>APFE031474892.1:0-85268 GCA_000404065.3 Pinus taeda
AAAAAATTAATAAAAAAAATTTAAACAAATATTCATATAACTCATTTTACAATTTTATTATTATTTGGAGTACATACAACACATCATGACAATAATTTTTTTTATTAAACTAAGCGGTAAGGAACACTAGCTATGCGGCCTTGTTATATTTCAATTCAAAACTCATGGGTAGAGTTGAAAGTTGGAATCGATTGTAAGAATTACACCATGCCAAGTGTCATCCAAGCTTGATCAAGTTTCATTCAATCTTATTGACAACATCGAACTAGTGGACAAATTATTCTTCTCGCCAACATGTGGATTGCCCCCAACCTAAACATGATATAGTAATGATAAAATAATCCAAAATTAAAACTAATCAAGTATGATCCATTCTATATTATAAGTATTGTCCAAAATTATATAATAGATAATGAGTAAAATAATAGAGTTTCTACCATGATAGTGATTAATAAGCATGTAGGTATAACATAATTTCTACATTGACCTATTTAATGTTATTTATAATCATTAAGGGACAAAGTATTTTCTACATTGTCCAATTAAAATTGGCACATAATAAGCACAAAGCACTAAGTCAATGATTGGCTTAGTATCTTTTTATCTTGTTTGTTGGATAAGAATAAAATGAAGATATAGATGTGTTTATATATATCATAACCAAAAAATATATATAATATATTTTTAAAACACACACAAATTAAGTTTATATATTATGAATTTATAGTTTTATTAAATTGCTTATAATATAATATATACTTAAGCATGTTGATATAAATAAAAATATAATATATATTATACAACAAAATTTAAAGACCAATTTCGTGGTCTTAAGCTTGACAATAACATCCTTGTATAGCCTAGTCACAGTAACCCTCAACTCGAGATGGACCATTATCTCTTCAAGTCTTTGCCAAAGCTTATCCCAAGGAACCACGTTGAAAGCTTTTCTAAAGTCAATAAAACAACATAAGAGATCAATGTTATTATTGTGACATTCCTTAGCAATGATCCTATTTGTAACAAGATAGATAACAATTGAGTGATGTCTCCTAAAACGAGCTTGCCCTTTAGCTCTATTACCATGGCTTTCAAGCCAAAGGCAAATCTTGTTTTCCAAAATTAGCCCATATAGTTTGGTTAAAATGTGGCTAATCATAACGGTCCTGTAGTTAGAGGGAATATTATATCTCCACTTTTAAAGATAGACATAATAAGGCTTGCGTCCAAGGCTTAGGGAAGCTGTGTTTCACTACCAAATTGAGGAGCTTGTGTATATGAGGGATGAGGATAAACCTTTCCCATTTTAAATTTCGGCTTGGTATCCTTCAATATCCCTTGGTTTCCCATTAGTGAGTTTCTTAATCCCAAACTCCACGTCTTCCAAAGAAAATATATCCTCTTCTATAGGAGTGTTTAAGATGTTGCCCATGGTGTCTAGGGAGTCATAAATATTTATTCCAATTCTTTAAGGGGATTGAATTATTTTCTTTCGTTTTATGAACAAGTATATTCCTCCAAAACTTTCTATGCTCAGCTTTAAAAAGGTGAAGAATTCGCTCTTGCCTCTTGTATATATAGGAACTTTTCTTCCTTTTGATAAGAGCTTTGTACATATTTTTCAACCTTTACAATTTCGTTAGGAGCATCTCTAATCACTTTCCTAGCAATTTTACAATTATTATCACATCAAGGGTTGGAAGTTCTATTATTTTTTTTATACAACACTTTGATAGAGAATTTGTTAATGGTAGTGATAAGGGTTGTATTAAAACTATGGTAGATGCAATCAATGTTATCATTATATGCTAACAAACCTAAATCCTCTAAGAAGATATCCATTTTACTTCTGTGAAACAAATGTGCCTTTGACTCTCACAATTCTTTTTCATGTGGGTGGTGTGCATGTCAAGGTTTAAAGTTAAAGATAGATGTCTGTGTTCAAAATGTGGCCCACAATCATTTAGGAGGAAAAATTTATAATACAGTTGAGGACATGCATATGAGATATTACATAATCCACAACATTAGTGCCAAGCTCATGAATGCAAGTCATTTGGCCACAGATTGACCACTTATTAATCCCATTACAAATTATCAAGTTTTGGAAATTACAAAGCTTGATTAGTTCGGTACCAAATAATTTCTCAATTGTCTTCATAATTTCTTTTGAATCTGTTAGCTAAGTCAAAGTCCTCATCTAACCATACTTCTATTATAACTATTCATAAATATATAAATTTATATAATTTAACTGTATAAAAAAACAAATATAAATAAATAAAATTGACTCACACACATTCAAAAATAATAAATGACACATTTTTTTTTTTTTAATAATCTACACATTTCTTTTATATTTTATTAGAAAATATTATCTTTTGCTATCCTATATAATATGTAAATTGATATAGCTTTTATGATGTGTGTTTATATTTTACATATAATTTTTATACATAAAACATAATACTTCTATTTCGTTCTCTTTATATATATACCATTATATATAATATATATATTTAATTAAAATGTTTTTTAAATTACATATGTTTCTTTCATATATTAACTTTATATTGATTGAAATATTACACTTCTATTATAATTGTTTAATATGTAAATGTATGCAATTAAGTGATATGAAAAAATAAAAAAAATTATATATCAAAATAAAAATAAAAAATAAATCAATAAAAATGAAAAATACTATTAAAAAAAGTTGTGTTGTATGTATTAATGACTCAACATTTTTTAAAGCTAATTTAATCTGTATTGATCTCTTGGTCTCTCCCTCATTGTTAAGTTTAACATTCATAGATAACATTCTTTTAGTGTAGTCAATTTCATTTTATTTTTTTACGAAGTAGGTTTTAACATTTAGGGTTTTATATTTTATTTTTATATTTTTATTAACAATTTTTTTTTTTTTTTTGTAAGTTATATAAATTTGGTTTTTTATTTTTTATGAAGTAGGTTTTACAATATAGGGTTTTATTTTTTTTAATATTTTTATACAACTTTTTGAATTTCTTGTAATTTATAATAAACTTGAATTTCAATATAATTTCAAGTGATTTTTGTGAAATTAATAGCGTTTGATTGAGATTTGGTAATTTCATTGAATAAATTCGTATCGGAATGAAATTTGGTGAACTTTGAGTGACTTGGTTATAAACCGCTGATTTGTTAAGCAAAAAAATATTTAATCTCTTGGCATGCAAAACTTTTTTCAAGTTTTACACTTTAAAAGAGGAGGTTTGCATATTAAGAAATTGGTGGTCAATAACCTTGTGGTTAAAATAGATTTATAATAGGTTAACATATTTTGGAAATAGTTAATAGCTTGAATTAGGAAATGGATTGCATGATTAGTTAATTATATCCTATCTCTTCATTTAAGAAAATTTTGAATGTTCACGCAAAATCCACAAAAAAATTCCACACAACTTACTATGTATTGTTTTTAATGTTAGATGTAAGACATTTAAACAAACATGATGAAAACAATGCTATAGTCTAACCAGACTGCTTTTTTGCCCTGAAAATCACGGAAATTCTGGTCATATTTTGATAAAATCTCGCTGGATTTTTTTTTTTTTTTTTTTTAAAATCTAAGTTATAGTTATCAAATTTCAATATTTTTGGTGCTTTAGAGGTTTTTGATGGTAGTGAATCTATTTCCACCATAAAAAACAAAAGATTCAAGTACTGCTATTGCAAGAATTTTTGAATTTTTTTTACCCAGATACAAACCACTTTCATTTTATTTGGGGTACATTTCCATAGAAGTCGCTATCATCCCACTAACACAGGTTGCTACATCTTAATACTTTATAGATTCTTTTCAATATCCTCAGATTTAAAATGATTTAAATTCGATGATGTAACCCACCAACAAGAGTATTAAATGCTCTGCACCTAGGTGCTATCCTTGCCGTCAGTGTACTGCTGCCTGTGAAAGTGACCTATCTGTTTCAGTGGTACTTCCAGCGATGGAAGACGTATGGTCGAATGCTCGGATCGAGTTCGAAGAGGAGACTATCACATAAACTCACAGAGGTAAGCAAAATTTAGCATGGTAGTTTGCTTGGATAGCTAAGTGGTAAGGGATCGATGAAGTAGACCACAATTTCTTCGGTTAATCCTCTGTTAAAGACCAAATCCCCCCTCCCCAAAAGGGTGGTCTGATCTGAAAATGGATTGCGGAAATAAGGGCGCAGGTGATGAAAATGGATTGGAGAGAAAATGGATTGCGGAAATAAGGGCGCAGGTGATGAAAATGGATTGGAGAAACAAGGGATTAGGCCAAGAAATTGAATAAGCCCTCTGTTGCCGATTGAACAGAGAGTGGTGATATGAGGTTTTGTGGAAAATGAATCGGAGAAATAAGGGCTTCGGCCAAGAAGTTGAATAAGCCCTCCGCTGCCGATTGAGCAGCGAGTGCTGATACGAGGGTTTTTTTTTTTGGGTTAGAAATTTAGTTATTTTCTTTATAAATTA
This sequence comes from Pinus taeda, assembly GCA_000404065.3. Lineage (NCBI taxonomy): Eukaryota > Viridiplantae > Streptophyta > Pinopsida > Pinales > Pinaceae > Pinus > Pinus taeda. The sequence goes on from APFE031474892.1 coordinate 4,498, forward strand.
GTATTGCTCTGTATTTTCCGGGATGAAAACGGGACCAATATTTGGTTAAATACACCAATCGCTTCTGCTTAGTTTAAGAGCAAAGTTCTTTAACTACCTTACTCATCCGATGGCGTCGCAACATCTCTGAAATTTGGGTATAAATTCATCGAAGGAACTTGACAGCCTGTATTTCGTATCGTTGATTTACTACTGATAGCTAGACCCTCGTCGCTGATTCTGTGCCCATGTTCATATTATTCTTTTCTTGTCAATTAAAGCTTTGGGCAGAGGATTTCGGTATCGGTTGCGAGGAAAAACAAATCACGCTCCTGCTGAGAAATTCAATGACCAAGACTTCAGTGACAGCATGTTTTGTTTTCCCTCCGCAATTGATACTCACAAGTCCTGCCGAGGAGCACCAGCAAGGATTCATTGGCACGACGCTGAGGCATAGCAGAGCACCGCATCGAGTTTTCTCCATTTTCATTCAATACATTTTATATTTTCCCCGTTTCCATTTTTTTTCCTATTTGTTGAGCGATATAGATAGGGTTTTAGCTTGTATAGCTGCACAGAGTATGAAAGCCGCACCAGGGCAGGTATTATGGGATATCGTGAAGCAGAACAACTCTTATCTTGTGAAGCCGAACAGCTACAGGGGCACCAAGATCTTTTCTTGTGCAGCCGAACAGCTACAGGAACACCAAGATCCAGTTCAGCGAAGACACCTATAATCTCTGCAACTTGCATTCATTCAAATTTTCAGGTATGGCTTCTCTTTTCCCTTTCTGTTGAAGTTTGTTGGTATATTTTGAACTGCTTATTTGCATATTACGGTCGGTTTTTTTCCATGTCCCAACAGAGACAAGAAGAAAGCATGGAGATGCATTGAAATGGAGATTACACACTCCAAGGGAAGAACTGCGTGACTTGGACCTTGATTCTCCACAAGCTTATAAGTTTATTTTCCGTGCAGGAATTTACATTTAGCTGCAAATTTTCAATAAAATGCAAAATCGTGTAAATTTATATTTTGAACTGCTTATTTGCATATTACGGTCAGTTTTTTTTGAAGTCCCAACAGAGACAAGAATAAAGCATGTAAATGCATTGAAATGGAGATTACAGACTCCAAGGGAAGAACTGCGTGACCTGCGTGACTTGGACCTTGATTCTCCATAAGCTCATAAGGTTATTTTCCGTGGAGGAATTTATATTTAGCTGCAAATTTTCAATAAAATGCAAAATTCTTGCAATTTTTGTTATGACCTATACAGCTGAATACAGGTATAGATAACTCTGGCAATGTTGCAGTTTTCCCCTCCTGTGTGTGTTTTAGGGATCGATTCCATTAACTCACGATTTGATCTTTGGCGGGCTAACCATATAACGCTCTTCTTCCTCCTTGTACTTTGGCAGGCTAGCCATTTGTCTGTTTCTTGTTTCTTCCTTCTGTCTGAAAGAAGTACTAGTTGTTAACATACTATAGTACAACTAATGTCACCTGAAGTGTGCTGAGCCCTGGCTGGAGGAAAGTTCCTAAGATGAAAAGCAAGGAACCTTTGAGGTAAATTACCTTTCCTTTAATCCACCTTTACATACAAACCAAATGCTCCGTCTGGGGAGACTGGAAGCCCAGAGAAGTTGATTGTTTCATTGGGTTTCTCTGTAACTGGGAACAACTATGACACCCATGTGTTTGTTGAAAGCAATGTGCAAGAGTATGTAGGAAATTATTTCTGGTTATTTCCCAGAAATTTATGGGAATTAACCTGGTGATTCCTTTGTCTCAAAGTTCAAAATAAATTACTTTTGTTGTAACATTTCGAAATTTTTTTGCATGGTCTCAATGTTTGAAATAAACTTCTTTCATTATAACATTTAAAAAAAAGCATTTGCTCTGCATCATTCAATGCCATACATATGATATTCAAAGATTTTATATTCTGGTTTTGCTTTTCACAAATAATGCTCTGCATTCTTGCCAATGCAGACTCCATATACTTTGACTGGTACACACAATTTTGCAGAAGCTATATCTTATTTGTGGTCATTGATTGGCCAATAATAGGCCGTGACCAGATTCTAAAAATGATTGGAATTATGGCATTCCATTAATTTTATTATAATATGAATCATAAAATCATATTGGTATTATGGCATTCCATTATTTTTCTTATAGTCCCTGCCCTCCGGGCTGGCAGGGACTATAGTAATCGGTTTTTAGTCCCTGGCATTAGTTCGGCACAACAATCAATAAATTTATTTTCACTTAACCAAAGTTTTTCCGCATTTCACATTAACCGATGGCGATATGTCCCACTTTGCCATGCGTGTAACCAATGGCTAGATTGATCGTCTTATTTGGCCTCAGTACGAGGTATGAGCCCTGAAAACTTAGGAAAATGTTTTGGTTAATGTTTTGGCTAATTACTAGAGCTTCGCATCAGTGAAATAATGCTAGTGCAAAGATAGCATTAATTCATTAACATTTAATGTTAGAACTAAATGTATGAACTACAAACTAGTTTATAAGTAGCTCAGCTGCTCAGCTCAAGTTGCCGACACATGTTCCATGCTTGATGGTGTCGGTCTGCATGTTGATTCGGTGTCTGCATGCATGAGAATCCCAATCCCAGATCTCTGTCTTCATAACTCCCCTGAACTTCATCAGGTTAACGTCTCACTGCCTACATGCTCTGCGCTCCCACAGAGATTATTCCAGGGCTGGGAATAGATGCCGGATGCTCCCCTGAACTTCATCAGGTTAACGTCATCGACCTGTAAACAAATCAGCAAATTCATTAATGTCACCCTTAAGCTGTTTATCATCTCTTCTCATGCAGAAGTTACTAATTTGTTTGAACAGGTGACAGGAACCACAACAGTAAAGCTAGACGTTTGCGTGCAAGCCGAAGTTACCTGGTATTTGAATATGATCGATGTGCAAAAAGCATCCTGCCTTCTCCACGCCCGAATTCAACTGTTCAGGTAAATCCAACATCTGATTTATTTATTTTTAACATTCATTTTTGTCATAATTCTGCTCTGTTCTCTTTAAAAAGTTCAGCTCCACATAAATTTCGTTTATGTCGCTGGGCTTTATAATTATAAGTTTTTTTTTTTTTTTTAATAGTTTTTTTTCATAGAATGAGAATTTCATTAACAGCTCTGCAACGATTTCAGGGTAAAATTTGTGTAAGAAAACAGTATCCATTCCTACTGCTTAGACTTTGTGGTTATTCCTATTGTACCCAAGTTAACAAAAGCTTTAGTTATCTCACATATCCATCCTGAATTTCCAGGTAGAGGATTTGAGCAAGCAACCTATCAAAAAGACCCTTGCTCTCAATTTTCCAGCTTATCTAAAAATATTCTAGTGAGTTATGATTTAAAATAAATATATATATATATTCTAGCGAGTCGTTTCCAAACCACACATTTGAAAAGTCGAAATAACCGAACAATTCGAAGGCAGACATAGAGTCGGTTCTGAATGCAATCAGTTAGAATAAGATTCCTATTTGGTTAGTACGTTAAAGACGCATATTCAGAACGTTTTAGCTTTTACGCATATTCAGAACGTTTTAGTTTTTTGCAGGTGTTTGGACAAATTGTATAGATAAGATGGGTGCAGGATAACTATTTTATACTATTCTATTTATCTTTTTGTTCAAAAGAGGAATTTGGTAATTCAATTCGAGTGAGGCCATAAAATTTTTATTGTTTAGCTTTTATTCAGAATTATTCTATTATTTTGGTTTTAAAAAATATCATAATATTCTTCTGATGTTTTATGAGTGGCAAACAGTTTTAGAGCAACCTGCAGATCATGCAGATTTGTTGTGAATCTTACTATCAGCTATGCAATTTTATATATCATGTGTATTATGTGGCATATTGCACATTGCAACTAATGGGCGATTACAAAATTTATGGAGGTACTGCAGAGACTTGGAAAAACAATGAGCGAAATCTAAAACGATTCAGCTTGCTCAGGATTCCAGGATAGTGGTGAATCAAACCAATTGAGCTAATTTTTGAGGCTTGATAGTACCATTATTTATATCTATATTCACACATTCCAATAAATTTGTTCTACTTGTACAGCAAGTTTGCAATTCTAAAAACTGAAAATTCATACTTTTGTGGATGACATCACACATTAAATCTAGCATACCTTTGAGTATAGTCTTGGAGAATTCTATACATGTTCAAACTTTATCTGCTACAATGGACATCCAACTGCACAGTTTCACATCCACGCTTCAGATCGGGACGCAGGTAGTTTATCCATCGCACTCTGCAACCTATATGAAGGAGCCCCACTTACTGTGATTCGCATACCCTGCGCAAGATCCTCCATCGACATACAGATCATGATCTAACAAATGCGCACCCTCTTCCCCCTCTCTGAACACCACAGTCGCATCTGCTTCCTGAGAAGTTATCTTGTGTGGAACCCTGAGCGTATCATACTTCATCTTCCAGAACCTCCTCACGGCATTATACATGCTCTCATCGGTCTGATAGCGAACGCCATGAATTTGTAACGGGAAAACCTCGCAGAACTGAGATCGCTTAACAGCTTCTGGTTAAGTATTCAACCAAATGGAAAGTCGACAACTTTGCAGGCATGTGATGACAGGTGGGAGGTAAAAACTGCATGCAACGTCGCCACGCTCAAACAGAAGACTGTCGGCAAGTGGAGCGGGGGTAAACGTGGCGGGAGATAGTAAAAATCACATGCATAAGTTTTATAGAAAACGCAGTAAATCGATGCTCACCTCCGTGATGGCTATAGGTCGGTTATCGGCATGACGAAGACAGAAAAGCGCACCATAAATATATAAAGAATCAAACTGAGCAGCAACTTTAGCGTTTGTGCAGGGAGTCGGGCGAATAGCCAAATGGCATATGCTGTAAAGACTCCAGGAGACATTTATTATTAATTTAATGCGCTTTCTGTGGACTCCACAGTGCAATTTTGAAAAACATGGATCACATGATAATGTGGAGTCGGAGATTTTATTGCGATTTAGTCGACTTTGATCATCAACTTTTTCCTTTGTATTATTATTATTTTTTCAAGACTTTTTATGATGCATTTTCGTCCCTTCAAAGTTCAAACAAAGATGGCTTTTACTTCGTTTTGCTTTCAATGCCGTGCATTAAAAGCTGGGCATTTCAGTTCTCCACACCTCGCATTATTTATTTTAATTTTAATTAATTGTTGGGCATTTTAGTTCTCCACACCTTGCATTATTTATTTTAATTTTAATTAATTGCTGGGCAGCCATGCAGAAATTTCAACACCCACCATTATTTTATTTTACTTTACTTTTCCAAACTTAATTGTTGCGAGTTACTCTCTCACAGTTTAAAGCAGCTTCTTCAATTATGTGTGTTATTGTTACTATGAAACCACATGACTATGCGTTATAAATTTTCTCTTCCACTCCCATCATAAACCTAAATTAATTAATTTAATACACTCTCCTCTCGGTAACTTTAAATTGACAAAATGGTTATTCACTTGCAAATTTCCTGGTGAAATAGAGTGACGTTATCGCTAATTCTTGCGAGTAGAGTGACAGAAATAGAGTGATGTTGTGGTGGTCTCTAAGCGTTATGATAGTGTTACCTTGGTGTACATAAGATGTATAGGTATTGATTATTGTTTCGCATTTTGGAGAACATAGCTATTGTAACTCATTCAGAAAACATAAACATAGTCCGGGAAGGTACGTATTACAGCTTCTGTAATATTCACCTCCACGTGGATTCGTAAACTTAGTTTTCTTTCCATTGACATATAAATAGATCTGATACAGTACTTGATACGGGTATTTGACTATTTGACTGTCGTGTTTCTCCCACTCATGTTGCCAGAACCACGTATTATTACAACAATGTCGGCAACTCGGCGATGGCCATTCTTCGTTCAGCTGGGCTCTTCTATCGGTGGCAGGCAGCTTGGCTAGGCTTCTAGACTGGCTCTTGACTTTGACCGACGGCTTCAAAACTCTTGTTACTATATTTGGGACTGTCTCTTTACAACATTCGGGACTGCACACACGACGAACGCGGCAGTAGTCAAGTGGCTCGAACATTGCAGGAAGGCTTCAGCGACTCTGCTTGTCCTTTTTACTTTAGACTTCAATGACCTGTTTCTCGGCATCAAAATGGGCCTCTCCCTGCATGTTTCTAACCACAACATAGGGCAGGGACTAGCTGCCCCGCAGCCCCCCTTGTTTTTTAATACATGATAATACAGTTCGTTGGACCTTTGATAAATATATTATCGGGAACGTCTGAGCATACGAAGGTCGTTATTGACAACGGTGCGCTCCCTGTCTGTGGAGCTTCTCGACCCTTCGAATGATAACGTCCGAGCACAGGTACAATACGGCATGTTTATTGGCCATCTCATAACCTGTATCTACTTGAATTTTTCTAAACTATCCTTAAATCTTTCATATTTTTGAATTTCATTAATAACACTACTCCTTGACAATGGGGTCAACTGGTGTTTGTAAAAGGCCGTTTGGGCTTTGGGAAATATTGTTGGAGACTCTCCAGCATATAGGGATCTTGCACTTGAACTTGGAGCATTAAGGGAATTGCTTGCCCAGTTCAATGAGACTTCCGAAATTTGAATGCTAAGAAACGCTGGATGGACTCTGTCAAATCTTTTCCGTCTTACACCCCAACCTGAATTCTATCAGGTAAATAGAATCTGTTACTTGGCTTTTGTTTTTTCGTTTGTGTATATTTCTCTCTTTTCTCTTTTGGTTAAAATGAAATCATTTTAAAGTAGTTTTGGGAGAAGCTCTTAGGTGTATATAGTTTTGTTTGTCTGAGAATTAGATCGTATTTTTAAAATTTTAGTTGGTGTATAAGTAGTAACAATTTAACTCCTAGTATAATTTTTTTCCCAAAACAGATATTTTTTTGTCTAACAAAATCTTGCTTTAAAAATATTTTAAAAATATATATAAATTTAAAAACCCAAAAACCAGAAAACACATTAATTTAACAGCTATAACTTGAATTTTAAAAAATTTCAACAAATTTTTGTGGAGAAAAATCTATATTCTTGTGGAAGTATGGCCTAAAAATAATGTTTTTCAGGTGCTTACTGCTTGGTACTATCAATTCATTCTCAGAGACTTTTGCTTATGACATTCAGGTCAAATCTGCGCTGCCTGCCCTGCGTTGGCTTATCCATATGCGAGATCGTGACGTGTTGACATATGCTTGCTGGGCCCTATCATGTCTCTCTGATGGTCCCAATTCCAATATTCAGGCAATAACTGACGCTGGAATTTGTCCAAAGTTGGTGGAACTTTTATCGTGAGTATCAGAAGCACACAAGCATAAGAGTTCAATGTTTATATATATTTCTGCCAATGAAGTATTGGAATATTATATTTATATCTTGGTTGTGTTTCAGGCATCCTTCTCCATCCGTTCTTTTCCCGAACAGTGGGTAATATTGTCCGTGGCGAGGAATTGCAAGCTCAGGTCCACATATTCTTCATAATTCTTTTTAAGAATTTATATAATACATTTCTGAGGGTGCTTATAATAAATTTGACTGAGTGAAGTTATTCACATTTATTGAGAGTGGTTTAAGTAAATTTGAACCAGTCAAGTGAAGTTATTCACATTTATTGAGAGTGGTTTAAGTAAATTTGAACCAGTCAAGTTATTGCTGTTAAATGAGGGTGGTTAGCATAAATTTGAATTAGTGAAATTATTTCTATTTTCGAACTCCAGATGTAGGCATAGATTTATGAGAACGCATAATTTTATCCTTATGTTATATCCATAGGAGAAAAATAGTAGGGAAATTCCACAATATGTGATATAATTAGATAACTATTTCATAAAGTCTGTTTAATATATAATTAGTGTTAATTTTGCTTTTGACCATTGAATAAATATATTATTATTATTATTATTATTATTGATTGTTAAGGGTATCAAGGCATACATATTCTACCTACACAATTAAGATTTATGAGAACGCATAATTTTATCCTTATGTTATATCCATAGGAGAAAAATAGTAGGGAAATTCCACAATATGTGATATAATTAGATAACTATTTCATAAAGTCTGTTTAATATATAATTAGTGTTAATTTTGCTTTTGACCATTGAATAAATATATTATTATTATTATTATTGATTGTTGAGGCTATCAAGGCATACATATTCTACCTACACCTATTCTGAACTTTTGATTTTGAACCTGTGACCTCTTGAGATGAAACACATTCTCTTAACCATTAAGCCCCTACTATATTGTAAAATGGAAATGAAAAACTATTTACAAGTAGTAAATTTCTATTTTTAATTTCCAATGTGATTGAAATATAGAAAACTAGAAACTAAAATGAAATGAAGATGAACTGGGAAGGTACAACTATTATAAAAATAATTTAAATATATTTAATCACTAGGGATTTATAAATAAGTTTATATTAATTTTTAAATATCTAAAATAAAAGAATAAGAGGTATTTTATAGGAACTTTTGAATTTTAAAAACTTGAATATGTTGAACACCTAATCCTCAATGGGTTAGTGGGGAAAGCCTATAGACAAAAGGAAGTCCAAGAGACCTTGGGATTGAAACCCAAAACAAGCCTGTATTCAAATGTATATCATTGTTAATAAATTGTCACTCTCATCTTTTAATGTTCCTATTGTCTTCCATGTGTGTGTTTAACAGTATCAGAGTAGGAGTATCTAGCCAGGCATAATTACTTTGAGCCATTTGTTTTATGGCCTTTATGTGCAGGTTGTTTCTGCCATAATTTATGCATTTCATGAATATTTTCTAATTCTAGCAGCAACCTGTGTCATTTCTCCAGCCCTATTTTTAGCATTCCTAAAATTAGTCTTTCTGTAACTCCTTGTGTCTCCTTGTGTCTCCTTGTGTCTGAGTGTTAGTTTTCTGCCTATATTCTGCCTGGTTTCCTGAAGCCTGCTCCAGTGTCATATATGCGTTCTTCTGTCATATGCACTTTTTAAGTGAACGTCTTATGTCAACGCTGTGTCCTCTATCAAGAGACCTGTTGTAAACGCTCTCTCACTATGTCAGTGTCATAGACGTTTTATTTTCTCCTATACTCCACTGAAAATGCTATCTCTTGCTACAATCGGGGTGCTTCCGAAACTGGAGAGACTATCTTTAAGTGGGAATAAATTATTAGGTCCGGTTCCATTTTCCATCTTCAACTGTTCCTCCCTGTGAGTACTTTAACTGGGTTTCAATCGATTCTGCTTTACTTGCCAATACCGACGCTTTGAGCTTGAGATTGAAGATATTGTATCTCTACAGCAACATAATCACGGATTCCATACCGGAGTTTGTTGGCAATCTCTCTGATCTGGAGGTTTTATCACTATCCAGTCGTAGATAATTTGTTGTGGGGTGAAATACGAGTCTTGTTTGGTATGGAGAGCTTGAGGTACTTGAATCTCTCTAGTAATGGATTCTCTGGGAGAATGCCATCATCGACAAGACTGGTATTAACACAAGCATGTGTCTCCTGGTATTAACGTTGTCCCATATTTTGTTTAACATTGCCATCGAAGTCTTTTGAATGTTGGAGGGCATAGTGTTTGGAGGCTCTTGATATACGTTGATATACACGTTGTCATCGTTGCTACATTGAGTGTTTAATCATTGAATGCCTTCATGACCATCATTGCTTATCTATATAAAAAGCTGCAAGGAGATCCACATTGGAAAGTATTTAATGCTGCTCCATATTATTGTGTTGGCTTATCTTTAACGTTGCTCCCATATTACCCAGTTCTTGTATTACGTAAATTCACCCATATATTAATGCTACCCGATTACATTAAAGTTGTCCACTGTCCACTGTCACGTTGTCGACTGTCCACTTCTGATGTCTCGGTGACTTCATAAATTTAGGCCTTTTTGGATCCCTCATCCTCTTGCTCGACTACGGAAACAACGGTGAATTGAACGTTACAACGCTACAACTCTTTGTGATTAAATATTGGAGCGTGATTTGTGTTTCTGCGTTGAAGAATCTCCAATATCATTGTGCATGACGAGCACTTTTGTAAGTTGAGATTTTGAAGGGAGTGTGTTGTAATATTATTTCAATTCAAATCCCTAAGAGTTGTTTGTGAGCGCTGTATTTGGTTCTATGGTGAGTTGAAAGCATATTACCCACAATATTGGTTGAACTATGCGCTTGAACTGGATGATTCGTTGGTGAATTTAATTTCGAACTGAATATTTTTGAAAGTCATGGTAAAATGCTATGGTATATATGACCAGTAGCGATGCATATTCAATATATAGTATGCATTGAGTTCCCATAAAAAAAGAAGTGGTGCTGGAACGATGTTCGTTAAAGACTCCCCTGCATGACCGTGTATGGATGAAGAAAGTATATTGAACCATTCATGATAGAACATTGAAGATATGTAGAGAATACAACTTGGTGATATATGTGAGTTAGTTTTGGCACTATTCAAGTTATTTCCATGTGAATTAATATATTGTGCATTGGTCATTTTGGTGTGGTTCCATGCACTGTGCGTTGGTTGTTTTGGGCTATATTTGGTATTTGTATTTTGAAGACCGAGTATCATATGATGTATGAATCAACTACTGGAAGAGCATCTTTGGCACACCACAACAAGCAATTTGCAGTTTATGAGATTGTGTAAAACTTTTTTCTCTCACGATCTGTAAGCCCACAATTGCAGTTGTTCCACATGCTATCATCAATGGTTACAAGAATGTATTTGCAATCGCTATTAAACTTGACTATTCTTTTCCACTAGCCAAGAAAGTGAAGGAGTATTTGAAAGATCCAAGCAAGTTTGCAGTTGATGCTGCCCCATTGTGGCATTGTATTTAAAACTCATTATAGTTTTTGTCTACATATATATGCATTGATTCCTTGATTTGAATACTGCATAAGAGTTTGTGGGTTTTATAAAGGCAATGATTATTTTGACAAATAAAGTAATCTTTTGTGGAGAAAAGTTTAGTGAGTTGTATTGCCAAAACATAGTGCTGGTCATGAGTAAACTCTTATTTTTATGTAATGGATTGTAATTGGTGCTTGTTTGTTGCACACTGATTATTTGCTACACATTTATAAAGGATATTGCTCTGTACTGTGAGTGGGTATTACTTTTCTGCATTGAGTAGTAGTTGTGATCAGTTTTTAAGGTGTAATTTTGGCATTGAAGAAAAAATGACCAGAATCAATGAAGTATTAGAGTTCCTCAAAACTTTGATATTGTCTACGAATCATGATACATTAAAAGTCAACAAATTTCTTTCATAGACATTCAAGTAGGTCTATTTACAAAATGCATAAGAGAAAATTGAAATTTTGCAGCGCGAATCTGAGATAGAGCAAGACAAATTAAAACATAGGAGTCATCATTATAAACTCATTTCTTTTCAGAAGATTAAAAAAAATTCCCATAAAACAGTCGTTGTACATGCAGATGCAGACGTTCAGTTTGCACTTCCCAAGCCCATGATCAGACCTTGGGAAGAGCTTGTTCACAACAAACACAAAGCTGGCCTCGGATATGAGAAGGAATTCTCATTTCATATTCCACACTACTCAAAGCCCGTTCAGCTTCAAAGTGTTGGATTCCTTCATGACAGTTCGCATCTAGCTGTTCTAGATTGTGCTCCTCTTCAACAACAACAACAATAGATTGTGAAATGCCAACACTGTGACTGAGTTGGCCATTTGAAAGATCATTGTTTTGATCTTCATCCATGTAAATAATGTCTTAAAACCACCCATTCTTCACACATATACTTCAGAAAAAAACATCTTACAAGAAGAAAGATTTATCTTGGATGGATCGCTTCTTGGCAATGGGCATCAACAGCCAAGAAGATATTCCAATCACATGTCAGAACTTGTTCGAGAGTATGGAACAGTCTTGCAGTTGAGTTTTTTCCATAACTCACCTTGTATCTGATACGGGGAAATGATAGTCATCTACAGGCTTCAAAGCCACATCAAGCTAGCCTGAGCCACAACCTGCCACACCAGATTTAGAGTTGTAGCCAAAGACAAAGATGCCCCTGAGCATGCCTTCACTTGGTAATCTGGGACACTAGAAGACTTGAGCTTCTTGCCACTTTTGGAAGAATTCCATAAACAAAATTGAGAACACTTCATCTAGCAAAAGACTTCATCTTCTTGCTAGTTTAGGAAGAGTTCCAGGAATTGCATTAAGCATTCCAGAGTTGTTGGTCATCCTTAAACTATCACATGTTGAGACTTCTGTTTTTAGGTTAAAGTTCTCCCTTTTATGTGGGGTGACACCTCCCTTTCATGGTTGAAAGTTTTCCTCTTCAAAAAAATAGGAGCACTTCTTCTAGCAAAAGAATTCAACTTCTTGCCAATTTTGGGAGAGTTCCAAGAAGCACTAAGCGTCCGAGTGTTGGTGGTCACCCTTAACACCCTTAAACAACTGCCCTTTATACCAACATTTCAGAGAGCACATTCACCCTAGTGCTTCCATGCATTTTTGCACATTTTGTATTACAACCCTTCAGATTAAGGGAGGGAATATTGGAGACCTAATCCTCAATGGATTAGTGTGGAAGCCGAATAGACAAAAGGAAGTCCAAAAGACCTTGTCATGTGAAAACCAACTGTCAAACCATGTACTATAAATGTATATAATTTGTTAATAAAATTGTACTCTCATGTTTTATCTTTCATATTTGTCTTTGCCATGTGTGTTTAACAAAATATTAAAAAAAAAAGTAGTTTTCCTTAGTAATTGTAATTTTAAAATTATTTATATTGATTCAAATTATTTAAATTTCCAAATAAATAGAAAAAAGTGAAGAGAAAACATTGTTGTTACAAAAGAAAAATAAGTATATTTAACAGGTATATTATCGAATTTTTATAGAATTGAATTTTTTTATCCAATATATTATCAAATCTGAATTTGAATTCGTACGGGATAACTCTGCTTACATCTAATTTAATAATGGAGTCGAGAAGCTACCATATAAAGAATTCCATTTAATTCAAGTTCAAACCTTGGTAGAATTAATTTAATGTTTATCCTTTTATCTAATATTTTGTTAGCTCCAGGCTGTTATTGACAATCAAGCAATTCCTCGCATCCTGCACCTTCTCACAGCCAAACAGAAGAAGAAACCCATATTGAAAGATGTTTGTTGAAAGATGTTTGCTGGACAATCGCCAACATTACTGCAGGGACAAAAGAGCAAGTTCAGGTCGAAACAGCTTTGGTTTTTTGCTGTTACTTGCTACGAGTGTCACATTTTGTGAAGCATTACTCACTCTATTTCATTGCAGGCTATGATAAATGCAGGAATATTCCCCCCACTTTTGTCCCCGCTAGAAAATGCAGAGTTCGATATAAAGAGAGAGGTAGCATTTGCAATTTTAAATGCAACGTCCAATGGAACTGAGGAGCAAATAAGGTATGAAGCTTTCATTTCGTTGCATGTGTAATTTTATGCATCCATTTTTTGATAATGGTGGGTACATGACATGACTGTTTTTTTCTTTTACAGATACCTTGAAGATCAAGGTTGCATTGGAGGCAAGGTGATATTCTAGCCTGCAGGGAGCCAAGGATTAAATATGAGTGCCTCAAAGGTCTGGAAAAAATTTTGAAAGCTGGCCAGGCTGAAAAAACGCAGGCCCAACCGATGTTAATGTCTATGCTACGAAATTGAGGATGGTAATGGCCTGAATAACATCGAAGATTGCCATTGGGAAGAGGAGCCACTAGTGTATGAAAAAGCAGTTAACATCCTTGACAATTATTTAACCAAGAAGTATAAGGAAATGCTAACATGGCCTGATACACCTCAGCCAAGAGAACCTGGTAGTTTTAATTTCACGTAGAAAGAGAGATGATCCTCTTGTATATTGTAAGAAATTGTGTTTATCAAGTAATATTATCAAACATTTTCTTGCATTAATTGAAATTTCCATGATTTTAATATATGGTGTAGCAAATTCAATTCTTTATTGTGGCAACAGATCAATGGTCTAAAGGTGCTCGACATTAGAATATTCGCACATCTATGGCGGCGTTTTATAGTACTCTGTGAATGCATGCAAAAGCAGTTGGTCTACGTCGATATTTGTGAAAGCATGCAAAAGCACAGGGGAAGTTTTTGTTGATAGCTTGAGGAATAACAACCCTAGAATATGGTGTAGTGTCATCATGAGGGATAAGATGATAGGTGGCCAGTACACGGGCAGAGATAATGTGCCAGTTTAGTATTTGATTTGAGAATACGAGTTGATTATGGGCTAACCAGATGGCCCAAGAGACGAGAAGAGGAAAGTTCCTAGCTTCGATCGGGTTTGCCAATGCCCACTAGGATTGTGAGGCATCTCGATCCAATATGCCCTGCAATTGGATGGGGATTTGGGTGGTGGAGAGGGTCGATAGCCAGAGATCCATAGAGACCCGACAGTGAAGGAAGAGGTGGTCAATGGATTCCGAGTTGTTATTGCATAAGCAACACCGAGATGGGTTGTGGAATGTTCATTTCATGAGATTGTCCCTCATGGGGGCCTTGTTCTTTACTACTATCCACATGAAAATCAATGTTATGGGTGGTGCATTTAGTTTCCAAAGCTCACTCCACCATTGATCTAATATCAGTGGTCGATGGCCTACATAGATGCAGAGGTATCCTTCCTTGGGAGAATACAATCCATGTTTTGAGAGAGCCTAGACTAGTTCATCATCACCCATTGTGATTTTGATGTGTGATTTAGTGAGGGCCGATAGGAATAATTCCTATTTTTGATGCCAAATTTGAGGGAGGTTTAGTTGGTGAGAATATTTCCATGCTTGTTGAAAGAGGGTGGTGCTCTCGGGATCCTCTATGTGGTCTAAATGTGATATTACGACATTGTTGAGCATCGTGATTAAATCATTTGGGAGCCTGTGTAAGTTTCCACTACTAATCTAAGGATCCAAGCCAATGCACACCGAGGTGCCATAGTGAATTTTCCATGTAATCTCATTTATAATGAGTGACACGAATTTGAGTACAACTTTCCATATGATGGATATAACTGATTTGATCCATGTGGGGTGTTTGATCCATTCTAGGATGTTGCGGGGGTTAATGTATTTCGAGTAGACCACCCTCATCCATAAGCTGTAAGTGGTGATTAGCTACCACCCCAGTTTGGCATCCAAAGCTAATAAGAAGTGTGCTAGAATTTTAATACCCCATCCACCCCATTTCTTGGACTGAGCTATTAGATTCCACTGAGCCCAAGAAAAAATCTTTCCTTCCTTCTTACCATTCCAAAGGAATCTGCAACATAGGTTTTGAATCTTGGAGAGAATGGCCCTAGGGATCTAGGCTAGGGACATTGAGTAGACAAGTGCCTCCAGAAGAATTTTAATGAGGCCTAGTCAACCTGCTCTGGAAAGTTACTTTTATTTCCAAATGCTTAGTCTTCTCTCAATCTTGGCCACCAACCATATCCATTCAACAATTCTGTAATAGTGGGGTTTTATTCTATATCCAAGATATCTTAGACCATCATCTAGGGTGTGAAGAGTGAAAGAAAACCTGTGGAGGGCATATTGAATTTCATGAGGAGAGCAACTCGAAACTTTGATGGTAGACTTGTTGTTGTTAATACCCATACCCATTGCAATACCAAATATGGACATGCTAGATTGTAGCTCTCACAATCCCCAATACCACCATTCACGAAAAGAAGGACATCATATATGAAGAGTAAATGAGTTAGTGTGTAGTTGTTAGAGATCTTGATTCCCTGTAAGCATCCTCACCTATGATCATCCAATATGAGCCTGCTAAGACCCTCCATGATTAACATAAATAAAAGAGGGGAGAGGAGGCA
The DNA here is from genome assembly GCA_000404065.3 of Pinus taeda. Lineage (NCBI taxonomy): Eukaryota > Viridiplantae > Streptophyta > Pinopsida > Pinales > Pinaceae > Pinus > Pinus taeda. The sequence goes on from APFE031474892.1 coordinate 20,411, forward strand.
TCCTTGTGTGAGTCCCCTTTTTGAGTGAAAGGAAGGAGAATCCAAACCATTTATGAGGAAGCTGAAAGATACATTTGTTATACAACACATAATCCAATTGATGAACTTTGGAGGAAAACATAATTGAGTTAAAAGAATTCTTATATACAACCAACTACCATGATTAAAAGCTTTTGAGAGATCTACCTTGAGGATCATACCTTTCAGCTTCTTTGTCTTAATGGAATACATGACCTCCTAGGCTGTACCGATAGCTTCATGTATCTGACGATCCTAAAGGAATGAAAATTATTCATAGGAGATGTGGGAGGATAGAATGGGGTAAAGACAGTTTGCAATGATTTTGGCAATGATTTTATAAATACAGATGCAGAGTGAGATAAGGAGGAAATCATTGAAGGAGTCTGGGTTGTCAGATTTAGGGATGAAAATAATGAAAATGGAATTGAAGAGCTCATACATGTGTCCTAAGATTTGGCACTCTTTAATGACTTTGAGGAGGCCCTCTCTAAGGATTTCAAAGAAAGCAGTATAGAACTCGACACTCCATCCATTTGGTCCAGGACTCTTGTCCCTCTTGAACCATTTCATAGTATATTCAAGCTCCCCCATTGAAATAGACTTAATGAGATCATCAACATCCTCCTGATTAACAAAGAGAGGGAAACGTTGTGCAAACCTAATGATTTCAGCCAATGTTGCATTGTAAGGGGCCTTGTAGAGTTGCCTGAAGTGTGAGCTACAGAGAGAGGCCAAGTGCTGAAAGGACTGTACCTCGATGCCTTGTTCATTAGTCATTTTGATTTCTTTGTGGACATTTACAAATTTATGGTGTAATTTAGTATTATAATCTCCTTCTTGTAGCCAGATGGCACAACTCAAGAGCCTCCACGACTCTTCTCTATCTTTAAGGATCTTGTCCCTATAAGAGATAAGGGATTTGAGCCTCTCCTTGTGCTCTAGAGTTAGATTTCCCCTCCCATGTTCATCTTCCATGATTGCAATATTTGCTTTAGTGTTTATCAGGACTTTATCATTGCTGAGTCTCTTGTTATGAGCCCATCTCATGGAGAGGTTCTTCAGGTTAATTAAATTGTGAGCAAAAGCTTCTCATTGATTACCTCCCACACTAGGAGAATGGGTCTTCCAATAGTCATTAATATGCTTGATGTAATAAAGATATCTTGACCATGTAGAATTGAACTTAAATGGTGCTTTGGGCTTGTTGACGCTTCCACTGTAGTTAAGGTAAATGGGCGAATGATCTGACAGACTCCTTTAACCAACCCACTATCTATAGTTACACCCTAGTCCTAGGAATCATTCTTTTTGGAGGAAGTGGTCTAATGTTCTGCACAGCCTTGCATCCCTAGTCCTTTTGTTCCTCCAATTGGGTTGTAACCTGGCTAAAGGAATATCAATTAATCCATGGCCCTATAGTATATTCAAGAAGAAATTCAATAATGCGTCAATCTGCACTTTTTGTCCCCATGATTCTGAATAACCAATGGAGAAATTTAGGTCACCTCCCAGAATACGATTATCCACTTTTAGGAAGTTGGATTTGAGTAGTTGTTCCCAAAAGAAATCCCAATTATGACATGGACCATATATATTGATCATTCTGATTTCAATGCCAAGTTTAGGTGTGAATAGATCTACCCCTATGAATTGAGTTCCCCCACAAATATTGATCAATTTAATCAGCCTCGTATTATGCGACAAGCTTGTTTCTTTTTATAATTTTAGTTTTGTGGTAGAAAGTTTATTTTATTAGTAAAATCTATTTCGGTTTCATGAGGAAGATAAGAGATTTTGTTGTAAGTTCATTTGTAATGGAAATTGAGGACATTCCTCTTCCTCTCAATTGTATTAATATGATCTCTTAGTAATCAATCTTGAACATGATTAGTTACACGAATTTCATATTATACACTCTTATTTGCATGTTATTTATTTCAATATTCATGCCCAATATTATGGCCATTGTGTCATAATTGAGTGTTTTCCGTTAGAGAAAGGAAATTCTAATTGTTCCCTCTAGTAAATTGAACCTAGCAAATTGACAAGGGACATTAGCCCTATTTATTTTAACTACCATTCAAATTTATTAGTATTAACTTACCATGATATATTGGTGTTTCAACTTTTACTTTGAAAGGAATATTTGAAGATAAAGTGGAGTTTCCTAGTTCCTATTTGTAGGAACAATAATTCACCAAATCCATTTTGGTATAATATTTTATGAGAAATGATCTATAACTTTAAACTCAGTCTTCTAGAATATTTTGGACATTCTAAGGTGTTCCATTTATATTTGAAGAGATAAGACTCATGTAATCAACCTATAGGAACGATAATCCATACTGCAATAGAGAAATCCAAGATTCAACTTATCCAAAAATGAAGGAATAAAATACGATGTAATTTAATTCAATATGATCAAACTAGTTATCATACAAGTACACTAGGTTTAAATATGTGTAAAGAATAAGATAAAATGCCCTAATAATATTATGGACTCCTGAAGTTCATACTTATTTCTAGAAAGCAATAAGCTAGCTTCTAAAAAACATGATTTGCTAGAAAGTAGGTTGCTACCTCCTAGAAAATATGATGTACCTCTAGAATGGAGGAAAGAATCAGTCATATCCTTTGAAAAATGAATTATAATAAGAAGAAGTAATCAAGTGATCAGGTCAAATTCATAGAAAAATTATGCACGTGAGGGGAAATGATGTAGGGACACCAACATGCGCAGTTAAGGCTAGCTTTGGTGAATGTGATGTAAGAAAAAATTGGTCTTGAGCAATACATATCCACGCTAAGTATTCAACTACAAATATATATCCTAAAAAAATGAGGAAAGTGGGATAACCAAGTGGGAAGGAGCCCCTTCAAAATAGGAGAGCATGGAGAAGACTAACCAAGTTTCTTTGAAGCAGATATCTTCATCACTCCCAATTGAGCTTGTAACTTTGTGATTTTTTCTTGGTGAGTAATTTGGTAAATATAACCACCAAATTTTATACAAATTGATGCAATTTCAAATCAATTATCTAATTAAGAATCAACCCCTAAATGTATTTCATGTGAATCTCAATGTGCTTCATCCTCTACCACTAAACTGGATTTCCAGAGATCTAAATGGTACTCTAATAATAATGACATATGATTGTACAATCATGATACTAAATACAAACTTAATGAGAGTGTCTTACAATAGATTGACTTGTTTGTTACATTTCCTACACCTCTTTACTTTTCCTCTATAGTTGATAATGAGATGAATAAATTCTTCTTACTAAATAAATAAATAGGACTTGAACCCAACTTAAATAAATAACCAAGAGTGGACCTATGATTTCACTATAGAAAGAAGATGTTGAACTCCTTGTTATTGGTAAGACATCTACAAAAAGAACCATAAACAAGAGAGTCAACTTGGTGAGTCATGTAAACATTGGGATATGAATTACAATAAGAAATGTTGGGACAATAAGATGCAAGCCATCTTTGTATACTAGGATCATGGTCATTGTTTGAGGCCATACAAAAATTTCCAAAACGTGTAGATATGAGATGAATTCTAGATATACCCCCATGGTTGTTCCATGTCGATTTCCTCATCAAGATACATGTGAAGAAATGCACACTTCACAACCATATTATGAGCCACCTAGTGTTGAGCTATTGCAATGGTGAGCACAAGTTGAATTGTATCCATTTTTGTACCTTGTCAAAAGGTCTCAATGTAGGCTATGCTCTGTACTTGTTAAAAGCCTTTTTATATAAGGACCATGATTTGTACTTATCATATTCAACAATATTTGTTAATACATCCATTTGTAAAAAAATAATTTCCTAACAAGTGCGAAGTTTAGTTTATCATCAAAAACTATTACTCCTGATCACAACATCCTACCAAATTGAGTTACTTGTATCTTTTTCATAAAACTATGGACTTGTAGCAATGACCTTGTAATAGTGGATGAGAATCAAAGGACATATAATAGCGAGTTCTTGTGGAGAAAATTTAAATTGTAAGTCATCCATGTATCTATAGGATCCCTAGTTAGATCATTTGTAGCTTGAAGAGTTTGTTATGCCCAAAGTGGTTTGGTTGTTCGACATGAAACAACCTATTCATCAATTTCATTAGCTTCATCTTCTTCAATTGGATCTAAAATTTCATTTGAAGTATTTGAAGAGGCATATGGGATTTGCATCAACAAGATCTAGTGGGTCTATAATATGGTAGTCCCTCATTGCATGCAAGGTACACTCTTAAAATTTGACACTTATTTTGAAGAAAATATTTTTAATGAAATATTTTAGTAGCTCATACCCCTTCATATCCAAAAAAATGCATTTTTTTCTTTGAATGAATCTTTTCCTACGAATGAGATCCAAATGCCCTAAACTTCTTGAATTCCAATTTGACTACTACAAGCGTCGAATAGAGGATACCCTTAATTCTTTATCAATAAAGTTGTTGTAGAGGTAGGTTCATACTTGATAATTTTCACCCAAATATTTGGAGTGAGGGAATTGAATTTCAACATGAAATTTTCCATCTCCTTCTAGGATCTATTCTTCCATCTTTTCATAAAGTACAAGGAAATATATGATATAACTCAATACTTCACTTTACACATATATGTTAGTCATTATTTTTCATATACTCCTTGCCCCAAATGTCTATATGTCAGATATTGATTCCCCTCCCTTATTGGTTCTTTATAAGAGATTTGAAGCCTTTCTAACACTCAAAAACCTATAATTTTTTCTTGAGAAGTATATTAAGGTGTAACTTAAATGATCATTAATGAAGATCAAAATAGAGTTTGCCCTTATCATTGATGGAGTCATGAAATGGAATAATTATCTGACTTAGAACAAGCCTCAAGAGTTGATGAGGCTCTACATACCTTTCTCTTTTCAAAATATTTTGTATAGATGCTTTCCAAGAATTCAACCTTGAAAAACACCATTATAGTACTCAATGTTTGAAAATTCTATCACTAATGTGACCACCCTCCTCACACATTTACCCAAGTTAACTTATCCACTGAGGTAAACATGTGACAAGAGGCTACTATGATGTGATTCAACTCCCTGTGTATAGTTAAGGAAGTGCAACTAACAAAACAAAACCATTTTGACCTTCCACACATGCTATAGAACCTCCAAGAGCTAACCAACCTTTCCAGGTGATCAATGCTTGAGACAACCTGGAATTTCACTCATATGGAATCCCAACCACTCCCATGACAATATATACATGTGATTGAGGCCCTACAGTCACTCCCAAAACAAGGGTATGCCATCGACTGCAGACTTTTCCAGCTAGTTCTGAGCTCGCGATCCCAGATTTTGTGCCACTTTTTCAGGGCTAACTCTTAGGCCACCACCCAAAACTTCATTAGAGTTTCAGAATTGATAAATAACATTTAGACAGAGGTATTTATGAAAAAATTTAACCAATGAATTGGCTGGACCCTTACTAGGAATGACAGAGATTTCGTCAAACATGTCACAAATATGCAATCTACATGACATAACAACACATCTTGGCATCGGGTTCTCATACTTATCTGAGAATCATAAGGAAGCATTGATGCCTTATCACAATAGATGTATTATCATCTATTAGATCATATATTCATTTTCCATTCATTTACAAATTGAAGCATCATGAAGGAAATACATTAAGTGTGTCATAAAACATACTAATAACCAACATAAATAACAAGGAGATAACAACCACAAAAACTGCATATGAAAAAGTATGTTTACCCATCAATACAAAAGAAGTGAGGCTCTTATTAACATATTTAGAGTGCAACCAGGTTTGGGACTTTCATGTACAATCTAACCATACATTAGCTGAACCAAATATTGCTTTCAGCAAATCAACCCCATGCCATATTCCAAGCATGAATGTGGGATCTCATGAAAAAAATTAAGCAAAACCAAACTAGGGCTTCTAATAGCCAAACCGCCTCAACCCTTAAACAATGATTCCACCTAATGGTTGCAAATCAATAACCATCACCAGATTGGTCTCTACCCAAGTTGTGTAGGGCTCCAAAGCATTTGTTCCAACCAGGGCTTCGAGGACTAGTAACTCAACCCACAACTGCTACAGGGATTCTAGAGCTTTTCTCCAACTAGGACTTCTAGGACTAGTAACTCAACCCAAACTGTTACATCACTTCTAGAGCATTTGTCCAACCATGGCTGCCAAGAACTAGTAACTCAACCCATAACCATAAAGAATATGATAACCAACCAAACAAAAATACACCCACAACACCATGGCTATCCAGGAAATGGCAAGGCTAGAAAAATCCACCGTCAATCCAAGCATTCCTCCATGCCAATGATAAATCATAACCAAGAAACCACAGCCATGTGCCATGCATTCCAAAACAAGAAAGGAAATCATACAGGAAACTTGATACCTCTAAGAAAACCTATTGTAGTTACGGATGCTGATGTCCTATTGCAATTTCATGCTCTTCCTTTGCCTTCTTGCCCCAAAGTCCCAAGTATGCCAAATTACTCTAATATTTCTCCAATAAAACTCTAAGTGTCCAAGAGTATGAGAGAGAGAGACTAAAATAGAGAGCTCCAAGATAAAACTAACAAAATTTTGTCAATTGGTCCTCAGAAGCATTTTTATTAATAAGGCTTCTATTTTCTTCAATTTTCCATTATTTTCCTTCATTTTCCTCCTCACATACTACCTGTGACCTTTCACCTTCCTTTTCTCTTATTTTCCATTAATTTCATAAATAAAATTCCAATTAATGTGACTTTCCATTTCCAAATCCTTTGCCAATTTCCATAGTAATTAATTAATAAAAAATGATACCCATCACAGTTTTCTTGCCAAACATTCATCTTGGAATACATGTCCCATGAACTTTGTTATTATTTTTCCTTTGTTGACTTTATTACATGGATTTTTAACGAGGGTTGTTACATGATCCTCCCCCTTGAGGGAACACCATCCTCAGTGTTCAATGACACCTACGACTAGAAATATCGGTGAAAGCAAAACATATTTCCCATGGAGCTTTATAGCTTAGCTCGTTGCAGTATTTAAAATAATCAACTTGCTTAGAAGAAAACCAACATGAGTTACATAACAACATAACAACCATAACAACATGACACCCATACTTCTTATTCGATCTTTATAACACAACTCATGGTGTTATTTACGTCCATATACATATATATTTATAACAAAACATCACACTAAAATATATGCCAAAACATTCACTAAAACAATGAATAGAGAAGGATACATATCCCACATCTGATTCACCATCTCCCATGTACATTCAATGGGCCCAAAGTAATTCCATTGTACCTTAACTTGCTTGATTGCTCGGTTCCAGAACATGAGTGTCTTTCTTCAAAAATGCACTATGTTTCCCACTGGAATTATCCTTCTTGTTCCACCTAAAATACAAATAAGTCAATTACATCATCAACATATTTAACATAGTTTTTAAGAAATTACACATGGAAAACATCATGGAATTTCATTGTTGGATGTGATACAAGTTGATAGGCTACTATTCCAATCGTCTCAATAATATTGAAAGGCCCATAAAACTAAGGTCTCATTTTGGCACATGATCAAATCCTCAAGGAATTATTGTTAGGCTTGATATGCAAGTACACCTATTCCCTAACTTGAAACTCCTTAAACAACTTGTTCTTATCTGCATAAAATTTTTGTCTGTCCTATGATGTCTTTAGATTATTCTTGATTACTTGCATTTCCTGTTCCATTTGAACTAACATATATGGTCCAATCAACACCCTATTCACGGAATCACTCCAACTGATGGGAGTATTACAACTCTTCCCATACAATGCCTAAACAAAATCATCCTCAAAGATTCTTGACACCGATTGTTTTAAGAAAACTCAACCAGTGGAAGATACTCTTCCCACCTCCATTGTTGATGCATCACATACATCCTCAACATATCTTCTAATATCCTGCTGAACCCCTCCATATATCTGTCTATCTGAAGATGATAATATGTGTTGAAGGGAAACTCTTTATCCAAACCTACAAATAACGTTTTATAGAATCTAGAAGTGAACTTTTCATCCATGTCTAACACAATCTTCTTCAGTACACCATGAAACCTCACTACATCCCTCATGAAGACCTATGCTACATCATTAGTTGAATCTATAAAATTTATTGGAATGAAGTGTGCTACCATTGTTAACTTGTCCACGACGACCATGATGGAATCATGTCATCTAGAGGTCCTCAGAAAACCTGTAACGAAGTCCATGGAAATTACCTCCCACTTCCACTATGGAACCATAATCAACTATAGTAATCCACCTGGATGCTTGCCCTCTTGTTTTACATGTTAACAATCCAAACATCTAGCCACAATTACCTATGCCACTTCCTACCTCTAATTCATCGAATACTAGAACTTCTTCACGATTGTCAAGGCCTTTTGATATTCTGGGTGACTTGAATATGGCTTATCATGAAATTCCCTCAAGATAAACTTCTTGAGCTCACTATTTTCTGGTACATATATCCTATCCCTAAATCTGACCAAACCATCCACTCCGTGAGACGATAGTACACATATTGATCACCTATACCATGTTGTAACCTATGCATAAGCTCTGTATACCTTTCATATTGATGTCTTACCTACAAGATCTGATCCTGTAGATCTATCCCATAAGAAATCATAGTTTCTATGTGATTTAACTATATCCTCCTGTCAAGAGAATTTTCAACCATGTTCTATTTACCTTTAATATACCCGATTTCAAATTTGAACTGATTGAAGGTCACCAACAATTTAGCTTGCCTAGAATTCAGATCCACTTGGTAAAATAGATAGCTCAATCCACTGAGATCGCTCATCAAGATGACATGTCTTCCAAGAAGATAGTGGCTCCACATATTCAAAGACTTTATGATCACTTCCAATTCAAGATCATGTGTCAAATAATTATGCTCGTTCTCATTAGGTATACTTGATTCATAGCATACTACCTGTCCTTCCTACATAATGACTCCACTAATCCCTCTCTTTCAAGCATCTATACATACCAAGAACTCTTTATCTAGATGTGCAATCTTTAGAACTCAAGCATTTGTAAACAACTTCTTTAACTGCTCAAAATTGGCTGCACATTCCTCTATCCATTTAAATTCCTTACCTCCCTTTCCTTTGAAATGATGTAATAGGATAAAAAATCTATGAGAAGTTCTTGATGAACCTCCATTAATAACCTACTAACCCTATGAATGATCTTACCTCATCCACATTGCTAGGAGCTTCCCAATCCATGATAGTCCTTATCTTTTCTGGATCCACTATTACGCCTTCATTCGAAACCACATGTCCCAAATAGTGTACCTATGTCTGAAATAAACTATATTTTCTAATCTTGGCACAAAACTAATTCTCTCTTAGCAATATCAATACTTCTTCTAAGTGTTCGACATGTTCTTCTTTGTTTTTAGAATATACCAATATATCATCAATCAATACAATAACAAACGTTTCCAAATAAGGACACAACACATTATTCATCAAGCACATAAAAATAGTTGGAGCATTAGTCAAACCAAATGGAACTAAAATAAACTCATAATTCCCATACATGGTCGAAAAATTAGTCTCGTATACGTCCTCTAATTTAATGTGTACATGATGGTATCCTGATCTCATATCAATCTTCGAGAACATTATTTCTCCCTTCAACTGATCGAACAAGCCATCAATCCTTAACAATGGATACCTCTTCTTAATGGTCACTTTTTTCAATTATCTATAATCAATGCATAACTTGAGAGTACCATCCTTCTTCTTCACAAACAACACTGGTGCAACCCAAGGTGATACACTTGGCCTAATGTATCCCTTGTCAAGAATTTCCTTCAACTGCAACTTCAATTCCACAAAATCTAGTGTACTCATCTTGTAGGTGCCTTAGATATTGGCATTTCCCTTGGTACAAACTTAATAAAAAATTATACTTCCCCGTGAGGTGAAAACTCTGAAATTGCTACTGGAAACACACCCTGAAACTGTTGTAAAACCGGGTACTTTCTCAGTACATTTTCATCCTCAAGTTCCTTACCTTTGTCACTAGACATATGCATTATGGATAATAGACACCCTTTCCTACAACTGTGCTTTGTCTACATAGTTTTCACCATTTTAGCTGATATTTCCTTCTTCTTACGATATGAGACTGTTTTTTCCCCATTGTCATACAAACACTTAATAGTCTTGTCATAAAAATCCACCTTGGTCCTATGAAGATAAAAGTAGTCCATACCCACCAACATATTATATGATCCCAATGAAAATACATTCAAATGTGTTGATGTAAGCATACCATTCAACTCAAATGCACAAGCTCTTACCATGTGATGAACTCTCTTCTTTGTACCTGTAGCTAATTGCACTAACCAAGACTGTACATGCACTTCTTTATTTAAACCACATCGATCGACCAGGTCACGATTAATATAACTATAATTAGATCTAGGTTCAATAAAAATAGAAACAACTTAATCACAAAGCTTACTATCCATCTCGATAATAAATTCCTGGTGATCTCCTTTCTTGTTCTCCAATACTACATAAATTTGTGGAATAATTCACCCAACATATCGCACTATCTGTCCCTCCTGAGCATTGTAGATATACATTCTGCAACCCTAATGTTGTGGAGATACTCTCCTATGATGATCTCCACAATAAGTCCAACACCATAAAGGTTTCCTACCATCAACCTTGTTATAATCCTTAGATTGAAATCCCCTTCCTCTATTAGTTGCATTGAACTTCTTATGCGGGGTTGCATTATCTTTGTTACTTGTACCTTGAGGTCTTGTTCACATCTTCTCCCATTATCATTACTTTTCCAGTCCTACTTAGTCTTAGATATGTGCTTTGATTGCTCAAAACAATGCTTTAACTTCTGGATGGCCTCCTCCAATGATCTAGGCTCATCAAACTCAATAATGTCCTTGAATGCTATTGTAAACTCATTGATGAATCTGTGAATCTTGGCCTTCTCCTCCTTAAGATAAGTCACATACCTCAACAAATCCAAGCAGCTAATAATGTACACCTCATCAGTCATAGATCCTATCTTCAACGCAAAGAATTATTTTTCCCTGTCATCATAGTATATCTCTAATATATATGTGTTCTTGAATAGTCTCTCAAACTCATTCCAGGTCAAGTCCTCTTCATGAATACCTATGAAATTATTTACATATTCTCATCAAATATTTTCTTTACCTTTAAGACAAAATGTCGCTATCTTGACCTTCATGTTCTTTGAGTAATCATGCAATATGAAGAACTTTTTCATGCCAAGGAACCATGCTTCAACATCTCGTGACTTCTTCAGTACCCCATCAAATGTAGCTGGATTTACTTTCTTAAACTCATCCAAAAATTATCCATTGTCACTCCTCCCGTAATAATGATAATGATGATTACCATGATACATGTCTAAACAAAAACTAGAGTAATTCCCATGTCCACTGTCTTGTCTATCAAGTGTATCCAAGAATTTTCCACCTCTGACGATGTCATCTCTATCCAACTTGTGCCAGTCGTGTGACCTACTACCATACGCTCCATTAGTCCTATCCTCCTTCCCATGATTGATTCTAAGTTATCCCTATATCTACAAGTTTGACAAGCTCTAAGGAATCACCGCATTGAGCTCTACTTATTTCTCCTGTGCCCTAGCAAGTCTCTCTTGTGATTGAATGATTTGTTCATTATCTTCCATTCAACTCCTTGTTTCTTCCTTCAAACTTCTTAGAGTGTCTGCTATGTCAGGAGAGTATCCCTCACCATGTTTCTCACATGATCTATAGGGATAATGTCATGAGCTTTAGTCTACCATATTTCTAGTCATATTTGTTCTTCTCTTCCTGTAAGGAATATCATGTCAGCTAAACAATATCATAAAGGAACCAACCTACCTCATTTTAGTTCAGGGGAGGATATATCGTTTGTAAGATCAACTAGATTAGCCCAATACATGTATCATATCAATACATAAACATCATTTTAACCATTATCTTGTCATCAATGCTTGACCATACCAACCAGATACCATTACCTCATGCATGAAAAATACAACCATATCAATGTATTCCTAACAATATAAGCACTAACATGCATAACCAATTCATAAAAGACATACACTCATGATGACCACATACAACAAATCACCATCAAATTTCACATGGTGACATCATTACAACCATGACAAACACCATGCATACAAAACAATCACATAAACCAAAAGCATGAATAACACATATGTAACAGATATGTATGCATGTCCAATGCACACCGCCCATCTAGTCCAAGGGGTTAGCCATGCTCTAATACCACTCTATAACTACCTTCCTCCCACATTTACCCAAGTTAATCAATTTGATATGGTAAACATGTGAGAAGAGGCTACTATGATGTGATTCAAATCTACATGTGTAGTTAATGAAGTGGAACCGAAAAAAAAAAAAAAACCATTATGACCTTCCACACATGCTACAAAACCACCACGAGCCAACCAAACTTTACTCATGATCAACCCTTGAGACAAATTGAAATTTCACTTATATGGCCCCCTAGCCACTCCAATGACAATCCATGCATGTGAATGAGGCCTTCCAGTTCCTCTCACATCAAGGGCATGCTAGTGACTGTGGACTTGTTGATGTAGTTCTGAGCCAGGGACCCCAAATTCTATGCCACCTTTTTAGGGTTAGGTTTCAGTCCACTACTCAAAACTTATTGGAACTTTTAGAAATGATAAATAGAATTTAAGAAAAGGTACTTATGCAAAAACTTGATCAATGACATGACTAGACCCCTACTAGCCATTACAGGAATTTTGTCAAACATGTCACAAATATGCAATCTATAGGCCATAACAACAAATCGGAGCATAGGAGTCTCATACTTATCTCATAATCGTAAGGAAGAATTGAGGCCTTATCACAATAGATGAATTATCATCTATTAGGTCATATATTCATTTTTCATTCATTTGCAAATCAAAACAAGATGAGAGCCATACATTAAGTTTGTCATAAAACATACTCATAACAAGAACATTACCAATAAAAATAACAAGGATATAACAAATATAAAAACCACATATGAACAAGTATGTTTACCCATAAATACAAGAGGAAAGAAGCTCTTATTACAATATGAAAAATGAAACAAGATCTAGGACTTCCACGTACCACCCAACCATTGTTGGAATTGAGTCCCCCAAGTCTAAGTTTAGTCTCAATTTTGGTGTAATATTCCAAAGTATCCGCATTTTGAAGAGCAGAGTGCGAATAATGAAAAACTTTAAGAGCTAAAGTGGCTTTAGGGAGGTCAAATCCCCTTATTTTGTAAAGGGATGGGTTGTTTTGTTTAAGTAATGAACTTTGTCGATGGTTCATGGACCATGGTAATGTAATGTAAAATATATAAAAGGAAGTCATCTAAGAGTCATTAGGCAGCCTTTTGGGAAGTGGATGAATGAGATTTTGAGTCTATTTTGTTTGTAATTCTATATCTTGGTGAAGGGGAAGGCTCCTATAGCTAAGTGCATGGGCCCCTACAGTTGTGTGCATAGGGTTAGAAGAAGTGTATTCATTGAAGATTTATTTTTCTATGATAACTTATGCATGTTATAACAATTAGGCAAAGCTCATAGATATATTTAAGTATAAACCACTTAAGTCTTTGATTCTACAGAGGTCAAATTAAGCCCTAGATTAAAGAAAAACATTACTGCTACATCACATAGCCTTCTTGATACAGAAACCTGGTTCGAAAGTGCTCCTAGTGTATGGTTTTCTTGATTAGTGTATCTAACTTTGAACTTGGTTCCAAGACCCCTCAAGCCAACAGATGGTTTCATTGCTGGGACTTGAACTAGGGTCTCTCAAGAGAGAGTCAAGTATCCTAACCAACTCCTTAATTCATGTCTCAATTTCTTCATCCTCTAAGTCAACCAGCTCCACTGGTTGCTTCTTTTTCCCTTTTTCCATCTTTTCCTTGCTCCTCTACTCATCAGACACCTTCCTAGGTTACTATCTTATCGGTGGCTTCTGCAGTTACTTCTGCTTCTTTACTGCTGTAGTTTCTGTTGGTTCTACCATTGTTTCTACTACCTTTGCAACTATGGGCTTTAGCCTTGGTCATCTAGGAGATATGGTGTGCTTAGGAGGAGTACTAATCATGATGTTTGTTAATACTCATTGCATAAATTCCCTATAGATGTCGTTCCAATCCTCACCAGACATGCAATGCTTCTCTCGGCTTAGACTTAGGCACAAAAGCTCACAAGATTTCTTCAAGAGGCAATGTGTCTAATGGTAGAGCACAATGCCATATTTATAGCCAAATTCAAACTCAAAATGCTTGGATGACTTTAGATCCTCCTCATAAATGTGAATTTGGCAACATATTTCCATAGATATGCTCCTCAAATGCACTTCTGCCGCTCCCTTTAACATCAAAATTGTGGTCAAATCGACTGTAGATTTTCCAATGGTAACATTTTGGTCAGGCTATAATAGACCCACCGTTATGGTCAAACTAAATTATGCCACCATTCGAAATATCCTTAATCAAATAAGGTCCTAGCCAATGGATCCGAAACTTCCCAGGAAATTTTGTGAACTTGCTGTCATACATCAGGACAAAATATCCATTCCTAAAATTGCCCTACTTAATGTGGCTATCATACCATGAATTTTCCCAATATTTGTGCACCTGCTGATGAAAACCATACAAAAAGTTGTCCTCCTCCAATTCGAGCAGTTATGCTAATCATTCCTCCATGAATTCATGATCTGCCATCTTAGTTACCACTGTGATCCTTAGGTTGGGAACAATATACTCCATTGGCATTACTATTTCTTGTCCATATACCAATCTAAATGGTGCTTTCCCTGTCAATTTATTACAAGCCATCCTATATGCCCATAGAACTACCGATACGTGCACATCTTAGTCATTCTGATTAACATTGCAAATCTTCATTAAGGCATTCTCCAATATTTTTTTAAAATCTTCGAGTATGTATGGTGAGGATTGGTAGGATGTCAACTGGGAATTTTTCAAATGAGGCTTAAAGAACATAATAACTGCTACTCCTCCTACACACACCACATCTCCTAGATTGCCAAGGATGAATCCCACAAATGGAACAATGACTACAACAATAGTAGAACTAGTAGAAACATGAGCAATAAAGAAGTAGAAGAAAACAAAAAAGCCACCAATAAGGCAATTGCCTAGGAAGGTGTCTGCTAAGCAGAGGAGAAAGGAAAATATGGACAGAGTGATAAGAAAGTAGCCAATGGAGCCAGTAGACTTAGAGGATGAAGAACTAGAGACAGGAATTAAGGACATAAGTGTCAATGAATCCAAGGAAATCTCATGGTTACCTCCATATATTCCATCAAGAAAGTAAATTTTTAAGGTGACAAAGGATGCTGATGTAGTAAAATATGCCATATGTACACCTTTGCTACTCAATGATGTCCCCTTTGAAGGAGCGTTGTTGGTGCAGGTACTACAACTGCGCATGGAGGATTGGGATTTGGTGGGCATGACAAAATTCCCTCATTCTGAGCTGAGTAAATACGTAAAGATGGTATACTATGAGGAGTCTGGTGTAACGAGAATCAAACCAATGATGTGGGTGAGTGGGATTTAGTGCACCGGTTCATTGAACATGTTAATTGTGCCTCATTTTGGTACAACAATATCAATTGATTCGAATAAAAAATGGCATAAACCCATGGTATTCATCCACCCATGTTATTCTTCCACCCATGGAATTTACCCATTGTATTGTAAGTTGCATCCACCCATGGTATTGTAAGAAACATCCACCCATGGTATTCATTCACCCATGGAATTGACCTGTTGCATTGTAGCTGAAAAATACTATAAGTAACATGTCACATTTTGTAAAAGGACTGATGGTCCACCATAATGCAACTTTCGCAGTTATTCTCTGTTTTAATAAAAAAAACTTTGTGCTTTTGTTTATTGGGCGTTCTCTTATTTTTCTTTTGGAATTTCAATTTTTTAGATCTTGGGGGAATCCCCCCAAGATTCGGATTAGTGGTATCAGAGTAGGTTATGATTCCATGGGAATGAGGGTTTGGTGCGTATTTACTTTCAAATTTTGCAATAATATTGAAAAAACATCAAGAATGTGCTACGTCATCCACATCGCATTTTCTTGGGCCAAGCAAGAAGAGTTTTTCTTTTTTCATTTTTTTCTAGGAATGCCTTTCGGCAGTGAGTTTGTAGATCAGATATGAAGTTTTTGGTGAAAAATTTACAAAAAAGAAAGTAATAGCTCTAGATTCCTTATGAAAAATTACCCAAATTCAAAAAACAAATCGACCGAATTAGAGTCCGAATGAGAGAGATATCATTAATTTAAAATCAGCTATGCTACAAAAATGTTTCTAACAATAATTAGTGGATGGCGGCTCTCCTATATCTTTTTGTAATTTTTGTGCATAATTTCAGAAATGTAATTGTAGATCTAAGTGCCTATCGAAAAATCCCTCAATTTCAAAAAACAAAAGGGTCAAATCGAAGTTCGAATGTGGGAGATATCGCTGGTTTAAAATCAATTGTTTTTTTAGAACTTTTGTGACATCGGAAAAGTTGCATCGCGAATCTGAGATTCTAGAGTGTCTAGATAAGGATTTCCAACACATGGAAAGTTATAAAATGGTCCTTATATTTCCAAAAAAAAGGTTATAATAAATATTCTAATCTATATTGAGTGAGTTATGTCCACTTTAATTTTGTAGCAACACTCAGAGCGAGTTCCCTTCGAAGATGTGATGCCCCACCCCACTTTAGTAGGCACCTGATTCAAATTCAGCAGTTTCGGGATAGTAGCATTCATATACAATATGTGTGCACTAGTTATTGGATTTGTTGCACGATGGAGCCGTATAGCTTGGGGAGAGGATCCCAATTGATGATATTTTGATCAGGAGGATCATTGTGCTACCTTGTGTAGCAGCAAAACCTGCCAACGCTTTTATTGGAATGTCTCAAGAAAAGTAGCTCACAGACCAAGTAAATCAGTATTTCAAGCTCGTCAAGAAGTCGCAAGGCTAAAATGTAAGCTTGATTTCTGATAAGGCTGTCATATTTTCCGCATCCATTTTGGCTAGTAAGATTGTGAGGAAGTGCATGGAATACAAGGTGCCAGCCCCAATAATTCAGTTGGCTGTGTAGTGTGAGCCCCAATAGCCTTAAAACACGCGTCAAGGACATACCTGTAGAGTGGCTTCGGATGAGTCATGTCTTTGTGTTGGTGGCCTCTTGGGATAGGGTCCCCTAGGTCTAGGTTTTGTCTCAATTTTGATGTAATATTGTAAAGTCTTTACATTTCGAGTAGCATTAAGAGTCAATGGGGCTTTAAGTAGGACAAATCCCCTTATTTTGTAAAGGGAAGGGTTTTTTTGATTGAGTAATGAGCTTCGCCCATTGTTCATGGACCATGTTACTGTAATGTAAAATATATAAAAGGAAGTCATCTAGGAGTCATTAGGCGACTTTTGGAGAATTCGATGGATGGGATTTTGAGTCTATTTTTTAGGTAATGTCTATATCCTGGTGAAGGGGAAGGCTCCTGTAGTTGAGTGCACGGAGACTTTGGCAAATATGAAGCTGAGTGTGGGAGGGCTTGCACCTATGTGCGTAGCGTCCGAAGAAGTGTATTCATTGAAGATATAAAGTAATAAAGCCTATTTGAAGCAATTATGTGTGTTCTTTATATATTTATATGTTGTTAGATCTAAGAATTTTGTGATCCATAATGTACATATCAGTCTTTTAGATTAATCGCATCATTAGGATTAGATCAACATTTCAAACCAACTAATTTGGTTCTTCCTCACGACAAGGTGAGAAACCACTGGATCTAAAGGAATAAATAGCATGGATGCATCATTTCCCATAGTTAGTCATTGAAAATTAGTCGTTGGTTAATTTGTTACTGAGTTAAAAACTAGTTGTTATGTGATAATAAATTTTTTATATCGATAGTATAAATATATTGTTTAATAAATATCAAGTTTTTGTAATAATAAATTTTATCTAAAAATAATTACTTTATTATAAACGTAATTTGTTAGGGTTTGAACTTTTATTCAAGATAAATTTGATAATATTTAAAATTAAAATATTATTAATTTCTATAATAAGAATATTATTTGTTATAATCATTTTATCTAAATAATTAATTTATATAATGGAATTGTTAGGGTTTGACTCATCCACGGTAAATTAGGCATAGGAATAATTCAGATTAAGGTATTTAGATTCATTATAAGTTAATATTATTGATTTTGATTAATAAGTCTACTATTAATATAACCATAATTTGTTAGAGGATAACTTGTCTAGTCTATATAGGAGGATGGTTGAGATAATTATAAAGGTTTACAAGATGAAAATTAAAAATTTTCAGGATAGGTTAGGTCAACCAATTAGATTAGAAATTTATTTTTCATGTTAAGGAAATGAAGCTAAATAAAATAATAGAAACAAGGGGGCTGCGGGGTAAAGCTTGAAGGCAAGAAGGGAGAAACAAAGAAATAAACAGGAGAAAGGAGAGGGAGGGAAGAGTCAGGAGGAGAGAGCTGGAATCCATCTTTTACTTAATTTCTAGCCATCATCCCTATTAAGGTTTCTGGCATGCCTCTCAATTTCAATCGCTTCCTTGAGTTTCGTGTGGTGGAAATGATCAACCCTAGAAATGAGTTTGGATTCTTCAATGCAGACATGATGTTTTGATTTCTCTACATGTTTGAAAAGGGATGATGTGTGGGATTGATTGTGTCTAATGTTAGTAGCATGTTCGATGATTTTTTTCTTAATAGACCTTCCCGTTTCCCCAATGTAGGGGATACCATGGGAGTAGGGAACAAGGTATAATCCTTTGATGTATATAGGTTCAATAGAGTCATTTATAGATCTAAGGGATTTTTTAATGGTTTTGAGAGGTTTGAAAGATGAAGAGACATTCATCTTCTTAAGAATATGGGAAATCCTATCCGACTTCATTGGATACGTGGGAGATGAACCTTAAAGATAGGATCAAATTGAGTGGGTTTAACCGTAGGTGATTTGCTATACCCCTTATTTTTAAAAACTTCAAGAATATGAGATTTCTCTTAATCAAGGTGGCTATCATCAGATATTTTTAGAGCATGAGTAGAAAGAGTGTTGAGAACCCTGAATTTTTGAGCTGGGAAGTGATGAGAACTGGCATGGAGATACTATTCTATGTGAGTCTTCTTCTGAAAGACATGGGGACAAATGAAACCATCCTCCTTCCTAGAGAGGAGAATGTTGAGAAAGGGAAGGTGACCATTCTCCTAAATTTCCATCATGAACTTGATGGATTCTGATTGAGAATTAAGGTGGTTAAGAAACATATCTAGTTTCTCACAACCATGAGGCAAGATGACACAAGTGTCATCAACAAACTTACTCTGTTTTTTGGGGTGAAATTGAACAGAGGATGAGGCCTTGGTCTCAAAATCTTCTATAAACAAGTTAGCTACGATAGGGGAAAGAGGGGAACCCATTGCAACACCACAAGTTTTCTCATAGAACTCACCCTGAAAACTGAAGAAAGTTGAGGTGAGGTGGAGATCAACTACCTTGGGAGTATCTTTATCAGTGATGTGATTTATAATATCAATGGCCTCTTAGATGGGGATTTTTGTGTATAACGATAGAACGTCAAAACTAACCAATAAATATCCAGGTTCCAATTTGATATCTTTCCATTCTTCAACAAAGGAGGGAGAGTCTTTAACAAAAGAATATGTGTGACCAACAAGAGGTTTGTTCTTTGGGAGAATTTGGGGTTCTCAGCACTGTTTCTACTCTTTCTCTAAGACTCTCTGATGATAGCCACCTTGATGAGGGGAAATCACATCTTCTTGAAGTTTTTTAAAAATAATGGGTATAGCAAACCCTAGAGCATCAAGGCCTTTCACAAAGACAACAAAGCACCTAGAATTAAACCCACTCGAGTTGATCCTATCTCTAAACTTCATCTCCCATATATCCAAGGAATTAAGGATAGGATTTCCCATATTTTAAAGAAGATGAATGCCTCTTCCTCTTTCAAACCTCTCAAAACCATTAAAAATTTCCTTAGATTCATAAACGATCCTATTGACTGTAAATACACGAAAGGAATATACCTTGTTTCTTGCTCCTGTGATATCCCCTACATTGGGGAAATGGGAAATTCTATTAATAAAATAATCATCGAACATTCTACTAACATTAGACACCATTGATCATGCACATCAGCCCTTGCCGAACATGCAAAGAAATCTAAACATCATGTTTGCATTGAAAAATCCAAAGTCATTGCTAGGGTTGATCATTTCCACCACAGGAAACTCAGGGAAGCGATTGAAATTGAGAGCCATGTAAGAAACCTTAGTAGGGATGATGGTTGGAAATTAAGTAAAATCTAGATTCTAGCTATCTCCTCTTGAATCTCCCCTCCCTCTCCTTTCTCTTGTTCATTATCTGTTTCACCCTTTCATCTTCAAGGCTTATCTGGCACCCAAACACCCCCCCACCTTGTTTCTATTATTTTCTTTAACTTCATTTTCTTAACTTGAGAAACAAATTTCTGATCTAATTGGTTGACTTAACCTATCCGGAAAATTTTTAATTTTCATCTTGTAAACCTTTATAATTATGTCATCCATCCTCGTCTATAAACTAGATAAGTTCTCCTCTAACAAATTATGGTCATATTAGTAATAGTCTTATTAATCGAAATCAATAATATTATCTTATAATGAATCTAAATACCTTAATCTTAATTATTCCTAGGCCTAATTTATCATGGATGAGTCAAACCCTAATAGATCCATTATATAAATTAATTATTTAGATAAAATGATTATAAAAAATAATATGATTAAATCAATTAATTTATAATATTGAAATAAAATAATTATTGATTATTACATAACAACTAATGCCTAACTGAATATTAAACAATTTAACAAATAATATTCTTATTACAGAAATCAATACTATTTTAATTTGAAATATTATAAAATTTATCTTAAATAAGTCAAACCCTCATAAATTACATTATAATAATTAATTATTTTAGATTCAATTATTATTATAAAACTTGATGTTATTAAATAATGTATCTATACTATCGAAATAAAATATTTAGTTATCACATAACAACTATTTTTTAACTTAGTAACAAATTAACCAATGGCTAACTAAGGTCATGATGCATCCATGCTATTTATTCCTTTAGATCGAGTGATTTCTCACCTTGTCCTGAGAATGAACCATATTAGTTGGTTCGAAACGTCCACCCAATCCTAACGATGTGATTAACCTGAAAGATTGATATCTATTTATATGTTTCTATGTTTATCCTCAGTTATGATTTGATTCTCTGTAATATTATTTTAATTGCATCATGAAGGTCCATATATACTTTTGTATGATAACTTATGCATGTTAGAAAAATTAGGCAAAGCTCATAGATCTATTTAAGTAGAAATCGCTTAATCTTGTGATTCTAAAGATAAGGGTTTGCGAATGTCGAATCAGGCTCTAGATAAAAGAAATGCCTTACTGCTACATCACATAGCCTTCTAGATGCAAAAACCTTGTTCTAGCATCCCCCAATACTGCCTCGAGTGAGAGTGTGGTCTGTGTTAAGTGGACTGTTGCCAAAAGGGATGGTAGTGCAGGGTTTTGTTGGTTAGCGTAGCTAACTTTGAACCTCCGTCCAAGCCTCCTCAAGCCAACAACCATAGATTGGATGAACCAAATATTTCTTTCAGCAAATCACCCCCGTCCCATATTCCAAGATTGAATGTGGGATCTCGTGAAACAAATCAACAATAGCCAAACTATATGGGCTTCCAGAGGCAAAACCACCTCAACCCTGAACTAGTTATTCCACCTCACAGTCGAGCATCACTAACCATTAGCCGATTGGTCTCTACCCAATTTTTCTAGGGCTCTAGATTGTTGTTCCAACCAGGGCTTCTAGGACTAGTAACTCAACCCACAGCTGTTGTTGGGCTTCCAAAGTATTTTTCCAACTAGGGCTTCTAGTACTATTAACTTAGCCCTCCAAGGGCTTACAAATAACTTTTACAACCAATATTTCTAGGACTAGTAACTCAACCTTGGCTGTTATAGGGCTTCCAGAGTGTTTTTCCAACCAAGGCTTCCAAGAAGTAGTAAGTCAACCCACATCCATAAGGAACATGAGAACGAATGAAAAAATAAATGAAAGCCAAATATAACACCATGGTTATCTAGGAAATGGCAAGGCTAGGAAAATGCATCGTGAATCCATGCATTCCTCCATGCCAATGAAAAGTCATAATGAAGAAACCACATGCATGTGACATGCATGAAAAAACTAGAAATGAAATCGTACATGCAACTCGATACGTGTAAGAAAAACCTATTGCAGCTACTGATCCTAATGTCCTCTTGCACTTTCCTACTCTTCCTTTACCTTTTTTCCCAAAATCCCAAGTATGGCACACTCCTGCAAGAGTGCTCCAAGAAATCTCTAAGTGTCCAAGAGAATGAGAGAGAGAGAGAGAGTAGAATAGAGAACTCCAATCTAAAAGTGACAAAATTATGCAAAATAACCCTAAGACACCTTTTCCAGCTTTCCATTATTTTCCTTCATTTCCATCCTCACATGCAACCTGAGACCTTTCACCTCCCTTTTCTCCTATTATCTATAATTTCATAAATAAAATGTCAATTAATGCCATGTTTCCTTTCCAAAGCCTTTGAAAATTTCCATAGCAATTAACTAATCATAAGTGATCCTCATGACTATGTTTTTTCCCAAAATTCAGTTCAACATACATGTCCCATGACCTTAGTTATTATTTTTCCTTTATAAACTTTACTACATAGATTTTTAACTTAGGTTGTTACAACCAACCCATGGTTGTTAAGCTATAAAATATAAAAATAGATGAGAACAAATATTTAGTGTTGTAAAATACTTCACCATAATCTACCATAATTACAACAAAAGGATATTTTGGAATAAAATTATCAAATTGTACTACCTAGAGATGTGATCTCAGATCCCAATCACAATCCTTATGCCATCAAATTTTTTGATGATGAATACCAAATCAAGTGACAGTGAACTCCACTCACTTCTTGTAACCAAATAAATGATCTAATAGATGGAAAGAAGGATTATGGAAAAGTAAGGAACATGAAGTACACTCTAAAAATTCCCATGACCATGATTATAATAGCTAAACTAGTGTATTATCTCCCATTATGATGGTAGGACTAGTGCATTACTTTAAGGAATTGATGAATTCTTGTGATGAGGAAAAATGGTTTAAGTCTCCTAAAATAGAACCCATGTAGATGATGAGGAAGAGACAACCACAATTGCATGACCCATTTCCTTCCCTTTTCCTCTATCATCTTATGGAATTTTAGATTTCTTGTCCTTTCTTTTTGATATTACAAGATATTGTGATATTATTCCTCACACGAAGCTAGATCATTTGACTAACTTGCTTCCTCATGCATGGATTTTCTTCATGATTGGGTTTCTTGCAATAAAGAAATATCACCTTCTCCTTGTTTGCTTACCTAATTGTAAATTTGGAGGACTCCTATGTAAATTTTGAATTACATTTCCTTCTTTTTTCTAATCTCAGTCATTCTTACTTTTGAATTTAAGTTTTCTAATATTGTTTCTCCCTCAGTTGTAGCAAGTTCATGCACCTTTGTTCTATTGAGGGAGCCCACTTTAACAATCGTATCTTTCTCATAAGTGACAGATGAAATAAATAATTAACCAATGAAAGCATTATCCAAGTATCTCCTAATGTATATTTTTTAGATGTAAAGTAGAAACAAAAATTGCATATTTAGGACCTAGTTTAGAGTGAATGATTTTCTTGTCCTTGTCTATGCTACATGATTTGAATAGAAGTAGTAGTCATTTATACTTAATAAATAAATCCTATATAATTTCAATGTTGTTTGAGATTGAATTGATGAGCTAATTCTCTAGTTGATGTCCTCGTAACACATCTAACTTCCCAAAGAGTCATTCCATCTTAGTTTAGAATTCATTAGCTATTTTTTCAGGGTTGATGTGGACAAAGAGCCCTAAGTAAATAGAGAGACATAAAAGTCCATATGCTTCATCCATTCAACTAAACCATTCTTCCTTTTCAATGACTAAATTTGGTCAGCCTTGGTTTCCATTGTGATACTATATGTGACTTTACTACATAACAGAATAACCACATATATCTCCCATTCATAGTAGTTGAATCGTTCGAGGATTATTTGATCCATATTCTTTGCGGACTCTAATTTGTGTATCCCATGTACAAAATTATATACTACTCCATTAGATTCAACCAATCCTTGATACCATGTAAGATTTGGTTGATAAATGGACAAGAAGAACTAGAATCTAGTTGAGAAGTAATTCAACTAACAACTTTATAAAAATGAAAAATAATACTTTGAGCAATGTAATTCTCATTAATGTTTGAGTAAAAGATATCATAAAAAATGAAAAAATACGAGATCATGCAATTTAGTGCAGGAAAATCAATCACTTCTCATGCAATTATACTAAGTTTAACTACAACAAAGCAACAGAGAATATTTCCTAGTTAGCCAACTACACTTTTATGAGGAATTTAACTTGGATTTCAAGAGAAAAGTGAAGTAAATTGTCTCCTAGAAAATAGGATATATGTTTAGAGTGTGCACTTATTCTTAAAAATAGGAAACTAGCTCATTTTTTAAAACAACAAAAAAAAACAACTTAGAAAACCACAAAAACATATAGGAAAACATTAAAAAACCTATAAAAGCACAAAAAAACAATGGAGAAAACCATTAAAAAACTACCAAGAAAATGCTTCCAAACCAACAAAATAACTATAATTTAGGTTTTAATTTTTTTCCCTACTTATAATGATAGAATGTTTAATATGAATATTTTCTCATTTTGAATGGTAAAAATATCATTTTCTAATTATTTTCGGTTTTGAACTTTTTTGTTATGGACTTAGTGAAATAATTTTTCAATTTTTTTTTTTAGTTTTTGTTATTTAAAATGCATTTTAAATTAATAACAAAATTGACCTAAGATATACCCCAAAAGACTTCATAACAGAAAAGAACCAAACTTTAACCAATAACAAAATAAATTAGGAGTTTGAAGTTGACATGATGAATATGGTTGGTCATGGTAAACCTCTATTTATCAATAATATATATATATATATATATATATATATATATATATATATATATATATATATATATATATATATTATATATATATACTATATATATATAGATCTTATTTAAAACCTAACACACCGCTATAACATTTAGCTATATAATTATATCACTATATATAATTTCAAGTTTAAGCAATACATTATTGATTGATACATTAAATCCATCATGAAAAGTGGATTTAAGGCGAATAAAAACATTTTTACTCTTTTCTAATTTGTACCATATTATTTTATTATGTAGTGTCTTCTACAAGAAATATTCTCCTCATGTGCTTGCACTTAGTACATGTCATGTGTCAAAGGCAAACATTATAGGAATTTAAAGTCTATAGGAGTATTTGGTTGGCATGAAATTTTATTAGTCATGCAAATAGGTTTATTTCAAAATTTTACATATATATTTACATAATTATGCCCTATAAATAAATTACTTTATTTAGAAATGGGAAAACATGTGAAGGTAGATTTCATCACCTCTTTCGATTGTGTTTACATGGAACTTACTACTTTGGTTGATAAGTTATAAATAAATGAACTCTAAAGTTTAGGACTTCACGTTGGACTATTCTACATGATTTTAGAAATGGTTTTATTGTCAACATCCTTTCTATGTCAACATTTTTTTCTTCGATTAGTTTATATGTATTATATGTATTATATGTAATATGTAGAGGCATCTCCTATATGCCCCCCAACAATAAGTTGTGAGAGTGCAAGGGGATCTGTTATACGTGGTCGGGCTCGTAATAGATCACATAGGTCACCCAGAGTGCATGTTACACTCATATATCCTTCCTCTGACACCAGTCGAAGTGTCAAAGGAAATGTTTCTATCTCTACTAATGAGCATGGTACTGATAGTGGACCTTCTTCACATGTTTCAAGTACACCTCCTACATTTTTAAATCGTCGTTAAAATTTATGTGTTTATGTCTTGAAAGTTTCCTTAATTTTTAAATTGTCTTCAAAGATGTGATTGAATTTAATATATATGTTATCATGCATCTAGTTTTTTAAAAAAATATGTTGAATTATGTTTCTGGTTTACAAAACCTCAGCATGGTGAAGCTTAGGACCATAGTGCAACACTTATTCCTTTGTGGAATGATGATAGAACTAGTATCACATTGGAGGATGTTACGACCCAACATACATGGATCACGCAAGAGTTTTTTAACATCCCTTCTAGTTCACCCACTAGGCGTAGTTTGTCTTTGATGTTGGATAACATCAATAGGTTGATTGAGACATGCTGGAGGTTGGTCCCACATAGACACCCCCTACATTCCATATAGAGGATTATGAGGCATGAGGTGGGAGGCCCACATGCTTGTGAGGTGGTGAAAGAGGACACCAAGAACATTGACGTCCATGGGGAGTTTTTTGACATTCCTCCAGATTTCCCTACAAGACATAAAGGTCCAATTCCACTCATATATTTTAAGAATGTTGATGCAACCCATTTTCTATATGATCTATTCATTGGAGCTTAGGGCTAGTTCCCTCACCATGACCAGGTCACGCTTTATTTTTGTAGGCATATATATGCAGAGTTTGTTCTACATATGAAGTTGGATTACGCTAACACTGAATCTCATTCTTATGGACACAAAAAGGGACATGTCTATGATCGTGATGAGTCTTGTGGGCACCCTGGGCATGAACCACCACCTCTGAGATTGTTGCCATATTGTCTTTGAGCGTGGTATTTTTTACAGAGCTAGAGGAGCCATCGAAACTCGATGTTGTGACCAGGGATACCATTTCAGACAACATGAATATCTTATTGGTCAGTGTATGTCTTGAATTGTATGGAGAGTTTACCAAACTACCCCATTGCATCATGACCTTCCAGTTCCTTTATATCATGATTCATTTCTCATGATTTTCCTCACTGACCAACTTTTTTCATATGCATGTATGTGTCATGATGTCATATGTGACACTTCAAGGTTACACGACCTGTGTGACATAGACCAGAATGTCTATATATATTATATATATATATATATATTTATATATATATATAATATATATATATATATAATTACAACCACATGGACCAACAATTAAGGTATAATTTTTTATTCTTAAGATTTCAACATATTTTTTGTAAGTTAGATTCGTGCTAATTAATTCATAGAATAATTGTAATTTTTCCTTTCCATTTTGTACACATGCCAATATCTAGAGTGTTATTGATGTCATAGTTATGTGGATGCATGAGTGGGTTGTTGGGCATAAATAAATTGGCAATGTGTGTCCATGGATTGAGGCCCTAGTCATTGAGCCATAGGAAGGGGAGCACCAATCCGAGATTCATCAGACCCACATCCTATTTGACTTGGACTTTAACTTGAGTGAGGTTAGTAGATTTATATATGTAATTCAAAATGTGGTTCAAATTTTTTTATTTCCATATTGTTTATTTTTTACAAATAATGTGTTGATCTTCGGTCTAGGATAGAATTTTAAACTATCTAATGCTACCAAACCAAGAATCTCAATGATAGTACTTTGCACAATGGAATATAAATAATAGTAAAGCTCACATGCACATAATATAGACAACGTTTTACATTTTTCGACCCAAATTCATTATATCAAACAAAATATAATATAACAATCTAGGGGTCCCATGCCACGGAAAATGGCCCTCACACATCCACTAATACAAGAAAAAAGATGGGGCTTGTTTTCAATCCATTGATAAACAATCTTCCCTCAACAAGATACTCTGCCCATCTAGATTATGAATTCGACTCCCTCATCCCCTCTCAGTTGTACCATATACTTGTCGAGTCCTGTGGCTCCCAATCTGTAGCTCCTACCCTTATGAATGCTCCAAGTCCATCTGGCCATTGAACCTTGGCTATCAATCTATTCTAGTTGTGACTTAGTCGATCAAGACCACAACACATAAAGAATATTTTCGACTTGTTCACAACCCTTAACTTCCCACTACTCTTCCTCAACTACTCAGCGACTTCAGTCCACTATGGTCTTCCTGTGTTGCAATTATGATTACCAATACAAGAAACAGAGGTATCCACCTATCAATGCAATCTTTCCATCTCCCATAATGAACATGGTGTAGGAGGAGTGCTTGTCATCTATTGTAGAATTCCTTCTCCACACACAAGTCTCAGGCTCCACAAACTACTCTTGGTTTATTAGACCCTTGAGCTCAAAAACTGCCTCTCTAACATCTACCCTTTTCCATGAAGGTGTTTCTCGTGTGGCTTCAACTTGGACACCATCACACTATCCCATAATATACCATAATTGACCAATACACATTCACACTTGGTCACTCTCATGCCACCCTCCAACATTCCACGAGTCACCAATTCCATGTTGTAGGATCTATACCTAGTTAGGGAATCCCCACACCTAGGGTACCCTTACACACCACTACCAACAAAATTCTCCATAGCTACCCATTTCTCTATAATAGAGGATATGTTGAACATATCTAGGCTCTAAAATTCACTCTGAAATTTCCCATTGGTTAGGGCTTCTAACATGCCATGTCAGCCCTACCTCCTTGGCTTCCACAGGCTACAAAAATTTTGTCCACACTAGGATACCTACATCACTCCATAGAGAGATATTTTCTTAGTTAGAGTTCCTTCATGCCCAAGGAAACTCCAAAAATAGGATCCCAACAAACTGCAATGGAGACTAATCCTAAAACAGGATCCAACACAGACTAATCTTATCCAAGTATGTTTTCAATTTTCTACATTTGACTATTCTAGTTAGGGAAATGTTTCATACTGTAACAACCCTTGAAACCTCACACAATAGTCCTCAAATAGCCTTGAAGAACTATGACATACCTTCATAACATCCCTCTGCCTCCAAGTTGATGATATGGGTACACTTCAACCCTAAAATAATCCACACAAGGGTTATTCTATGGGATTAGGGATTGTGACATACCACATGTGAGTCCCTGTACCCACGACCTGCCCAAACAAAAGTTGTTATCCTTAAAATTGTTCCTAAACAATCCTGCATTTGAGGTCACCCAACTCGTTCTTCAGAACAAGGCTACTCGACATCCCTCCAACAACTCGATCCCTTTTCTTAGCTCATAAAACATTCCCTAATAGTTTGCTGCTCTAGCCTTCTCTCTATGTGGCTTCCACAATGATATTCCTCCTCTAATGAGCTCTCTTCCATTTAAGTGTTTCCTAAAAATGGATGATCAAATGAATGCTCCCTCACCTTGTATTTATAGAAAGTCCAAGGGCTCTAACTGATTCCTTGAAGAGACATGTCTCTTGGACCAACCCTACGTTACTTGACTATCCATAATTAATTTTCAACTTCAAAAATTCATAGCTCAAGTTCTGGAGCTACGATTTGGGTGATTTTTGAAGCAGTGGAATTGACACACCAAGATCTATCACGTAAAAGTTTCTCATGCTCAAAAACTTCATGGTTTTGGCCCAAATACCAATGGGTACAAAACACTAACCTTGGGTTCCAAGCACACAAGTGACCCTTGTGGTGCTTTTCCCTCCAAACCATGAACCCTACGGCTTGGATTACCTCCCAAGATACATAAATCAACACTCTCTCTTAGCGAGGGAGGTACTTCCAAGACTAGGAAGTAATCATCATCATTTGGCGACACTAGCCCATCCATCCATCACTGCCTCATACCCTATATAATGAATCCAAGAATCTCAGTAGTGCCTTTGCCTCATCACGTCGGAGCCTAAAGTACCCAAACCTCCATAGTGCTTCTCCCTCTAGGCCCACATGATCTACATTGGCTTAGTCAGGTGCAAGCACTCATACTCCTGGATCAAATACCACTCATGCAAATCCCACCAATATTGGATATGAAATATCATGATCTAATGAATATTCTAGCCTACCAATATCTAGTCCATCAAATGAAGATTTCTTGATCAACCTAATCTTGTCCATGCTAAATAAACCCTCGAGCTATCAAAACTATCCGTGAAAAGTAAAAAAAAGACCATGATCAAAAAAGTTTCCCTACAACAAATTGTTGTTCACCAAGCTCACCACCAATCCACTAGAACTCCCAACCAATCTTGTTGCCAAGGCAGTGAAGACCACATCTCCATGTCTTCACCTAAATCCTCTGCTCCATGATCTAGGCACCCACAAATACATGTGAGTTTCTTCGTTGTGCACACTCTGATTCACTATCCCTCAAAGTAGCTTAGATATGCTCTAATACCATCTTGAATTTCCACGATGTTGGGTCTAGGATAGAATCTTAAGTATCTAGTGCTAGAAAACCAAGAATCTCAACGATACTACTTTGCATAGTAGAATATAAAAAATAGTAAATCTCACATGCATAGAATATAGACAACTTCTTACATTTTTCAACCCATCTTCATTATATTAAAAAACATATTATACAACATCCTGGGGCTCCTATACCAGGGATAATGGGCCTCATACATCCATTGATACAAGATACAAAACTAGAGCTTGTTGTCTGAGTATTTGATTGATGAAGTCGACTCTCTCATCTCCTCTTAGTCATACCTTGTACCTTCCCAGTCTTGCAGCTCTCGATTGGTAGCTTTTTTCTATATCAATGCTCCAAGTCCATCTAGCTACTAAACCTCGGCTAGAAATATGCTCTCTAGTTGTAACTTAGTCCATCAAGGCCAAAACAAATTGAGACTCCTGTCGACTTGTTCAGAAATACACTTGTGAACAAATCTTAACTACCCACTACTGCTCCTCAGTTACTCAGGGACTTCAGCCCACTATGGTCTTCCTATGTTTCAATGATGAATACCAACATAGGCACATAGGGCTCCAACCTATTATTGTAAGATGTCCATCTCCCATAATGAACACGAGCTAGGAGGACTACTCATCATCTGTTGTAGAAGTCCTTCTCCACACACAAGTCTCGAGCTCCACAAAATACTCTTGGTTGATCACACCCTCAAGCTCAACAACTACCTATCGCACAACTACCTTTACCCGTCAAGGTATTTCTCACCGAGCCCCAACTTGGACACTATCATGTTGTCCTCTAGAATACCATAAGTGCCCAATTGACATTCACACTTGGTCGACTCTCACGCTTCTCTCGAGCAGTCCACGAGTGACTAAGTCCATGTTGTAGCATTTACACCTAGTAAGGGCATCCCCACACCTACGAGACACTTACAGACTGCTTCCAACAAACTTCACCACATCTTCCCTTTGCTCTGCAATATAGGACGTATTGTACAAATCTAGGCTCCAAACTTCACTATAAAACTACCCATTTGTTAGGGCTTCTATCATGCCATGTCAACCCTACTTCCTTGGCTTCCATAGGCTGCAACATCTTTGGCCACACTAGGACACGTACATCACTCCATACTGGGATCTTCTACAACATCTCCATGTCTTCAGCTAAATCCTTTGCTCCATGATCTAGGCACCCACAAATACATGTGAGTTTCCTTGTTGTGCACACTCTGATTCATTGTCCCTAAAAGTAGCTTAGATATGCTCTAATACCATGTTGAATTTCCATGATCTTGGGTCTAGGATAGAATCTTAAATATCTGGTGCTAGCAAGCCAAGAATCTCAATGATACTACTTTGCATAGCAGAATATAAAAAACAGTGAATCTCATATGCATAGAATATAGACAACTTCTTACACTTTTCAACCCAACATAATTATATTAAAAAACATATAATAAAACATCCTAGGGCTCTTGTATCAACGATAATGGGCCTCATACATCCATTGATACAAGACTCAAAACTAAGGCTTGGTGTCAGTCCGTTAACAATACTTTGAGTATCTGACTGATGAAGTCGACTCTCTCATCTCCTCTCAGTCATACCCTGTACCTTCCCAATTTTGCAGCTCTCGATTTGTAGCTCTTACCTATATCAATGCTCCAAGTCCATCTAGCCACTAAACCTTGGTTGGAAATATGGTCTCTAGTTGTACCTTAGTCCATCAAGGCCACAACACATTGAGACTCCTGTGGACCTGTTGAGAGCTAAACTTGTGAACAAATATAAACTACCCACTACTGCTCCTCATTTACTCAAGGACTTCAACCCACTATGGTCTTCCTATGTTGCAATGATGAATACCAACATAAGCACAAATGGCTCCAACCTATTACTATAAGATGTCCATCTCCCATAATGAACATGAGCTAGGAGGACTACCCATCATCTTTTGTAGAAGTCCTTCTCCACACACAAGTCTCGAGCTCCACAAAATACTCTTGGTTGATCAAACCCTTGAGCTCAACGGCTACCTCTCTCACAACTACCTTTACCCATCAAGGTGTTTCTCACCGAGCTCCAACTTGGACACTATCATGTTTTCCTCTAACAGACCATAAGTTCCTAGTTGACATTCACACTTGGTCCACTCTCACGCTTCTCTTGAGTAGTCCATGAGTGACCAATTCCATGTTGTAGCATTTGCACCTAGTAAGGGGATCCCCACACCTTGGAGACCCTTACACACTACTTCCAACAAACTTCACCACATCTTCCCTTCAATCTATAATACAGGAACTATTCTACAAATCTAGGATCCAAACTTCACTATAAAACTATCCATTTGTTAGGGCTTCTAACATGCCACATCAGCCCTACCTCCTTGGCTTCCATAGGTTGCAACAACTTTGGCCACACTAGGACACGTACATCACTCCATATCCGGACCTTCTCCTAGTTGTAGTTCCTTCATGCCCAAGAAAACTCCAACGAATGACTCCCAACAAATTTCAATGTAGACTGATCCAAAACTAATTCTAAACTAGGATACACCACAAATTAAGCTGCTCCAAGTTTGTTTTCAATTTGCTTCATTTGATTTTTCTTGTTAAGAAAATTTTTCATACTCCAACATCCTTAAACCTCGCACAAAAGTCCTAAAACAACCCTCAAGGACTATGACATACCTTCATAGGAACCCTCTGCCTCTAGGTTGTTCATAGGAGCACACTTCAACCCTAAAACAATCCATACAAGGGCTATTTTATGGGATTAGGGCTTGCGACATACCACAGGTGAGCCCTTGTACCCATGACCTGCTCAAATAGATGTTGTTGTCCTTAAAATTGTAACCAAACCAAACTGCATTTGAGGTCATCCAACTCAACCTTCACAAAAAGGTTTTTCATCATCCCTCCAACAACTCAATCCCTTTTCTTAGCCAAGAAACAGTCCCTAACACTTTGTTGCCCTAGCCTTCTCTCTATGTGGCTTCCATAAGGATATTCCTCCTATAATGAGTTCTATTCATTTTGTGTGTTTCCCAAAATGGAGACAAAATGAATGCTCCATCACTTCAATGTGTTTATACTAAATCTAAGGGCTCCAATGAATTCCTTGAAGACACATGTCTCTTGGACCAACCCAACATGACTTGACTATCCATTATTAATTTTCAACTTCAAAAATCCATATCTCAAGTTCTAGAGCTCTGATTTAGGCGATTTTCAAAGAGGTAGAATTGGCACACTAAGATCTATGACCTAAACTTTTCTCATGCTCAAATTATTGATGGTTTTGGCCCAAATCCCAATGGATACAAAATCCTAACCTTAGGTTCCAAGCCCACAAGTAACCATTATGGTGATTTTCCCTCTATGCCCTGAACCCCAGTGGTTGGAGTACCTCCCAAGCTACACAAATCAACATAATGATGTAATTAGTTTGAATTTGAATGTGTTATATTATAGTACCAGACTATGGACACTTATTTTACACAACAAAACTCACATAAGAGTTATGGTGGTACTTAGAGAAGATTGTTTCTATATTTTTAGGCCAATTTCATAGGGAACACTCACATGTGATAAACAATTTGTATATTTTTATACATAGACAATTTATGGATGTACATAAATATTATTTCAGTTTATGGATGTACATAAATATTATTTCAGTTTATGGATGTACATAAATATTATTTCAGTTTATGGATGTTCATGTGATATATGTATTTTGTATATATTCTCATATGGATAGTTTATTGATACATTCATTAATTGAATTTATGGATTTGTATTGATTTTTTTTATGGATGTTCATTAATTTTTTAATTTTATGGATATGTTCAAATTATTTTGCTACTTTAAAAAAAATCTATATGTACTATAACTTTTATTAAAAAATATAACAATTTTCAATTCTAGTTTCATAGACTAAAAAAGTAAGTACAATCTTAAGTTATGATGCAAGTCACTTTAATACTTAAAATGAACTAAAATATATCATGTATCGACTTAATATTGAGCATGGAGAGAATTACAGTGATGCTTCATATTGGCTTGTAGAAAGCATATTTTAGTGCAATCAACATGTATGCTATTACAATTCAATTTTAAAAATAAATTATTTGAATTCCAAAGTCATCCGTATTATAATAAAAAATATATATATCAAAGCTTTTGTAATCCACCCATATACCATTGCATGATCAATGTTTTTAAGTATTTCAATCAAGCACTTACCTCAAGGTGCAATTAAGAAAAAAAATTACGATTTTATTCAATTTTAAAACATCTCATGTAAACAACAAATACGTTTTATTCAATATTATTCCTTTTCAGATTATCTACAACAGGTTAGTGATAACATGATATGAGTCAATTGTATTAGAATATAACATAAGTCAAAAAACAATAATGATAGTATTTCTATAATTTTATATAATGTTATCAACTTTCCTAAATTTACATAGCTATCTAGGAATTTCAATCAATTCTTTGTGATCGAAATAAGTTTTATGCAATTTTAAAACATGTGGAGATGTAAAAGTTACAATTAATTTTTATTCAATTTTATTTCATTTGAGGTTGTCTACAAGAGCTTAGTCGTGTGTGTGTGTGTGTGTGTGTGTGTTCTATTTGTTTCAATTTTTACAATCCAATATGAAGCATGGAAAATGAGAATAATAAGAATGTTGTCAATTAAAAACAGTTTACAATTTCAAGAAGCAAACATTCCAATTAAGTGATCATTTTATTTGAGATGAAAATTCAAGTAGTTTATTTATGGTTGAATTACTATAACATAGAAATCAATGCACTTCATCAATATTTTTTGTGCTTACATTGAAATCAATGCTCAATGTTAATCTAAATAACTTGAAATTAATATACACCATATATCTTGTTACATCAAATCAAAAATCAACATTTTCACTGGAATCGGTGCATCTAATAAAATAGAAGGAGAAATTGACATTTATGTTTAAATTAATGCATCTAACGAAAATAATGAAATAGGATAAGAAATCAACATCTACACTGAAATTAGTTCATCTAATGTAAGCAATCAAATAGGATTAAAAATCATCATCTAAACTGAAATCAATGCAACTAATGATAGAAATCAAATAGGAATAGGAGTAAACATCTATGCTGCAATCAATGCATTGAAAGTAATGCATCTAATGTAATAAACAAAAAAATATTAGAAATCGAGATATTTAATAAAATCAATGCATCTAATGCAAGAAATGAAATAGAATTAGAAATCAACATCTACACAGAAATCAATGCATCTAGTGCAAGAGTCAAATTGGAATAGAAAACATCATCTACACTGTAATCAATGCATCTTGTGCATTTTATTTTCTTCCCTTTCTCTCCCCCCTCCATCTATATCTATATCTCCCTACATCTCTCCTATTTGTCTCTCTGCCCTACCCCCAAACACACACACTCTCTCTCTCTCTTCACATATATATGTCTCGCCTCCCTCCCTTTCTCTACATCTCTCTCCTCCCCTAACTAATTATTCCATATATATCTTTATCTCCATCTATGTTTCCTTCTGCATCTCTCTATAACACCCTACAAACAAACATTTTTTCTCTATATCTATCTATATCTCCCTCCCTTCGTCTCTCCTTATTCGTCTCTCTATAACACCATGCAAACATTCACATTTTTTTCTCTATATCTATCCATATATCCCTCCCTCTCCCTATCTATTACCCTTCTTTTCCTCTCTCTCACTCTCTTCGCCTTCTCTCCCTCTGTCTCCCCTTCTATCTCTCTTCCATCATAATCTCCTCTATCCTTCTATATCCATATCCATTGTCACTTCCTCTCTCTCTCTCTACCTTTCTCTCTTATGTCTTTCTTCTTACCTCCCTCTCTGTCCTCCTCCAAATCCATATATCTCTCTCCCTCCCTCTAAAGTTCTCTCTCTCTTACTTCATCTCTCTCCCTTTCTCTCCCACATCCTTTGTCTCTCCCCCTCATCACTCACCCATTCACTCTCTTCCTCCTCCAACTCTATTACTATCTCCCTCCCTCTCTCATTCTCTCTCTCCCTTATCTCCATCTCTCCTTCTTTGTCTTTATATCTGACACCCAAACATACACACTCCCTCTCCTTCTTGTCCAGTTTAAAATTTGATGTAACAAAGTTTACTAAAGGAAAAATAAGACCAAGATCATGGGACACATATTCCAAGCTAATGTTGATAAAAACATCATTGTGGTTGTCATTTTGGTTTATTATGGATAGTAAAATTGGAAAATAATTTGGTAAGGGAAAAGATGCATTAATTGCAATTTTGTTTATGAAAATAAAGGAAAATAAGCTAAAAGTGAGATGAAAGGTCACAAGTTTGCATGAGGAGGAAAATTGAAGTCAAATAGAGGAAATTGAAGAAAATAGAGACCTCAATGATAAAATATCTTTTGAGGATCAGTTCACAACTTTTACTAGTTTACCATTTTCCAGTTTAGTTTTGGAGCTATTTATGCTCTCATACTCTTCCACACTTAGAGAATTATTGGAGCATTCTAGAATTGGAGAAGGGTAATAAAATGATGGATAAGGAAGCAAAGGAAAGCAAGGGATAAGAAATGAAAAGCATTGTGAAGGTAAATCCCTCCTATAGATAGAGATGATCCCTCTAGCCCACTGAGTGGGTCTAGCAACAAACTAAACAAACTAACATACAATTTCCTAGGTTATGTTTGCCAAAAGTAGAGAGAAGGACAAACCTACCTCGATATGATTTTAATCGCTCAATCCTTCTGGAGATGACTTTGAATATTTCACTCTAGGCCTTTCTCCTTACTTATTCATCACATCTGAGTACTTGCAAGGAAGATCGAAGAGCTATGAAAAATAAAAGAAACATAAACTACCTAATAGATCAAGAAGTATTAAGCTAAAAGCATAAACATTCACACAATTATGGAAAGTGAAAATCAGATGTATATATTAATGAGCTAAAAAGGGGAGCATACAACCTATGCCTTTATGTTGGAGACCTCCCTTTGGTGGATGTCCAAGTCCAAGAAAGGACTCTTCAAGCACTCCTTCTCCAAGCTAGAATGGGTAGCATGTAAGCATAACCTCAGCATAGCAATGCAACAATAAATGACCAACAACTTGGGGATTGAAGGGAGTGAATTCATAGGAAGAGAGAGGGAGTTAGTGATCCAAAAAGGAGGGAGGAAGGTCCACATCTTGAGGGAAAGCCCATGATGATAGGATCAAGAGGTCCAAACGGGATTCTAGCTTGACCATATCAACAAAAACCAATATCCATCTCGCTATTCTCAAAGGTTCTAGTGCACGAAGCTTCTCATCTAGTATCATAAAACCTACCAGAAGAGCTTTAGCATGGGTTTTCATATCAAAACCTCTGTTAGAAACACTAGTGTATAGATTTGCAACCTACCATCAGCATGGGAAAGCCCTGGAGCAAAGCGCGCTGATGCTAAAC
The DNA here is from genome assembly GCA_000404065.3 of Pinus taeda. Taxonomy (NCBI): domain Eukaryota; kingdom Viridiplantae; phylum Streptophyta; class Pinopsida; order Pinales; family Pinaceae; genus Pinus; species Pinus taeda. The sequence goes on from APFE031474892.1 coordinate 58,606, forward strand.
TTTAGGTTTTAGTTAACCTTCTTCAAAATGGACTGAGGTTAGTTTTAGTTTCGATTCTTATGAGAGGTTTTGATCTATATATCGTGATGGATATGTTGCACAATAGTTAATGTTTTGGCACTTTAGGATATGAAACATGAAGCGAACAGGAGTTACGAAAAAATATTGTGTAACATATGCCCCCTAAAGCATGAATGTGTGACAGCGAGTGATGGCTAAGATGCTTTACAAGTCAGTGCAAGGATGAGAACAACTTCATCAGGATACCTGCAAATCAAGCATATAAATATACATATACATATATGACATCTCTGATGATCATACCTATTGATACATGAATAGGCATCTAATAATGCATGAGTCTTTGGTATGGATGTAGTCATCCGAATAGGAGGGATTATGTGCCAAGATCCTCAGTATGGGGAGCCATCCGAATAAAAAGGATCATGAATATGGACCCACAGTATGGTTGCAACCATCTAATCAGAGGAAACATGTATACAATCATGAATAACTCATAACTCCATGCAACTTGGACTTCATCAAATAAAATCTAGGGTCTTGTTCTTTGTCTCAACCCAATTGATGTATGAATTCGAACATGTGAACAAATGTTTTGAAATAGAACTTGATATAAATTAACCTAATTACTAGTCAATGATGTAAACCATTAACATGTACAGGAGAAACCACTAATAATGAAAATGGTTCTCAAGGTACAATCAACACAATCCATGATCGTGAAGAGTGAAGCTGATGTCGAACACCCATGGAATCATTTGATTGAAGGTCAATGATGTAAACCTGTTGTCAAATGCAAAGAACTTTCCATTGAGGCATGCAAGCTTTAAGGTACTAGAAGGAGTTTTTAGATCACCTTCTTGGATAATGAGCTAAAGCCTATAAGAAGTGATCCATATAGGTAGGGCCATAATGAAACCCACATCATCGACATGAAATGAAATAATGTAGTACAGTAGATAAGTGTGATCGAGGATTGTGGAAAAAAGTCAAACAACATATAAGATGTAAAGAACTACAAATCACACTTCTCTTGAACATATTGATGATACGACTCTAGAGTTTGGAAGTATTTGACTCAACATAGGAATAGAAGTCATGATGAAATGATATAGTCATATGAGAGGAAAAATGGATTTTCCAAACCCAGGAAGGCAAGTGACCAAGTGAGGACGTCCCAAACCCAACACGAGCAATAGATTAGTGTCATGTTCAAGAGGGACATGCTTCCTTTACAAAAATTACAAGAGAAACCATTTCACTTCCCCCCCACCATTTCTAGTGAGTTCCCCATATATTTTTTATTGCAATCTTGAAAGCGATAACGTATGCTTGCCATATAAGTTCATCATTCAGATGAGTCCATCCTAGTAAGTTTTACGAGCACTAGGAAGGAGAAAATCAGTCTCGACATGGTGACAAGTCATGCGTTGTTCATTTTTTACAATTTCAATGAAGGAGAAACTCGACATGTTTTTCATGTCTAGAGAATTTCAAAAAGAAGCGAGAAATAAAACTGCAAAGGCCCCTTTTCGTAAATCGTCTCTTGAATCTGAAAAAGTAGAAGAAAATATCCAAGAGAACCTCTTAGCCATGTTCGACTAAGGTATTCCTTTTTCATACAATAGTCTATCTCAATCTGGAAAAGGGCTAAACTTATAATGAGTAGATGTCATTTCATTTATTTAATGAGTTTTAAATGCCAAGACCTTAACAATCTTTTCATTTTTCAAGAGTTAGAAAATATCTTAAACATGACTCCACGGGGTCAATTTTTCATTTATTTTTTACGAGTCTGAAAAAGTGATAAAAGAAAACTAGTTGAATTAGTCATGATAAACAACTAACACTGAGAATATATGACCTTTCACTGCACAAGTAAATGCACATTACTGATTTCGAGGAGAAATATTAAAAACGAATGAAATATTCCCTAATTTAGTGAAAATATTATTTAAAACTTATAAATAGGGAAAAAGTAAGTCATTTTTACCATTTTACCAATTTCCAATTATGAGAACATTTTTAACTCAATTTACCTCTATTTTTATGCAAGGAGCATGATCAATCCCATACAACATTCACTAAGTCACTTGTTGTAGGTACGATACCTACCCCTTCCATTCATTTTGGTAGTCATTTCATGCATTTTCATCTGTAGGGTAGGCTGCAAGGAGGACTTGCAAAAATTTCACATCCTCGGTGACTCGTGTGGCTTTCACCCGTTATACTCACACTTCTCACCTTGTGGTCAATTAGGCCCTTGTGCTGACAGTGCGAGAAAATTCACAAACAGACACACAAGCACTGATGTAAATTTTTTAAAGTGAAACCCTCCTTATAAAATAGTTCATATTGGATTTTGTTTGCATGGAAGCTCATGAAATGTTGGTTTGTTGATTTTCCACAAGATAATTAGTCCAAATTGGTGATTGAATGGAGATGAAGGGGACATGACGCTGAAGACCATTAGTCTATGCAGGATCAAGATTATGTGGATGCCCTACAAGAATGTGGATTTCTCAATTTATTCATCATTCTTGGGATCAGATCACAACCTAAGTTATTGTACCACCTGATCAGTTGGTGGGATGTATATCATCAACTATTCATGTTTGGGGATCAAGAGATCCAAATAGAGTATTAGACATTTATTTCATCACTGGGTTGTCTAGAAAGGGACAATGAGTGTAGTTGTTTGGATCAGACACTAGAGGAGAGAGAAAAGATATGCTCATTGCAAGTCATTGTTGAGGGACCAAGAAGACCCAAAGTGGGAAAATTGACTTAAATACCATTACAAACCTCCCACTATGAACAATCTTGCACACCATGGCCCAAGTAGTTGGGGCATAAGCATTGAATTATGGAACAAAGTCTCATTTCCAGTATGCAATCGAGTGTCTGAATCCCACAGATTTCAATTGGAGTGAGGGTTTGTTGGTTTGCATGAAGTGCCAACTTAACAAGTGCAAGTCAGGGAATTTGAAACAATTTGGTTTGAGATTCATTTTGGCGATGTTCATTTTAGAATGTGTGCCATTGTTACATTATGAGTGGCGAGAAGTTGATCCACAAGCGCCCATACATCCACGGTTACATAGATGGGGAGAGTTGATGCCTAGACATGGAGGTGGCCAACATATGTCATTCCCTTTGACATTTTCTAGATGGTTTCATCATCAGCTAATCATGGTTGATGATTGCTCATATTTGGGTTCCAAGGAGATCCAAATCTTCCACTTCCTTGAGGGTGTACAGTGCACCAATTCAGGTAAAAACTATTTTTGAAGTTTTTGAAGTTTTTGTTTTTTTATATGTGTATTGAGATTTGAATTATGATTTTTTATAGATGTGGGACTAGAGAGACCTTCATGGGTTTCTCCTTTAGCCAGGCATGTGGCATGCTAGATTGAGGAGACTACTTATGAGGAGGGAGTAGATGCTATCGTCAATGTAGAGAGTAACCTGGAAGCTTTAACCAGGGGCATTCTAGAGTACACCTCGATTGATGAGGTGCCATTACACTACCTGAGGTACAATGTAGGGGTTTATGCTAGACTGTGTTGGCTATTGGGCTGACTCATTAGGGTTATTTCATGTTATCATGAGTACCATGTGGGTGAATAGCCAACTCTAGTTTAATTTCTAACACATAGTTAGCCAATGCATCCATTAATGTGTTCATGCATCTCAAAATGTGATGATAATCAATAAAATCAAATTCTCATTCCAATAGATAAACTCACAAATACATTTTCAAAATTTTAGGGTTTCTAACTAAATATTATCCATTAAGTTGTAGTACAATGAGATGTAAATCAAGTTTTATGATTAAATATCTAATACCAAGAGAAATAGCTTCTCACAAAAGCTCAAAGAGCACACTATATTCGATAATGTTATTAGTTGTATGACCTAAACATATACCTTTTAAATTCACTAACTCATCATTAGGGTCATAGATTGCCCAAGCAAAGGAAGATATATTTCATGTACTACGACAAGAACCATTAGCAAAATCAAAGTACCAGGATGACATATGAAAAACAGGTAGAGCATGAGGTAAGCAGAGTAAAACTTTGCAAAAGAAAACTAGCACACCAAAACCACATTGCACACTAATGAAAGCACACTAATGTAGATAAGTATTTACATGGAAAGCACGTAATTTTTTTTAGATGGAATCAATTTGCGGACTCGAGTAATCGATCAACAGAGAGTAAAAATGAAGTTTCACTATTGGCATGATGTGTAAGCATCGGCTTGGCCAAATAGTAGAATAAGAAACATAAATGACAATGCCCCCATGCCCCTCGGGTGATTGAGGGTTACGAGTCATAGGAAGAATACCCCATTGCAATAATGGACGAACGATAAAGACTTGGGGAGAAGATATCATGAAAGAAGGCAAGAAAATATTAATCTCAATGTGAGGAAAATACACTTCTAATTGAAATATTTTGACAATTTCAAGTTGGACTAAAAAGTCAATGGGTAAGGTAGCAATAATTTCCCCATGCACCAAAACGGGTGCTTGAAGTGGATGGGTGAGTGTACAAGAAACAAAGGTATCTTAAAATGATGAAACCTTTCCGAGAATCAAGAGAGACGAGGAACGATGGTGAGGATGATTCCAGGGAGTTTCCTTAAGAGACATAACCTCAGTGATACTCTTTCTAATAGGAAATGTCCCATTCAAGGGATCTAGAGAACCCCAAGAACCAAGCCAAGGGGACTGTGAATACATGTCTAGATGCATACTAAGAGTAGATCAGAAGTCACTGCCAAATCCAGAAAAACAACTTCATAGACATGTTCTATTGGACTGAGCAACATGACATCTCCAAAAGAATCAACGTGATCAAGATAAGGAATGACCCAAAGATTGTGAGGAGTGGATAGCATGTTGACAAAAGCAACATTTGGAGGTGGTAGGGAAAATGTTTCCATAGGAGAATAGTCTTTGAAAACACCTACCCCAACACTCTCATAAAGGATGTCATTATTTCCCACATATGGAACATTATCATTCAAAGAGCGAGAAGACAAAATGGTTAACTGATCAACGATGACTATTTTCCCCTCATGAGGAAAATGGAGCACAGGGAACAAATAAGAAACCACACAAAACATAACATGAGTCCAACTTCGTCCATGTAGAAGGTTATAATTCAAATTTTCATCAACATTATGGGCAGGCTTGTGAGAATATCGTAAGCACCAGATCCTCTGCAATCAAAGGCTTCTAAGGTTTTAGGAGACTAGCTGAGAGGCAAGGAGACTATAGCTTTCCAACATGAAACAAACATGATGGCAATGGAGGCACCCTCATTAATCACAATCCAATGAATCATCTTCCTTTTAATGATGGGGAAGACATTGAACATGATTTTCCAAGTTGAAGGTAATCATACTCGAATCCATAGAGTCAATCCCCCCTATAGTAGATACTAATGCTTTCTATTGCAATGGAAAACTCTATAGAATTTCCAAGACAGACATCGTCGAAGGCACTTGAGCTAAATATTCGACAATATTGTAATTTTGGGAAACTCATGCATTCAGATTATAAAATGATTCCCAAAGGACACACTTGGAAGGTGGTCGGATAATAGAGTCATTACCATGTCTCTCAATATGAAGAGGACCAGAGATGGGTGGAGTAGAAATAAAAGGTGTATCAGTGAATTTGTTCTCCATAGTTTGTTTGGGAGGGGTCAGATAGTGTTTTGACTGAGTGGCAATAGAAATAGTGATTTTTCCACTCATATAAACCTAAGAACCTAAAGATGTAGAAGATTATGGTTTTTATAGCAATTAGTTCTGATGTGATGTAAAAGGTTTTTAGTGTCCCTTGAATTCCTTTTAACAAGGTACTAACTTCTGCATGATGGGTAAAATCCTTGGTATAGTGATCTTCCTCACAAATGAGGCAAGGATATTTGGTCTTATGTTTAGATGCATCATGAGCAGATGATTTTGGAGGATCCTATTTTGGGGCATCAGATTTTTCTTTCCTTTACCCTTGTTTTTACCTGTTGAGGGTTTGTCTGCCACAATAGAATGAACGACATTAACCTCATAGGTTTTACTAGGATTTGGAGAGGGATTCGAAGGAGGATTGGATGTAGTAGTTGAAACGAATTTTTTCTTCAAAGAAGCTTTACTAGAAGTTGGAGTCACGGACCCAATAATACCATCGACAGGTGTTATATCTAGAGGTTTAGAACATGCTGGATTTGTAGATGGCTTCAGAGCATCAGGAAAGAGATCATATAATGTGCCAGATTGGGAATATACCAAATCTATATATTTGGCATGGGTAATGGATTGATCTTCAGTTACACAACCACCCATAGTTATGTCCTTGGAAATTTTGTTGACAAATGATTTGGTAAACCATTTAGTTAACAACTCATCAAGTATATCAAACTTGATAAGGTGACACTGACATCTCTACTCATGGATATGATCAGTGACGTGGGTAGGAGTATTATATTTCAAAGACATAAGTAGATGGGTACCAGTTTCATATCGAACCGGTAACTGGAAGTGAGTATGGAAGGCAATTGCCAAAGAATTGAAGTCTTGATAGGCACCTTGATGTAACTTGATGTACCATTTCATGGTAGCACCCTTCAAGGTTCGCTGGAAAAGACATAGACGAACAGAGACTTCCACCGAGGAATTGGATGAACACCATAAATGGTAAGTCATAACATGGGCTTGGGGGTCTTCGGTAGAATTTCCTTTGAATTTTGGATAATGACCATGAATATTAGTAGGATCTGAAGGCCAATACGACGAATGGAGTATTAGATCATTGGTGAGTCTTGGCACATCTAGTAGTTCGAACATTTTTAGAAATGGATATTGTGGATTGAAAGGCATGGGAGGCATTTGATAAGGCCCAACTTGTGGATTCCATCCTTTTTGGTATGGGTTATGCCCCCAAAGTGGCAGATTTTGACGATAAGGAGCTTGATATTTTCCCCACTCAGAGATATTCTGGCCATACAAAGGTGGATTTCCCCCACAAAGGTGGGTCTTGACTAGGGTAAGGTTTATATTGACCCACCATGGATCGTTGAGAACCATAAGGTGGATAACCAACTTTGAAAGCATATGGATTATAAGGTTGTTGTTGCAACTGTTGACCCTAGTGGTAAAATTGTTGGCCCTGCTGCTACAGGGGTTGACCTTGTGGTTGTAAGGGTTATTCTTGTTGATAAAAGTGTTGGTTTTGTTATTGCAAGGGTTTTCCTTGTTGCTTTTCTAGAAGTGTTGCTTGGGGAAACTTGCTTTATGTTGAAGACTAGAGTAGACACCAAAAATATTCTCTAGGATTTTATTCATGAGTATGGATGATGCAAGGTTTATCTAATTTGGTAGAATGAATTAATCTCATGAAACTAACACCTTTTGTTTTGAAAAGTACCTGAACCCATATCTACTTCTTCATCTAATGATTTTTGAGTTACATTTACATATTGTGGATCCTTCTTCATATAAGTTGTATGAGATTAAAAGGAAAAGCAAGAGAGAGGAAAAGCAAGAGAAAGGAAAAGATTGAAAATTATGTTTTATATGGTAAGAAATGACATGTATATTACTTTTTAGACAACTTACAATTTTAACAAACATGTATCAACTTTTTCTAAATGCCTTACATTCTCCATCCCAATATGATAGTTATGTTGTAATGTAAATATAAACATTTTGACTTGTTTAAAAGAAAATGCAAATCTATCGATAATTAGAAATATAAAACTACCATGTTTTACAAGCCCATGGTATTAAAATGAATTTAAAATAAATCTACATTAATTCCATAAAAAAATCTATTAGTTCAGATAATAGATATCTATATCTATATCTATATATATAAAAGATGATCAATATTTTAAAAATTTTAGGTTTTTCATTGCCTAAATAAAAAATAAAGTGTAAACTACCATTAGTTCTCTTCTTAGTTAATATTTGAAATAATTTTAAATATTGAAACCCTCAATCAATGAATGACGAGATGTATGTATTTTGAAAAGACAATTTTTTCACTCTTAAAAACAAATTCCAAAATTTTCCTCATCCAAACAAAAAATAGAGTGTAAAAGACCATTATTTCTCTTCTTAATTAAACCATCCATTAATATGAATAAGATGTATGTATTTTGAAATAATATTTCTTTTCACTCTTAAAAATAAATAATAAAATGAAAATAATTATTTTAAAATTCTTAGCTTAGATCTATCTTAATTTTAGATCTACTCAATATATTGAGGGTTGCGAAACCTAATATTTTTATTTTTATATAATTTGAAAGAGTCAAAATATTTTAAGTAATAAATATAACAATATAACATCCCTTTCATCTTAGATTGGAGGGGACGTCTGCAATCAAATAAAATATAAAACTTAATTAACTCCCTTCATAATATTCAGAAAGATTCAAAAAACTCTTCAAAATAGTTTTTTATTATTAATTTTTTTTTTTTTTTTAAATTCCCTCCTCATGGATTATAGTGGGATGAAATTGAATCGGTCATAGAATGCTTCAGGGGCATAAAATAACACATACTAAAAAATAAAAAAAAACTACATGTACTAAAAAACTAAGGTTCAAATCCTTGAAAAAATAGATTTGTTAATCTATTATGAGTTTTGTAGTAAACTTGCAAATATAAAAATAAGGGAAATGTGTTGTATGTGGGTGTTATAGCAATTTGGACTATAATAAAATAGGATACGGAATTTTATAGAAATACAAGCATTTCAAAGATGTCAATCATAATGTGTTGATTTTATAGTCCATATATGCATGAATCTAACAACAAACAAGTTAAAGAGGTTGGAAAGGGAAGGAAGTGACAATCAGAAAGTGAGTATATTCACCTTATAACCAATTCACCTTTATGCTAGTTAAGATGACAACTAATAATTTGAGCACTCACATTTCTAAAAGATTATGATATGTTGAAACTTATACACTACTATATACAAATTCATGTGGACCTTTTGTATTTTATTTGAAGGAGCAAGAGCATGTACAACCATGTCAACTAAGTAATGCAATTGTTGTACACAGAGGAATGTCATTGTACTGCAAACAAATTATATATATCAGTTTGATGCATAATTAGGTAATCTAAATTGGATCATTATATTATTTTTTATTATCTATTTTGATGCTTCCAAAGTGGAAAGATCGGAGGAATGAACTTGTAGGGTCATTTTTATTCATGGCTCTTGGTTTGGAGAATTGAAGCCCAAAACCTTATGGAGGCATTTTGAGGCCTAAAACAAATTAACTTGAATTACATGGATTACATGTGATGAATCCTTTAAAAATTTTGGGGATTCACCAATTTAATTTGTCCAATTTGAGTTGAGGGCTCACTTAACTAAGTCAACATGCTAGTTGGATTGGCTACTTTTAAGTTGAGGCATGGTTTCTTTTAAGCCATAGGGACTAATAGATATATTAGCTAATTTCTCTAAATTTAAGGTTTTCTAGGGTAGACCATGATGAGCATGGTTTATGTGTATTGTGGCTATGTATTATTATTATCTTTATTTATGTCATATTTTTTTTTATCTCTAACAAGGTTATGGATACACAAAATGGTGTGTAAAGGATGATATAAATATGATGAAAATATCACAATTTTTAGGTCATTTAATTTTTTTCTTATTCACATTTCCTAAAATCAAATTGCACTTTGTGAATCTATCTACAAAACTAAGGGGCACACTAACATCCCAAAATGACATGTCCACATAATCTAACTCTCCAAAAACATAGATAAAATTCATGTTAAGACAAAAACTAACATGTACTAAAAAATAAAAATAAACATTTACTAAAAAAACTAAGGTTGAAATCCTTGAAAAAATCTATTTGTTAATATATTATCATTTTTGTAGTATACTTACAAAGATAAAACTAAGTGAAATGTGTTGTATTTGGTTGTCATAACAACTTGGAGTATAATAAGATAGGATGAGGAATTTTATAGTCATAGAAATTTATTTTTTTCCTGAATAAAGACTAAATCTATGAAGAAAGGAAAAAATATAGTACAATCAAGCCTGGAAACAGGAAGAGCAGAGAAGCAGGGGAACCAGAGGTGATGGGAACTCAACCTCGATCCAAAGAGAGAGACAAGGGAATGGCCATAGAGAGCATAGGACTACATCTGAAAAAACTGAGGAGAGAAGCTACCCCGAAGGGTTATTTTCTGCAAAACGACCTTTTTTGCCTTTTTTCTTGCTCACTTTTATCCACCCAGTGGAGCTTGGCTGACTCGTAACAAGTTGTAGATTATTCTGTTATGACGGCTGAGCATCCTTCTCAGTGTCTGAGGACAAAGAGAGATGAGAGTGCTTCTGGGAAATCTGAGGGTTAGAGGGAACCTCCGGAACAGCTCGGCGATCATCCCTCAGAGTTTCCTCATTCTGCATATCAGCTTCAATTTCCTCATCAACCTACACATCTGCCTCAGATTCCTCCTCCTCCAAGCTTGAGAAGTCTAAGTCGTCCAATGGACGAGGAGGCTCAAATGGATTTCATCTTTTGGATTTGGGCTTACGGTTCAGATTCTTCTTTTTATCTTTAAACTGCGAACATGTACTCTCAAGGTGCCCTGTTTGATGACAATGGCGACAGCGGAAGGTTGTATTCTCGTAATCCAGTGACTGAGTCCAGTGGAAATCTCCAAACTTGACGTTAATCTGATCCAACAGTCCTTTGCTGATATCTATTTCTGCGCACAGTCTGCCGTAAGTGAGGAGACCATTTTCCCTTCTTGCGGTATCTATAGCTAGGCATCGTCCTAAAGTATTTCCAATGGCTAGGAAGACAGAGAAATCCCAAAAATGAGCCGGAAGATTTGGGAGCCTGACCCAAATGGGAAGCTTGGATATCAGTATTGTAGAAGGGTCGAAATCAGGAAACCAGGGGGTAAGAAAAAGCCCAGCCGAACCCAAGAACCAAGGGCCTCTCATTAAGGCTTTCTGGTAGTCTTCGATTGAGTCAAAAACCACCAGGAAGAAACCTTTTGAACATAGGAAGATTTTGCATTTTTTAGTCCAAGAGGAATGGACCAATTGATAAAGATTTGCTGTGCGAGGCCATAGCCCATTAGATCTGCATATGAGTGTTGATTCTGCAAAAATTTGATACCAGTTTTCAACCCCAGGATTGGAGAAGATAATGGAGGGAATTTCCTCTTCTTTGTCAACCAGAAACGGCTTTGGAACGTCGTTTAGCTCGGCTTCCTTAGAAGAAGCCTGAGGTTGGGCAGTGTTTTTGCGTGTTGCATCTTAGTAAGAGAAAGATGGGGCAGAGGAGGTTTGCCCTGAGGAACCACCTCTTAAACGGAAAGAAGCCCCAATATAGGCGTCCTTTTGAATGCTGTAAAAGGAGAGTGAAAGGGGTTGCATAAGTTGCTTACCCTTATATAGAAGTCTAAGGCAAGAGGAGGGGATCCCCAGCCTGCATTCAAGTTTTTGCAGAATATCCTGCACAAGATCTGCTGCATGCACCCATAACATTGTCATTTTACCTGAAAGATTGACTTGGATCTGAAATGTAGGGGATTCTTCAGGCAGATTTGTCTGGTTCAAGGGAGAGAGTTGCTTCAGAGTTGAGCTCGTTTGACCCTGCCACCTGATGATAGCTTGCCCATAGATCTGGGTTTTTTTAGGGCTCCAAGATCTGCTGGGCTTCTGATCTGATGGTTTGATTGCAGATCTGAGCACCTGACGGCCATCCATGGTCAGGACGCTGGATTCAGAACTGAACCTTGACCCTGCAAACACAGCTTGGAATAAAATGGGTGAAAAAGAAGCATGAGGACTGAACGCTATTGACCTTGCCGCAGGGTCGGTATCTTGACGTCGGATCTTGGGTATTCAATGAATGCAGATCTGTAATAACTGCAGATCTGTGACCCCATTGAGCAGATCTATGACACTGAGTCCCTCTGCCTGGATACCGCTAGAATCTATCATCAGAAAATGCTCCCCTTCCCTTACACGTTCAGTGTTTCGAGCGCCAAGATGGAGTGCGAAGCCTTCAATCCCTTCTGCGCTAAAGCTGATTGCATCTTCCTTCTTCGAGACTACGAGCTTCACTGGCGAGGAGACCATGAAACAACGGAAATCTTTGAACCCCTTTGCAGGCAGTAAAAGTTTAAGAATATTCCAGGATTTGGGTTCTGTGGAATGAACGGGGAGCCAAGTTTCGCGCCTGGAGATTGACTCGTCTGTTGCGGAGAAAATGTGCAGCGCGGTGGGTATCAGAGATCCATAAGCCACAGAAACCCTCAACGCCATCGCTATCCCGCCTAGAAAGACACTATCTAAGGAAATTTCAATAGTCATAGAAAAATTTTAAAGATGCGAGTCATGATGTATTTTATTTTATAATGCACATATACATGTATCTAACAAAAAACAAGTTAAACATGTTGGAAAGATAAGAAAACTATATTGATAAATTGAGTACATTCACCCTAGGTTGAAACTTTTGTATACAAAGAGAGGTCAATTGTACTGCAAATAGGGAAATATTATATATATTAGTTTGATGCGTGATTAGGTAATCATGATTGGATCATTATATTCTTTTTCTATCTATTTTGATTCTTCCAGACTGGAAAGGTGATAGGAATCAACTTGTAGGGACATTTTTACTGTTGGCTATAGATTTGCAGAAGTGAGGTCCAAAACCTTCTTGAGGAATTTTGAGGCCTGAAACAAATTGACTTGAATTCCATGGATTACATGTGATGAATCCTTTAAAAATTTTGTGGATTATGTATTGTAATTTATCTAATTTGAGTGAATGGATCACTTAAATAGGACAATATGTTGGTTGGATTGAGTTCTTTTAATTAAAGGCATGGTTTCTTTTAAGCCATGGGGACTAGTATATTTATTATCTAGTTTTTACACAATTGAGGTTTTCTAGGGTAAATGATAGTGAGCATAGTTTATGTGTATTGTTGCTATGTATGATTATTATCACAATTTATTCCGTATCATTTTTAAATCTAACAAGGTTTTTGGTAGAAAAAATGGTGTCTAGAGGATGATAGAAATATGATGGAAATATGACAATTTTGAGTTCCTTCCAATATTGTTCTTATTCAAATTTCCTAAACTCAAAGTTCACTTTCTGTATCTACCAATAATACTAAGGGAAACATTGACATCCCAAAATAACATGTCCACGTAAACAAAATCTCCAAACACATAGATAGAATTAATGTTAAAAAATAAAATAACATGTACTAAAAAATAAAAAACATATATTAAAAAAGATAAGGTTGAAATCCTTGAGGAAATAGAGTTGTTAATATATTATTAGTTTTCTAGTATACTTGCAACGGTAAAAATAAGGAAATTGTGTTGTATGTGGGTGTCATAAAAATTTAGACTATAACAAGATAGGATAAGGAATTCTATAGTCACAGAAACATTTCAAATATGTCACACATGATGCATTTGATTTTATAGTGCACATATACATGCATCTAACAACAAAAAGTTAAACGAGATTACAATGCTTTATAAAATACATTCGAGTCTCTTTTAAACAATGAAGTAAATAAGATAATCCAAAAATTATGGATGAAGTCATGAGGAAGATGAGAATATGCTAACAATAGGCCAAGCAGAAAAATGAAATATGAAATCTTGGTCTAGTAGGAAGAAGGAGAAAATGTGTCAAGGTGGAAAAGGTGGAAGATATGGGACATTTAAACAACTTGGTAAAGGTGGAAAAAACAAAAACAATAGCATAAACAACAATCAAACTGAAATAATATAAACTTAGGCCCAAATTGGGTGTAAACGGATAAAAATTAGTAATAAGGGAGTTAGTTGAAGGGACAAGGAACCCTTAAAATGTTGGGGTTGTAGAGAACGTCATGTTTTGTAGTATTTCTGCTATAATACCAAATCCATGTGGCACCTATAAAACATTAAACAGGACTCAAGTGCCAACAATGTGGCTAGATATATACCAGGCATCAACACAACCTTGGAAGGACGCCAATCAGAGCATCAATCCACCATCGTAGAGATAGGAGGTACTATTTTTAACCAATCTGTTTATGTATTAATAGACCATATGCCAAACATGAGTTATGTTAGCCATTATGCTATAGAAAATTGTAAGCTACATTTTAAAAAATATAAAGTTTTATAGTTGGTCCAGTTAGCCACTAGAACAGAAAGAAAACTTACAACTTGGGAAAAAGGCCTTCCCAATTATATGAAATGGAACGTAGACCACTATGAACTTGAATATATTAACACTACCCTCATATGAAATTCTAGTGGTGATGTATTGGCTAGAGGGGCATCAGATAATTGTTAATATCCTTGACGAAACTATTACTTGTACATCATAAAATGGACATATCTAGATTATAAGGGGAATATTAAGGTCCATTTTCGTGCACCAAATATCTTCACTATAGTTAAAGAGAGATACAAGGAAGGGATGTTAAATATTTTCTATTTAGGATGCGAACCATTCATTGGATAAATTAACCAATCATGTGAGTGAATTAGAAGTTGTTTGAGGCTATGATGATGTTTTTCTTGACAAAATGTTTTGTTTACCACCTAACATGGAAACATAGTTTTCCATATAGCTGATAATGGGAAAAAACAATATTAGAGGAACCTTACCAAATTAGTGTAACATAAATGATGTAGTTGAAGAAACCATCCCCCAACTTAAAAGTAGGCAATCCAATAAACATCTTGACCTAGTTATGTGAACCCTCCAATAAAATTAGAGACATTACAATGGAGAATCCCAAAATTGTTAAAGAATTCATAACATGTAATCCATCGGCCCTAATACCATAGACCACCAAAATCATGTGCTCTAAAAGAACCATGGTTGGTCTAAAATATTTGACTAATAGATGCATCTAACAAAAAAAACAAGTTAAACAGGTTGGAAAGACAAGCAAGTGACATTGAGAAAACTGAGTATATTCACCCTATAACCAATCTGCCTCTATGCTAGTTAAGGGGATAACTATGAATTTGAACACTCATATTGATGAAAGGATTATGATGTGCTAAAGATAATGGAATACTATAAACAAATTCATGTGGAAAACTTGAGTGGACCTAATAGTTAAAAGTTGTGTTTTCATGTGAGAGGTCAAATTGTTTTTTATTTGAAGGAGAAAGAACATGTAAAACCATGTAAACTAATTAATTTAGTTGTTGTACGCAAAGGTAGGTCACTTGTATCGCAAAAAAGGAAATACTAGATATATTATTTTGATGTGTAATTAGGTAATCTAGATTGGATCATTATAATATTTTTTTATCTATTTTGATGCTTACAAAGTGGAAATATTGGAGGAATCCACTTGTAGGGCCATTTTTACTGATGGCTCTCGATTTGGACAGCTGAGACCCAAAACATTTTGGAGAAATTTTGTGGAATAAAACATATTAACTTGAATTCCATGGATTAAATGTGATGAATCCTTTTAAAGTTTTGGGGATTCCCCATTGTAATTTGTCGGATTTGAGTGGAGGGCTCACTTAACTAAGTCAACATGCTAGTTGGATTGGCTAGTTTTAAGTTGAGGCATGGTTTCTTTTAAGCCATAGGGACTAGTAGCTATATTAGCTATTTTTTCCAAATTTGAGGTTTTCTAGGGAAAATCATGATGAACATGGTTTATGTGTATTGTGGCTATGTATGATTATTATCATTATTTATGTCAGATTGTTCTTTTCTCTAACAAGTTTATGGATAGACAAAATGGAGTGTAAAGGATGATAGACATATGATGAAAATATGAAAATTTTGAGGTCCTTTAATTTTTTTTCTTATTCACATTTCCTAAAATCAAAGTGCACTTTGTGATTCTACCTACAAAACTAAGGGACACACCATCATCCCAAAATGACATGTCCACATAATCTAACTCTCCAAAAAACATAGATATAGTTCATGCTAAAACATAAAATAACATGCAATAAAAAATAGAAAACAACATGTACTAAAGAAACTAAGGTTCAAATCTTTGAGAAAATAGATTTGTTAATCTATTATCAGTTTCGTAGTATACTTGCAAAGGTAAAAATAAGGGAAATGTGTTATATGTGGGTGTCATAACAATTTGGACTATAATAAGATAGGATGAGGAATTTTATAGTCATAGAAACATTTCAAAGATGCCAACCATTATGTATTTGATTTTATAGTGCACATATACATGCTTCTAACAACAAACAAGTTAAATAGTTTGGAAAGACAAGCAAGAAACATTGAGAAACTAAGTATATTCACCCTATAACCAATCCACCTTTATGCTAGTTAACGGGATAGCTACTAGTTTTAATACTCACACTCGCGAAAGGATTACGATATGTTGAAGCTTATATTCTACTATATACAAATTCATGTGGAGAACATGAGTGGACCTAATAGATAAAAATTGTGTTTTCTTGTTAGAGGTCAAATTCTTTAATTTGAAGGAGAAATAGCATGTACAACCATGTAAAGTAAGTAATGTAATTGTTGTGCAAAAAGGTAGGTCACTTTTACCGCAAACAGAGAAATATTATATATATCAGTTTGAAGCATAAATATGTAATCCATATTGGATCATTATATTATTTTTTATTTACTTTAATTCTTGTATATCAGAAAGATTGAAAGAATCAACTTGTAGGAAATTTTTTTACTGATGGCTCTCGATTTTGATAATTGAGGTTCGAAACCTTTTGGGAGCACTTTGAGGCCTAAAACAAATTAACTTGAATTCCATGGATTATATGTGATGAATCCTTTAGAATTTTTGGGGATCCTCCATTGTAATGTATCTGATTTGAGTGGAGGGCTAACTTCACAAGGTCAAGATGTTGGCTGGATTGGCTTCTTTTAAGTCAATGCATGACTTATTTTAAGCCATAGGGACTAATATGTTTATTAGCTAGTTTTTCCACAGTTGAGGTTTTCTACCGTAAATCATGATCAGCATGGTTTACGTGTATTGTTGTTATGCACGATTATTATCATTATTTATGTCATATTGTTTTTATCTCTAACACGGTTATGGGTAGACAAAATGGCGTGTAAAGGATGATAGAAATATGATTAAAATGTGACAATTTGGAGGTCCTTTCAATTTTTTTCTTATGCACATTTCCTATACTCCAAGTGCACTTTGTGAATCTACCTACAGTACTAAGGGAAGCACTGACATCCCAAAATAGCATGTACACATAATCTAACTCTGCAAACACATATATATAATTCATGTTAAAACATCAAATAACATGTACTAAAAGAATAAAAACAACATGTAGTAAAAAAAACTAAGGTTGAAATCCTTGAGAAAAAAGATTTGTTAATATATTATCATTTTTGTAGTATACTTGCAAAGTTAAAAATAAGGGAAATGTGTTGTATGTGGGTGTCATAACAATTTTGACTATAATAAGATAGGATGAGGAATTTTATAGTCACATAAACATTTGAAAGATGTGAGTCATGATGTATTTGATTTTATGGTGCACATATGCATGCATCTAACAATAAACAAGTTAAACAAGTTCGAAAATAAAAAACTGACTATAGTCACCCTATAACCAATCCACCTTTATCGTAATTAAATATTATGATATGTTGAATTTTCTACGCTACTATATACAAATTCATGTGGACAACTTGACTCGACCTAATAGTTAAAAATTGTGTTTGCTTGTGAGATGTCAATTTTTTTTTTTAATTTGAAGTAGAAAGAGCATGTCCAACCATGTAAACTAAGTAATGCAATTGTTGTACACAAAGGGAGGTCAATTGTACAGGGAAATATATATATATATATATATATATATATATAACTATAATATATATATATATAGATATGTATATATATATATATATATATATACTATATATATATATACATATATATTATGTATATATGTATTATGTATATGTATATATACATACATAATATATTAATATTATATTATAGTATATACTATATATATATTATATATTATATATATATTATATATTATAATATATATATATATATATTATATCAATTTTGATGCATAATTAGGTAAATATAGATTCGATCATCATATTATTTTTTATCTATTTTGATGCTCTAGAGTGGGAAGATTGGAAGAATCAACTTGTAGGGCCATTTTTACTGATGAAGCTTGATTTTGATAATTAAGGATTGAAACCTTATGGAGGATTTTGATGCCTAAAACAATTTTCTTTTACTAAAAAAACTCTCACGTACGCAACACTCCATGATATTATTCCAAGCTTATATGCCTTCCAATGGTGCAATTTGTGTTTCAAATGGATTTTTTTATGAAAACATTATGTTTACCACAAGTTTTCTTATTATTTTGAGTACCATGGTACGAGTGGATGCCATGTCAATCTATGTTACTCATGAATGATGGGTTTTCCACATGCAAACATTTAAGAAGACTCTATAAAGTGCGAAATTGTAACTCTAGTTGAGACTTGATGGATTCAAACCTTATCCCCTGTTGTTTATCAAACTATATTATACATCAGGAAAGTAGGAGGACTAGGGATCTCATTTTATATCATTTTATTTTGTTTCGTAGAGTGCAAATAAATTGCAGGTGGGAAATT
The DNA here is from genome assembly GCA_000404065.3 of Pinus taeda. Taxonomy (NCBI): domain Eukaryota; kingdom Viridiplantae; phylum Streptophyta; class Pinopsida; order Pinales; family Pinaceae; genus Pinus; species Pinus taeda. The sequence goes on from APFE031474892.1 coordinate 77,310, forward strand.
GGAAAAAGTATAATAGAGGATATTAATGTTCTATAACAGTGTTACAAGCCACATGTCCTAGTAGTTCCATATAGAGAACCTCTTAGTGTGTACTTGTACATTTTCCATAGGAAAGTAAAGAGAGAAATGCATCCTCTCCTTCTAGCTTGGTTTCTCCCCTAAGGGTTTCCTAAACAAATCTTTGTTGCTATTATACATGGTGTATTCAATTTTTTTCTATTTTTTGTTTCTCACATTTCACTTAAGTTAAATAAAGTAGGAAATCAAAAAATTAAAGGTTATGGAATTTTAAGAAAAAATTATTTGTACATATTTTACTAATATTATCACATCTATTATTGGAACATCAACAACCATTTAACAAATCATTAAGTCTTGAACTTGAATTTTAGTTATTATTATATTATTTTATAAAAATACAAATAAAAAATGACATAATGAATTTTATGATCATCAAAGCATCTTCAAAACACTATTCATTGTGAAAAAAAAACCATTTTTTTGATAAACAGAAGAAAAGAGAGTTGGAGAAAAAGTAGGAGAGTAATGGTTTTCTTGGTACATGTTTTGAACCTAGACATGAATTTGACCCGTGAGGCCTTGGTAGGTTAGAAGTTAAAATTATCATCAAGGAATTTGTTCTCATTGAGATATATGCCACCTTAACCATCATTGATATTGTCAAGAAAAATGGAAACATTAACTTGCAACAAGATTAGGATGATCAAAATACAACATTCTAGTGCCAAAGTTATTGTCTTCTAAGACATATAAAGAATTAGTCTTCCCATTCATGAAATCATTCTTCATGGACAAAGTCAAGAAAAAATAAAATAAAAATTTGGACATTTCCATTAGCTAAAGAAGAGAAAAAAAGTATAGGAAATCAACTAACATTGATTCCAAGAAGGCTAATCTTACGTTTCTAGAAGTGTCGCTTCGGGAACCTTTTTTCTATCTTGAAGACTAGAGTAAAGGCAAAAAATATTCTCTAGAATTTTTTCCCTGAGTATGGATGATGTAACATTTATTTCCTTTGGGGGAATGAATTAGTCTCATGAAACTTACAACTTTTATTTTGACAAGTAATTAGCCTCATCTCTAGTTCCTCATCTCATGACTTTTGAGTTACATTTACATGTTTTGGATCCTTCTTCGGAAATGTGGTATGACATTAAAAGGAAAAGAAAGAAAGAAGAAAAGATTGAAAATTATGTTTTAGATGGTAAGAAATGACATGCATATTACCTTTTAGACCACTTACAATTTTAACAAACATGTATCAAATTTTTCTAAATATTTGACCCTCTCCAACTTAATAAGGCATTTATGTTGTAATATAAACATAAACATAAACAAGTTGATTTGTTAAAAAAAATGCAAATCTCTTGATAATTAAACCATAAAATTACCATGATTTGTAAACCCATGATATTAAAATGAATCCAAGATGAATCTTAATTAATCTCAAGAGAAAATCTATTAGTTTAAATAGCATATATAATTTACATTGACAACATTGCAAACTCATCTAAAGTCCAATTAATTTTCTTTATAACAAATATTCGGTCGATAAAATTTGAAAAATAAAATTACTTATTATGAGACATTTTAATCATGAATCATCATATATATATATAATATAATAATATATAATTAATTTATTATATATATATATATAATATATATATATATATATTAATTCCAGTCTTTTCCAATCCTCTAAAAAACCATTAATTCTCTTCTAATAATCTTAAATAATTTAAATATTAAAACCCTCCCTCAATGATAGAGTGGTATTGAAATAAAAATTTTGCCATTTTTAAAAATAAATTTCAAAATTTTTCTTATTCAAATAAAAAATAGAGTTTTTAAGAGGAGTTTCGGTGTAAATCACATGTAGAAAAAATAGAGTGTAAAAGATCATTAACTATCTTTTTAATTAAACCATCTATCAATGAATGAATGAGATGCATTTATTTTGAAATAACAATTTTCCCTCTTAAAAAGAAATAACAGAATAAAAATATTTATTTTAAACTTATCTTAATTTTAGATTTACTTAATATATTTAGAGATTGAGATTTGATCCCCAAAGCATAATATAATTATAAATAACTATTTTTTATTTTTATTTTTATATAATTAAAAAAAATCAAAATATTATAAATATATAAAATATAACGATATATATCTCTTTCATACCGGATTGGAGACGGCCTTTCCATCCAAATAAATTATAAAAATTAATTAACTCCATAATATTCGGAAAGAAAGATTCAACCTCTTTCATACCGGATTGGAGACGGCCTTTCCATCCAAATAAATTATAAAAATTAATTAACTCGATAATATTCCGAAAGAAAGATTCAACCTCTATCATACTAGATTGAGAAGCAGTTGTTTATAATGAGACTTTTTGGAAGCCTTTCCTGTGGGTTTTTCGGGTCAAACTAGGGCAGCAATCTATTGGAATCACAAGTTTGATAGCTAGTTTCTCAACAATCAAAGAGTCCCTGGGGTTTTTAAGATGATGAATCCAAATATCCAGTTAAAAAACCATTTTAACTGCAACAATGCAACAAATCAAGATTTAACCTCAAATTCTTCCTCCTTTCGCTGGATTCAGTCATGGGAATATCCAAAAAATCGCATTATAGAGAACTTTGAAAAATTGCATTATAGACAACTCCCATTGATAATGCCTTTACAATAAGAGAAACTATAAAAAATAATTAATTCCATTTATAATATTCAGAAAGATTGAATAACCTCATTTTTAATTCCATTTATAATATTCAGAAAGATTGAATAACCTCTTTCATATTGAATGGGAAGGCGCCTCTGCAATTAGATAAACTGTAAAAATTAATTAACTATATTCAAGAACCTCTTCAAAATAATTTAAATTATTAAAATATATATTTTTTTCGGCAAAAAAATCTTCTCTCCGAATAGATTTTAGCGGGATGAAATTGAACCCGTCAGAAAGCCCTTCAGGGACATACCTGCTCTCTATAAATAAAGTTGAGGGTGCTGATGGTCCAAAAGTTGAGGGTGCTGATGGTCCAAAATTCAAATTACAATTAGGAAGAAATACTTTGGGCTTGTTTTTTAGAGTTGGAGGGGTTTGTGGTGTTGCTATCACTTCTCCCTGCACTCTCTGTGGGATCAATTTTGAAGGGAGTAAAGGTTTGTGGTGTTGCTGTCACTTCTGCCTACATTCTCTGTGGGATCAATTTTGAGGGAATCGTTACCTCCCTAGGCCAAAATGCCTCGCAGATCCAATTCCAATGTGTGTCAGAGATCCAAGTCTAATTCCAAATCTGATACCGGGAAACGTCCTCAGAAGAAAGCATTCAATGTAGCATAGACCTCCAGGATTCCATTAGAATGTTTAAACGGGAGGAAAATTTGCTGAAGAAACGGAGAGGTCGTGGTGTTTCAATCGCTTCCTTGAGCTTCGTGTGGTGGAAATGATCAACCCTAGAAATGAATTTCAATTCTTCAATGCAAACATGATGTCTTGAATTCTCTACATGTTCAAAAAGGGATGATGTGTGGGATCAATTGTGTCTAATGGTAGTAGCATCTTTAATGATTTTTTTTCTTAATAGACCTTCCTGTTTCCCCATTGAAGGGGATACCATGGGAGTAGGGAACAAGCTAGACTCCTTTCATGTATTTAGGTTCAATAGAGTCCTTTACAGATCTAAGGGATATTTTAATGGTTTTGAGAGGTTTGAAAGAGGAAGAGACATTCATCTTCTTAAGAATATGGGAAATCCTATCCGTAGTTCCTTGGTATATGGGAGATGAACCTTAGAGATAGGATCAAATTGAGTGTGTTTAACTCTAGGTGATCTGCTATACCCTTTATTTTTAAAAACTTCAAGAATATGAGATTTTTTCTGATCAACGTGGCTATCATCAGATATTCTTAGAGCATAAGTAGAAAGAGTGTTGAGAACCCCGAATTTTTGAGTTGGGAAGTGATGAGAACTAGCATGGAGATACTATTCTATGTGAGTCTTCTTTCGAAAGATAAGGGGATAGATGGAACCATCCTCCTTCCTAGAGAAGAGAATGTCAAGAAAGGGAAGGTGACCATTCTCCTCAATTTCCATCATGAACTTGATGGATTCTGATTGAGAATTAAGGTGGTTAAGAAACATAACTAGTTTCTCATGACCATTAGGCCAGATGACACAGGAGTCATCAGCAAACTTATTTCATTTTTTGGGGCGAAATTGAGTAGAGGCTAAAGCCTTGGTCTCAAAATCTTCCATAAAGAGGTTAGCTACGATATGGGAAAGAGGGGAACCCATCACAACACCACAAGTTTCTCATAGAACTCACCCTGAAAACTGAAGAAAGTTGAGGTGAGATAGAGATCAACTACCTTAGCAGTATCTTTATCAGTGATGTGATTTATAATATCAATGGCATCTTGGATGGCTATTTTTCTGTATAATGATACAACATCAAAAGTAACCAATAAATATCCAGGTTCCAATTTGATATCTTTCCATTCTTGAACAAAGGAGGCAGAGTCTTTAACAAAAGAATATGTGCGACCAACAATAGGTTTGTGCTTTAGGAGAATTTGGGGTTCTCAGCAGTCTTGCTACCTGTTCTCTAAGAATCTTTGATGATAGCCACCATGATGAGGAGAAATAACATCTTCTTGAAGTTTTTAAAAATAATGGGTATAGCATACCCTAGAGCCTCAAGGACTTTCACAAAGACAACAAAGCACCTAGAGTTAAACCTGCTCGAGTTGATCCTATCTCTAAGCTTCAACTCCCATATATCCAAGGAACTAAGGATAGGATTGCCCATATTCTTTAGAAGATGAATGTCTCTTCCTCTTTCAAACCTCTCAAAACCATTAAAAATTTCCTTAGATCCGTAAAGGATCCTATTGACCCTAAAGAAACGACAGGAGTCTACCTTGTTCCCTACTCCCGTGATATCCCCTACATTGGAGAAATGTGAAATTCTTTTAAGAAAATAATCATCGAACATGCTGTTTACATTAGACACAATCGATCCCACACATCAACCCTTGTCAAACATGCAAAGAAATCGAAACATCATGTCTGCATTAAAAAATCCAAAGTCATTTCTAGGTTGATCATTTCCACCACAGGAAACTCAGAGAAGCAATTGAAATTCAGAGCCATGCTAGAAACCTTAATAAGGATGATGGTTGGAAATTAATTAAAAGCTAGATTCTAGCAATCTCCTCTTGAATCTTCCCTCCCTCTTCTTTCTCCTGCTCATTTATCTTATAATGAATCTAAATACTTTAATCTTAATTACTCCTAGGCCTAATTTATCTTGGATGAGTCAAACCCTAACAGATCCATTATATAAAATGATTATTTAGATCAAATGATTATAAAAAATATAGATTAAATTAATTAATTTATAATATGAATAAAATAATTATTGATTATTACATAACAAGTAAGCCTAAATATTTAAACAAGTTCAAAATATTCTTATATCAAAAATTAATAATATTCTAATTTGAAATATTATAAATATCTTAATAAGTCAAACCCTAACAAATTACATTATAATAATTAATTATTTTTAGATTAAATTATTATTATAAAACTTGATAGTATTAAATAATCTATCTATACTATCGAAATAAAATATTTAATTATCACATAAGAACTAGTTTTTAAGTCAGTAACAAATTAACCAACGACTAATTTTCAACGGCTAACTATGGGTCATGATGCATCCACGCTATTTATTCCTTTAGATCCAGTTATATCTCACCTTGTCCTGAGGATGAACCACATAAGTTGGTTCAAAACATCCACCCAATCCTAATGATGTGATTAATCTGAAAGACTCATATCTATTTATATGTTTCTATGTTTATGCTCAGTTATGATTCAATTCTCTATATTGTTGTTATAATTGCATCACGAAGGTCCATATATACTTTTGTATGATAACTTATGCATGTTAGAAAAATTAGGCGAAGCTCATAGATCTATTTAAGTAGAAGTCACTTAATCTTGTGAAATTAGGCGAAGCTCATAGATCTATTTAAGAAGAAATCACTTAATCTTGTGATTCTAAAGATAAGGATTTGTAAATGTCAAATCAGGCCCTAGATTAAAGAAATGCCTTACTGCTACATCACATAGCCTTCTAGATGCAGAAACCTTGTTCTAGCATCCCCCAATACTGCCTCGGGTGAGATTGTTGTTTGTGTTAAGCGGACTGTTGCCAAAAGGGATGGTAGTGCAGGGTTTTGTTGGTTAGAGTAGCTAACTTTAAACCTCTGTCCAAGCTCCCTCAAGCTAACAACCATAGATTGGATGAACCAAATATTTCTTTTAACAAATCACCCCCGTCCCATATTCCAAGCATGAATGTGGAATCTCATGAAACAAATTAACAAAAACCAAACTAGATGGGCTTCCAGAGGCAAAACCACCTCAACCCTGAACTAATTATTCCACCTCATGGTTGAGCATCACTAACCATCAACTGATTGGTCTCTACCAAATTTTTCTAGGGCTCCAGAGCATTGTTCCAACCAGGGCTTCTAGGACTAGTAACGCAACCCACAATTATTGTTGGGTGTCCAAAGAACTTTTCCAACCAGGGTTTCTAGTACTAGTAACTTAGCCCACCAAAGGCTTCCAAAACACTTTTACAGCTAGTATTTCCAGGACTAGTAACTCAACCTAGGCTATTATAAGGCTTCTAGAGTGTTTTTCCAACCAAGGCTTCCAGGAACTAGTAACTCAACCCACAACCATAAGGAACATGAGAACCAACTAAAAAATAAAATTAAAGACAACTCTAACACCATGGTTACCTAGGAAATGGCAAGGCTAGGAAAATCCATCATCAATCCATGCATTCTTCCATGCCAATGAAAATCATAATGAAGAAACCACATGCAGCTGACATGCATGACAAAACTAGAAATGAAATCATACATGCAACTCGGTACGTGTAAGAAAAACCTATTGTAGCTACTGATCCTAATGTCCTCTTGCATTTTCCTACTCTTCCTTTACCTTTTTTCCCAAAATCCCATGTATGGCACACTCCTGCAAGAGTGCTCCAAGAAACCTCTAAGTGTCCAAGAGAATGAGAGAGAGAGAGAGAGAGAGAGAGTAGAATATAGAGCTCCAATCTAAAACTGATACAATTCTATAAACTGACCCTAAGACACCTTTTTCAACTTTCCATTATTTTCGTTCATTTCCCTCCTCACATGCAACCTGTGACCTTTCACCTCCCTTTTTTCCTATTTTCTATAATTTCATAACTGAAATGTCAATTAATGCCATGTTTCCTTTCCAAAGCCTTTGAAAAATTCCATAGTCATTAACTAATCATAAGTGATCCACATCACTATCTTTTTTCTCAACATTCAATTCAGAATACGTGTCTGATGGCCTTGGTTATTATTTTTCCTTTATTAACTTTACTACATAGATTTTAACTCAAGTTGTTATAATGAAACCATGGTTGTTAAGCTACAACATATAAAATTACCTGAGTACAAATATTTAGCATTGTAAAATACTTCACCACAATCTGCCATAATGATCCGGATTTAAACAGGAACGCAATAGATTACAGAGATAACTATAAATACAGAGATGCGATAACCATAAACAAAGAGATGCAGCGGAGATAATACTTCATTTCATTAATGGAAAATACCGAAATATGCTTACAACCAGAAATGGAAATAAACCAGCTAGGGCGATGGTAGCTTATCTCTGAGAAGAGATGTGCGGCTACATGCCTCTGAACTGTTCCAAAACTGTGTTACAATGAGGCTCGAAGGCCTATTTATTGTTAAGAAACAATGAAAAACCCTTCACATTCCAAAACGTAACCCCAGAAGATGAAACGCCAAATTGTGGGCCCCGTTTTGGGTAAATTGGTACATCAATTTCCCGGGGT
>APFE031474892.1:85288-188495 GCA_000404065.3 Pinus taeda
CCATTGCGTTGAGTTCCTCCCTGAGATGAGGAAGCTTCTGCTGAGCTGGGTCGCTGGTGAGCTGTTCTGCAATCTCTGATGTGTCCCAAAATGGTGGGAAGCATGGTCGACGACGGTCCACATTGAACACTCGGTGCAAGCAAAGGAATGGAGGAATGTTGTGCTTCAAAGCATTGTTGCCCATAACTTTTTTATTTTTGTAAGGACCATGTTGGAGTGATCTGAGCTTCTGATGGGCTCTTGTAAGGCGTTCTTTCTGCAGATGTAACTAAACTTTGTCACCCACCTGAAACTTATGTGGCACCCCTATGGGTGAGGAGAAGTTGTTCCTGTGTTCTGTCATGACTGTATCCCTCCGCTGCTGCTGCTGCGTGGAGGAACCCTTTGCGGGGGTCATGGATGTAGCAACGATCTTCCCCTTACTTTGGGAGTGCACCATACAGATGAATTTCCTGGTCTGTGATATGAGCTTGTTGCCTTTCTTAGCAGTGATCAAAGATGTGACGGTAGGTGGGGCTACCTCCGGTATCCTTTATAATGAATTATTCAAAGAAATAATGACAGCACAAGGCCTTGACTCATACACAGCATGTCACCTCCACAACTATGGCTGGCGTAATAATACATCACAAACATCCAGAGGTGTGACATCACAGAATACCTCATCTGTGAATGGCTTGATGCTATAGGGAAGGTGGCACTGCTGGCGAACTTTGAGATCTCGTCCTTCATGAATCCACCCGATACTATATGGCTGTGGGTGTGGTGTAGTCAGTAGGCCCAACCGCTTCACGACCTCTGCCAAAATCAGGTTCTTTTGGCTGCCACTGTCGACAATGTATTGTAGCGGCAAACCCTTCACCCACATCTGTGGGTGGAAAAGATGTTCCCCCTCCTCTGGCTCTTCGGGCTCATTCTTCTGGATTTTGGCAGTAGCAACAGTGGTGCTGGGATCCGCATCAATGATCTACTTCCCTTTGCCATTCCCCTTGTCGAGTTCTGGCTCAGGATCGGAACATGTATCTGATTCGGAAGCCTTCAACTCGGCCACCAATGACTGCTTGGTCCGACACTCACTCGTGTTATGAGTGGGACTCTTGTGGAACTCACACCACTTTCCTGTGTCCTTCTTCGGCTTCGTGGTGTTGTTCTTTTCTTGCGGCTTTGACGGGTTGTCTTGGGTCACCACGCCTTGGCTTCGTCCTTTGGGCTTCGGATTTGCAGATCCAAAGTCTCGCTTCTTCTGTTTGAGCTTCTGCTCGATTTTGACAGCATATCGGTATGCTGCGCCGAGTGAGGAGATGTCCAAGAACTCCATCTCTTCTTGGATGTATCTATGTAGGCAACCGCGGTATTTGAGTACCAGATGCAGCTCAGAATCTTTGATAACCAACTGTGTGCGAAGGGTGTGAAAGATGTTTGTGAGCTCAAGCACATCTTGGTCCCATCCCTGCCTCAGCGTGGTCCATCTGATGTATTTGTCCTCATAGCTTTTGATAGGGTAGTATTGCTCCTTGATGGCATTCCGAAAGTCATTCCAAGTAGGTGCGGCTGAAAATAGTGAGCATGTACTTTCATCCTTCTGCTCGCAGTAGGTTTCCCACCAGTCCTTGATGTGGGGGGCTGCTTTGAGAAGAGCGAAAACAATCTTTTCCCGACTTGAAAATTCATGCACAGAAAAATAACCCTCTAGCAGATTTAACCATTCATCTACCGCATCTGCGTCTATTTTTCCCTCGAAGATGGGGATTTCAAAATTCACTTGTACCTTAAAGGGCATGGTGCTTCCAGAGTAGTTGCTGGAAGCCGATGCGTCACCTTTAGGTAGTCGTTGAAGGATCTGCGCAAAGCTATCCATCATCGCGTTCCTTTGCCACTCGAGGGCCTCTTCGAGCAAGATTTTGATAGGATCTCCTGCCCCCTCGTCTTTCTTCTCATCCGCCATGGGAGGTCGTCGGATTTGCCGAGGTTGGTCTTGCAAAGGTTCGACCAGTTCAAGCCCTTAACTCCTTATATCCGACTCGTTGGGAGCAAAGAAAAACAGAGAAAACAGAACCGCTCTGATACCACTGATCCGGATTTAATAGGAAGCAATGAATTACAGAGATAAACATAAATACAGAGATGCGATAACCATAAACAAAGAGATGCAGCGGAAATAATACTTCATTTCATTAATGGAAAATACCGAAATATGCTTACAACCAGAAATGGAAATAAACCAGCTAGGGCGATGGTAGCTTATCTCTGAGAAGAGATGTGAAGCTACATGCCTCTGAACTGTTCCAAAACTGTGTTACAATGAGGCTCGAAGGCCTATTTATTGTTGAGAAACAATGGAAAACCCTTCACATTCCAAAACCTAACCCTACGAGATGAAACACCAAACTGTGGGCCTCGTTTGGGGGTAAGTTGGTACATCAACTTCTCGGGGTCGTAACTTTAGCATATGATCTTCGTTTGATGCATACAATAGCTCATTAGAAAGATCAATTCGAGCACTATCATTGTTGGAATGGGCAAAATGGGTCCATTCCATGGACCCATGTTGCCCTCGGATTCCCCCAAAAAATGTCGTTTAGGGCCTCAAAACGGCTCCGGAAGTTCAGGACCCGAGAAACTGCTAAAAATAGTAAGTTGTGCTACAATTAAGGAAACTGAAAATGTTGAGAAAGACAGTTGCAGGGGTCCAAATGGGATAGGTGGGTGGCCACCAACATCCACCTGGATCACATAATTACAACAAAAGGATATTTTGGAACAAAATTATCAAAATGTACTACCTAGAGATGTGATCTCAGATCTGAATCACAATATTTATCCCATCAAATTTTTTGATGATGAATACCAAATCAAGTGACAGTGAACTCCACTCACTTCTTGTAACCAAATAAATGATCTAATAGATGGAAAGAAGGATTATGGAAAAGGAAGGAACATGAAGTACACTCTAAAAATTCCCATGACCATGATTATAATAGCTAAACTAGTGTATTATCTCCCATTATGATGGTAGGACTAGTGCATTACTTTAAGGAATTGATGAATTCTTGTGATGAGGAAAAATGGTTTAAGTCTCCTAAAATAGAACCCATGTAGATGATGAGGAAGAGACAACCACAATTGCATGACCCATTTCCTTCCCTTTTCCTCTATCATCTTGTGGAATTTTAGATTTCTTGTCCTTTCTTTTTTATATTAGGAGATATTGTGATATTATTCCTCACATGAACCTAGATCATTTGACTAACTTGCTTCCTCATGCATAAATTTTATTCATTAATGGGTTTCTTGCAATAATGAAATAACACCTTCTCCTTGTTTGTTTTCCTAATTGTAAATTTGGAGGACTCCTATGTAAATTTGAATTACATTTCCTTTCTTTTTCTAATCTTGGTCATTCTTACTTTTTAATTTCAGTTTTCTAATACCGTTTCTCCCTCAGTTGTAGCAAGTTCATGCACCTTTGTTCTATTTTTTATTTTTATTTTTATTTTTTTTATTTTTTGCTTGGCAAAGGCTAACTAAATATATTAAAAATCAAAAAAAGTATTTACAAGAGGTGAAAACCTCTGAGAGCGAGTGTGCAGCTCTCTGACAAAGCTTTCCTCAACAACCTGAAATGTCTGCGTGTACAGGCTAGAGATTACAAAAAATACCAAGAGAGATGGTTTGTATTTCAGCATGGACCGACATAGACAGACATAGTTCGACATAGACAGACAGAGAAACTGGAAATTGACCCAGACCCATTACAGCAACAGTAATTCGAGCCAAAATTTTATCATTGCTACTCGCCACCCTACCAAAAACAAAGCCAAAAAGAAAGAAACACTGATTGCCTGAGAACAGGCTTACCCAAAACTCATCGGCCATTAATTGCCATGCTTCTTCCACACCTCAGCTTCTCGTTCCTGCGCGCGCTTCTTGCGATCTTCTGCTGCACGAATCGGGTCCTGCTCCCAAGTCACCTCCATGCCAACTGGAATATCTTCAATGCGTTCTATGCCAGGCGGTAATTTGAGGTACAGAGTATAATCAAACGAGTCTTCAGACGCCTCATTCTTTGTCGGGCTTTGAGGAGAGGAAGGCCTGCTATTATGAGTGTCCCTTTGAGCCTCTAGAGGACCCTCAGAAGTAACCATGGGCTCTTTCCCTTTGAGGCTGCTGATTTCTTGTAATGCTTCCGTCTGCTCAGCTGAGTAACCGAAGGTGCTTTCCTCGTCCATCTTACTCTGTAAATCTGGGCTGTAAGAACTGTCCTTAAGTTTGGAAGTGTTGTCCATTGAGGGGGGAGTCTTCTCCTCCATGTCAACCTTCAAAATTCCTTCCTCCTCATCCTCCTCCTCAAAAATGACTGTTATCATAGCCTTAACAACCGGTTTGTTCCTCTTGCGGCAATAATAAAGAGTCGCAGTCTGCACGGCATTACAAACATCTGACGCAGAATTCTCCGAATCCCTGGAGGGTGGCAAGGCACAGGCCAAAGGAGAGATTCTCTGCGGGCTTGAATGGCCACTATCTCTAGTGCCACCCTGCAGCCCTGAATTACCACCCCTGCGAGGCCTGCGATACCCTGCGCGTGGAGCCATGAGAAAACCAGGGCATAGCTTAACTGCCTTGTGCCTTCGGCTACCCAGAAGAACTTCGCGGGACCTGTTACTCCGATGTCCCTGCCTCCCAGCTGCCAACGACCAACTCAACTGAACCAAGCGAGAACACCCAGCAAGATTTGGGCAGGGGAAGGACTCGAGGGTGGGAATGCTGCCCTCAGAGCCTCCCTCCTCCACGTTAACCTGAACCACTAATTCTCCAAAACCAGAGCCGAACTGCAGACACGGGATGAAGAATATGTTCGCCATGACGAGATAACTGTTAGCTGAACCTTGGAAAGCCCAACGCATTGAAGCGCCATTAAGGCTCGTTAAGTACTTTTGGGCAGGAACCAGCCCGGAGCCCATGTCGACCACCTGTCCGCCGCGTGGTAGTATGTCCTCGGCGCGTGGGCATAGACTCAACTTAATTGCAGCCATTAACACCCGCATCCGGGTCATGCACCTTTGTTCTATTGAGGGAGCCCACTTTAACAATTGTATCTTGCTCATGAGTGAGAGATGCAATAAATAATTAACCAATGAAAGAATCATCCAAGTATCTCCTAATGTATATTTTTTCCAATGAAAGGTAGAAACAAAAATTGCATATTTAGGACCTAGTTTAGAGCGAACGATTTTCTTGTCCTTATCTATGCTACATGATTTGAACTGAAGTAGTAGTCATTAATAATTAATAAATAAATCCTATATAATTTCAATGTTGTTTGAGATCAAATTGATGAGCTCATTCTCTAGTTGATGTCCTCGTAACACATCTATCTTCCCAAAGAGTAATTCCATCTTAGTTTAGAATTCATTATCTATTTTTTCAAATTTGATGTGGACTAAGAGCCCTATGTAAATAGAGAGACATTAAAGTTCATATGCTTCATCCATTCAAATAAACCATTATTCCTTTTCAATGACTAAATTTTTTCCTTAGTTTCCGTTGTGATACTATATGTGCCTTTACTGCATAAGAGAATAACCACATATATCTCCCATTCATAGTAGTTGAATGCTTTGAGGATTATTTGATCCATATTCTTAGTGGACTCTAATTTGTGTATCCCACCTACAAAATTATATACTACTCCATTAGATTCAACCAATCTTGGATACCATGTAAGATTTGGTTGATAAATGGACAAGAAGAACTAGAATCTAGTTGAGAAGCAATTCAACTAACAACTTTATAAAAATGAAAAATAAGACTTTGAGCAATGTAATTCTCATTAATGTTTGAGTAAAAAATATCATAAAAAATGAAAGAATACAAGATAATGCAACTTAGTGCAGGGAAATCAATCACTTCTCACGCAATTATGCTAAGCTTAACTGCAACAAAGCAACAGAAAACATTTCCTAATTAGCTAAGTGCACTTTTACGAGGAATTTAACTTGGATTTCAAGAGCAAAATGAAGTAAATTGTCTCCTAGAAAATAGGGGATATACGTTTCGAGTGTGCACTTATTCTTAAAAATAGGAAACTAGCTCATTTTTTAAAACAACAAAAAAAACAACTTAGAAAACCATAAAAGCAATTAGAAAAACATTAAAAAAAAACCTATAAAAGGACAAAAAAAACCAATGGAGAAAACTATTAAAAAACTACAAAAAAAATGCTTCTAAACGAACAAAATAACTATAATTTAGGTTTTAATTTTTTTCCCTACTTATAATCATAACATGTTTAATATGAATATTTTCTGGTTTTGAATGGTAAAAATGTCATTTTCTAATTATTTTAGGTTTTAAAATTTTTTGTTATGAACTTTGTGAAATAATTTTTCAATTTTTTTTTTTTTAAATTTCTGTTATTTAAAATCCATTTTAAATTTCTAACAAATTTGACCTAAGATATACCCCAAAAAAACTCCATAACAGAAAACAACCAAACTTTAACCAATAACAAAATAAATTAGGAGTTCGAAGTTGACATGATGAATATGGTTGGTCATGGTGAACCTCTATTTATCAAATAAGAAATTTATTATTGTTATTATTATAATATATATATATATTATATATAATATATATATATATATAGAGGAGAGAGAGAAGAAGAGAGAGAGAGAGAGAGAGGAGATATTTTTAAAACCTAACACACACCTATAACATTTAGCTATATAATTATATAACTATATACAATTTCAAGTTTAAGCAATACATTATTGATTGATACAGTAAATCCATCATGAAAAGTGCATTTAAAGTGAATAAAAACATTTTGACTCTTTTCTAATTTGTACTATATTATTTTATTATGTAGTGTCTTCTACAGGAAATATTCTCCTCATGTGCTTGCACCTAGTACATGTCATGTGTCAAAGTCAAACATTATAAGAATTTAAAGTCTATAGGAGTATTTGGTTGGCATGAAATTCTATTAGTTATGCAAATAGGTTTATTTCAATTTTTTACATATATATTTACATAATTATGCCCTATGGATAAATTGTATTATTTAGAAATGGGAAAACATGTGAAGGTAGATTTCATCACCTCTTTCGATTGTGTTTACATGGAACTTAATACTTTGGTTGATAAATTATAAAAAAATGGACTCTAAAGTTTAGGACTCACGTTCGATTATTCTACATGATTTTAGAAATGGTTTTATTGTCAACATTCTTTCTATGTTAACCTTTTTTTCTTGGATTAGTTTATATGTATTATATGTAATATGTAGAGGTATCTCCTATATGCCCCCCAACAACAAGTTGTCAGAGTGCAAGGGGATCTGTAATACATGGTTGTGCTCATAATAGATCACATAGGTCACCCAAAGCACATGTTCCACTCATATATCCTTCCTCTCACACCAGTCACAGTGTCAAAGGCAATGTTTCGATCTCTACTGATGAGCATGCTACTGATAGTGGACCTTCTTCACATGTTTCAAGTACACCTCCTACATTTTTAAATCCTCGCTAAAATTTATGTGTTTATGTCTTGAAAGTGTCCTTAATTTTTAAATCGTTTTCAATTGATGTGATTGAATTTGATATATATGTTATCATGCATCTAGTTTTTTGAAAAAATATGTTGGATTATGTTTCTGATTTACAAAACCTCAGCATGGTGAAGCTTAGGATCATAGTGCAACATTTATTCCTCTTTGGAATGATGATAGAACTAGTATCACATTGGAGGATGTTATGACCCAACATACATGGATCACAAAATAGTTATTTAATGTCCCTTCTAGTTCACCTACTAGGTGTAGTTTGTGTTTGATGTTGGATAACATTAGTAGGTTGATTGGGACATGCTAGAGGTCGGTCCCACATAGACTCCCCCTACATTCCATACATAGGATTATGAGGCATGAGATTGGAGGCCCACATGCTTGTGAGATGGTAAAAGAGGACACCAAGAACATTGATGTCCATGGGGAGTTTTTTTGACATTCCTCCGAATCACCCTGCAAGACATAAAGGTCCAATTCCACTCATATATTTTAAGAAAGTTGATGCAACCCCTTCTCTGTATGATCTATTCATTGGAGCTTGGGGCTGGTTTCCCCACCATGACCAGGTCACACTTTTTTTTCTAGGCATATATATGCAGAGTTTGTTCTACATATGAAGTTGGATTACGCTGACACCGAATGTCATTATTATGGACCCAACAAGGGACATACCTATGATCATGACAGGTCTTGTGTGCACCCTGGGCATGTACCACCACCTCTGACATTATTGCCAAATTGTCCTTGAGCATGGTATTTTTTACAGAGCTAGACGAGCCATCGTAACTTAGTGTTGAGATGAGGGATACCATTTCAGACAACATACATATGTCATTGGTCAGTACACATCTTGAATTGTATGGAGAGTTTACCAAACTGCCCCATTGCATCATGACCTTCCAGTTTCTTTATATCATGATTCATTTCTCGTCATTTTACTCATTGACCAACTTTTTTCATATGCATGTATGTGTCGTGATGTCATATGTGACACTTTGAGGTTGTATGACTTGTGTAACACAAACCAAGTATATATATATATATATATATATATATATAATTTACAATTACATAGACCAATAGTTAAGGTAAACATTTTTATTCTTAAGATTTCAACATTTTTTTTAAGCTAGATGCATGCTAATTAATTTGTAGACTAAATGCAATTTTTCCTTTCCATGTTGTACACATGCCAATATGTATAGTTTTATTGATGTTGTAGTTATGTGGATGCATGAGTGGGTTGTTGGGCATAAATAAATTGGCAATGCATGTCCATGGATTGAGGCCCTAATCATTGAGCCACAATAAGGGGAGCACCAAAGCTAGATTCATCAGACCCCCATCCTATTTGACTTGGATTTTAACTTGAGTGAGGTTAGTAGATTTATATATGTAATTCACAATGTGGTTCAATTTTTTTTTTCCATATTGTTTATTTTTTACAAATAATGTGTTGAATTTCCATGATCTTCGGTCTAAGATAGAATATTAAAATATTTGATGCTACCAAACCAACAATCTCAATGATAGTACTTTGCACATTGGAATATAAGCAACAGTAAAGCTCACATGCACATAATATAGACAACTTTTTACTTTTTTCAACCCAAATTGATTATATTATACAACATATAATAGAACAATCTAGGGGTCCCGTACCAGGGAATATGGCCCTCACACATCCACTAATACAAGAAACAACAATGGGGCTTGGTGTCAATCCATCGATAAACAATATTCCCTCAACAATATACTCTAACCATTTAGATGATGAATTCGATTCCCTCATCCCCTCTGAGTCATACCATATACCCGGCGAGTCTTGTGGCTCCCAATCTGCAACTTCTACCCTTATAAATGCTCGAAGTCCATCTGGCAATTGAACCTTAGCTATCAATCTACTGTAATTGTGACTTAGTCGATCAAGACCACAACAAATCAAAACTATTTTCAACTTGTTCACGACTCTTAACTTCCCACTACTCTTCCTCAACTAACACTTTGCTGCTCTAGCCTTCTCTCTATGTGACTTCCACAAGGATATTCCTCCTCTAATGAGCTCTCTTCCTTATAAGTGTTTCCTAAAAATGGATGATCAAAAGAATGCTCCCTCACCTTGTATTTATAGAAAATCCAAGGGCTCCAACGAATTCCTTGAAGAGACATGTCTCTTGGACCAACCCTACATCAATTGACTATCCATAATTAATTTTCAACTTCAAAAATTCATATCTCAAGTTCTAGAGCTATGATTTTGGTGATTTTTGAAGAGGTTGAATTGACATGCCAATATCCATTACATAAAAAAATTTCATGATCAAAATCTTCATGGTTTTGGCCCAAATACCAATGGGTACAAAACACTAACCTTGGGTTCCAAGCCCACAAGTGACCCTTGTGGTGCTTTTCCCTCCAAACCATCAACCCTACATCTTGGATTACCTCCTAAGATACACAAATCAACACTCTCTCTTAGTGAGGGAGGTACTTCCAAGACTACGAAGTAATCATCATCATCTGGGGACACTAGCCCATCTCACATCCATCACTACCTCATTACCTATAGAATGGATCCAGGAATCTCAGTAGTACCTTTGCCTTATCACATCTGAGCCTAAAGTACCCAAACCTCCATAGGGCTTCTCCCTCCGAGCCTACATGATCTCCATTGGCTTAGTCCTACAAGCACTCATCCTCCTGGATCAAATACCACTCATGCAAATCCCACCAATATCGTATATGAAACATCATGATCTGATGAAGATTCTAACCTACTAATATCTAATCCATCACATGAAACCATCTCAATCAACCTAATCTTGTCCATGATAAATAAACCCTCGAGCTATCACAACTATTCATGAAAAGTAAATAAAAGTCCATGATCAAAAAATTTTCTCTATAACAAATTGTTGTTCACTAGGCTCACCACCAATCCACCAGAACTCTGAGCTAATCTTGTTACCAAGGTAGTGAAGAACACATCTCCACAATTGATTCCTCTACTCCATTATCTAGCACCCACAAATACATATGAGTTTCTTCGTTGTGCACACTCTGATTCACTGTCCCTCAAAGTAGCTCAGATATGCTCTAATACGATGTTGAATTTCCACGATCTTGGGTCTAGGATAAAATCTTAAATATGTGGTTCTAGCAAACCAAGAATCTCAACGATACTACTTTGCATAGCAGAATATAAAAATAGTAAATCTCGCATTCATAGAATATAGAAAACTTCTTACATTTTTCAAGCCAACTTCATTATATTAAAAAACATATAATACAACATCTTAGGGCTCCTGTACCAGGGATAATGGGCCTCATACATCCGCTAATACAAGATACAAAACTAGAGCTTGGTGTTAGACCATTGAAAATAATCTGAGTATCTAACTGATGAAGTCGACTCTCTCATCTCCTCTTAGTCATACCTTGTACCTTCCCAGTCTTGCAGCTCTAGATTTGTAGCTCTTGTCTATATCAATGCTCCAAGTCCATCTAGCCACTAAACCCCAGCTAGAAATATGATCTCTAGTTATACCTTAGTCCATCAAGGCCGCAACACATTGAGACTCCTGTCGACCTGTTCATAACTACACTTGTGAACAAATCTCAACTACCCACTACTGCTCCTCAGTTACTCAGGGACTTTAGCCCACTATGGTCTTCCTATGTTGCAACGATGAATACCAACATAGGCACAGAAGGCTCCAACCCATTATTATAAGATTTCCATCTCCAATAATGAACACGAGCTAGGAGGACTACCCATCATCTGTTGTAGAAGTCCTTCTCCACACACAAGTCTCGAGCTCCACAAAATACTCTTGGTTGATCAAACCCTTGATCTCAACAACTACCTCTCTCACAACTACCTTTACCCATCAAGGTGTTTCTCACCGGGCTCCAACTTGGACACTATCATGTTTTCCTCTAGAAGACCATAAGTGCCCAATTGACATTCACACTTCATCCACTCTCACGCTTCTCTCGAACAATCCATGAGTGACCAAGTCCATGTTGTAGCATTTGCACCTAGTAAAGGCATCCCCATTTTTTAGGGCTTCTAACATGCCACATCAGCCCTACCTCCTTAGCTTCCATAAGCTGCAACAACTTTGGCCACACTGGACATGTACATCACTCCATAGCGGGATCTTCTATAACATCTCCATGTCTTCAACTAAATCCTCTGCTCCATGATCTAGGCAGCAACAAATACATGTGAGTTTCTTCATTGTGCACACTTTGATTCACTGTCCCACAAAGTAGCTCAGATATGCTCTAATACCATGTTGAATTTCCACGATCTGGGGTCTAGGATAAAATCTTAAATATCTGGTGATAGCAAACCAAGAATATCAATGATACTACTTTGCATAACGTAATATAAAAAACAGTAAATTTCACATGCATAGAATATAGACAACTTCTTATATTTTTCAACCCAACCTCATTATATTAAAAAACATAAAATACAACATCCTAGGGTTCCTGTACCAGGGATAATGCGCCTCATACATCCACTAATACAAGATACAAAACTAGGGCTTGGTGTCAGTCCATTGACAATATTCTGAGTATCTGACTGATGAAGTCGACTCCCTCATCTCCTCTCAGTCATACCCTATACCTTCCCAATCTTGCAGCTCTTGATTTGTAATTCTCACGTATATCAATGCTCCAAGTCCATCTAGCAACTAAACCTTGGCTGGAAATATGCTCTCTAGTTGTACCTTAGTCCATCAAGGTCACAACACATTGAGACTCCTGTCGACCTGTTCAAAACTACACTTGTGAACAAATCTCAACTACCCATTGCTGTTCCTTAGTTACTTAGGGACCGCAGCCCACTATGGTCTTCCTATGTTGCAACGATGAATACCAACATAGGCACAGAGGGCTCCAACCTATTACTGTAAGATGTCCATCTCCTATAATGAAGGACTACCCATCATCTGTTGTAGAAATCCTTCTCCACACACAAGTCTCGAGCTCCACAAAATACAATTGGTTGATTAGACGCTCGAGCTTAGTAATTGCCTCTCTCCCAACTACCTTTTCCTATCAAGGTGTTTCTCACCAGGCTCCAAGCTGGACACTGTCATGTTATCCTCTAGCAGACCATAAGTACCCAATTGACATTCACACTTGATCCACTCTCACACTTCTCTCGAACAGTCCACGAGTGACAAAGTCCATGTTGTAGCATTTGCACCTAGTAAGGGCATCCCCACACCTAGGAGACCCTTACACACTACTTCCAATAAACTTCGCCACATCTACCCTTTGATCTGCAATACAAGAGCTATTGTACAAATCTAGTCTCCAAACTTCACTCTAAAACTACCCATTTGTTAGGGCTTCTAACATGGCATGTCAGCCCTACCTCCTTAGCTTCCATAGGCTACAACAACTTTGGCCACACTAGGACATGTACATCACTTCATAGTGGGATCTTCTCCTAGTTGTAGTTCCTTCATGCCCAAGGAAACTCCAACAAATGACTCCCAACAAACTACAATGCAGACTGATCCAAAACTAATCCTAAAATGGGATACACCACACATTATGTTGCTCCAAGTTTGTTTTCAATTTGCTTCCTTTGATTTTTGTTATTAAGGCAATTTTTCATATTCCAACATCCTTAAACCTCGCACAACAGTCCTCAAACAACCCTCAAGGACTGTGACATACCTTCATAAGAAGCCTCTGCCTCTACGTTGTTGATATGGGCACACTTCAGCCCTAAAACAATCAACACAAGGGCTATTATATGGCATTAGGGCCTATGACATACCACAGGTGAGTCCCTATACCCATGACCTGCCCAAACAGAGGTTGTTGTCCTTAAAATTGTGCCCAAACCAAACTGCATTTGAGGTCACCCAACTTGACCTTCACAAAAGGTTGTTTGACATCCCTCTAGCAACTCAGTGCCTTTTCTTAGCCAGGAAATAGTCGCTAACACTTTGCTACCCTAGGCTTCTCTCTATGTGGCTTCCATAAGGATATTCCTCCTCTAATGAGCTCTATTTCTTTTGGGTGTTTCCCAGAATGGAGACAAAATCAATGCTCCCTCACCTCAATGTATTTATGCTAAATCTAGGGGCTCCAACGAATTCCTTGAAGACACACATCTCTTGGACCAAGCTAACATGACTTGACTATCCATTATTAATTTTCAACTTCAAAAATCCATATCTCAAGTTCTAGAGCTCGGATTTGGGCGATTTTCGAAGAGGTAGAATTGGCACACCAAGCTCTAGCACCTAAAATTTTCTCATGCTGAAATTCTTGATGGTTTTGGCCCAAATCCAAATGGATACAAAATCCTAACCTCGGGTTCCATGCCCATAAGTGACCCTTATGGTGATTTTCCCTTAAAACCCTTAACCCTAGTGGTTGCAGTACCTCCCAAGCTACACAAATCAACATAATGACGTAATTAGTTTGAATTTGAATGTGTTATATTATAGTACCAGACTATGGACACTTATTTTATGCAGCGAAACTCACATAAGAGTTATGGTGGTACTTAGAGAAGATTGTTTGTGTATTTTTAGGCCAATTTCATAGGGAACACTCACATGTGATATAAAATTTGTATATTTTTATACATAGAGTTTATGGATGTACATAAATATTATTTTAGTTAATGGATGTACATAAAAATTATTTTAGTTTATGGATGTTCATGTGATATTTGTATTTTGTATATATTCTCATATATATAGTTTATTGATACATTCATTAATTCAGTTTATGGATTTTTATTGATTTTTTTATGGATGTTAATTAATTTTTTAATTTTATGGATTTTGTTCAAATTATTTCGCTACTTTAAAAAAAAACAGTATGTACTATAACTTTTATTAAAAAATATAACAATTTTGAAATCTAGTTTCATAGACTAAAAATGTAAGTACAATCTTAAGTTATGATGCAAGTCACTTTGATACTTAAAATGAACTAAAATATATCATGTATCGATTTAATATTGAGCATGGAAAGAATCACACTCGTGCTTCATATAGGCTTGTAGAAAGTGTCTTTTAGTGCAATCAACTTGTATGTTATTACAATTCAATTTTAAAAATAAATTATTTGAATTCTAAAAGATCAATGCTATATAGATATATATAATATAGCTTTTTGTGATCCACCATATATTCCATGCCAGGCTATGTTTTAAGTATTTCCATTCAATTACTTATCTCAAGGTACAATTAAAAAGCAAAATTAGGATTGAAATCAGTTTTATTCAATTTTAAAAGATCTCATGTAAATAACAAATATGTTCTATTCAATATTATTTTTTTTGAGATTATCTACAAGAGCTTAGTGATAACATGATATAAGTCAATTGTATTAGAATATAACATAAGTCAAAAAACAATATATGATAGTATTTTTATAATTTTATATAATGTTATCAACTTTCCTAAATTTACTTGGTTATCTAAGCATTTCAATCAATTCCTTGTGATTGAAATAAGCTTTATTCAATTTTAAAATATGTGGAGATGTAAAAGTCACAATTAAGTTTTATTCATTTTTATTTCATTTGAGGTTATCTAGAAGAGCTTAGTCATATACATGTGTGTGTGTGTGTGTGTGTGTGTGTGTGTGTGTGTGTGTGTGTTCCATTTGTTGCAATTTTTACAATCTAATATGAAGCATGGAAAATGAGAATAATAAGAATGAAGTTAATTAAAAATAGTGTACAATTTCAAGAAGAAAACACTTCAACTAAATGACCATTTTATTTGAGATGAAAATTCAAGTATTTTATTTATGGTTGAATTACTATAACATAGAAATCAATGTACGTCGTCAATAATTTTTTTGTGCTTACACTGAAATCAATGCACAATGTTAATCTAAATAACTTGAAATTAATATACACTATAAATCTTGTTACATCAAATCCGAAATCAACATTTTCACTGGAATCAATGCATCTAATAAAATAGAATGATAAATTGACATTTATGTTGAAATCGATCTATCTAATGAAAATAATGAAATAGGATCAGAAATCAACATCTACACTCAAATTAGTGCATCTAATGCAAGCAATCAAATAGGATTAAAAATCATCATCTAAAGTGAAATCAATGCAACTAGTGATAGAAATCAAATAGGAATAGGAGTAAACATCAATGCTGAAATCAATGCATTGAAAGTACTGAATATAATGAAAGCAATCAAACAATATTAGAAATCAAGATCTTTAATGAAATCAATGCATCTAATGCAAGCAATGACATACAAATAGAAATCAACATCTACACAAAAAATGCATCTAGTGCAAGAATCAAATAGGAATAGAAAACATCATCTACACTATAATCATTGCATCTTGTGCAAGTTATTTTCTTCCCTTTCTCTCCCCCCCCCAATCTATATCTATATCTCCCTACATCTCTCCTTATTTGTCTCTCTATCCTACCCCCAAACAAACACTCACTCTCTCTCTCTCTCTTCATATATATATCTATGTCCCCTCCCTCCCTCTCTCTATATCTCTCTCCTTCCCTAACTAATTGTTCCATCTATATCTCTATTTCCCTCTCTTTTTCCTTTTGCATCTCTCTATAACACCCTACAAACACACACATTTTTTCTCTATATCTATCTATATCACCCTCCCTCCATCTCTCCTTATTCGTCTCTCTATAAGACCATGCAAACA
The DNA here is from genome assembly GCA_000404065.3 of Pinus taeda. Lineage (NCBI taxonomy): Eukaryota > Viridiplantae > Streptophyta > Pinopsida > Pinales > Pinaceae > Pinus > Pinus taeda. Next base: position 101,563 of record APFE031474892.1, read on the forward strand.
TACACACTTTTTCTATATATCTATCTATATCCCCCTCCCTCTCCCTATCTATTACCCTTCTCTTCCTCTCTCTCGCTCTCTTCCCCTTCTCTCCCTCTATCTCCCCTTCTATCTCTATTCCATCATAATCTCCTTTATCCCTCTATATCCATATCCCTTGTCATTTCCTCTCTCTCTACCTTTATCTCTCTATGTATTTCTTATTACCTCCCTCTCTGTCCTCCTCCAAATCCATATCTCTCTCTCCCTCCCTCTAATGTTCTCTCTCACTTACTTCATCTCTCTCCCATTCTCTCCCACATCCTCTGTCTCTCCCCCTCATCACTCATCCACTCACTCTCTTCCCCCTCCAACTCTATTACTATCTCCCTCCCTTTCTCATTCTCTCTCTCCCTTATCTCCATCTCTCCTTCTTTGTCTTTATATCTCACCCCCAAACATACACACTCTCTCTCCATCTTGTCTAGTTTAAAATTTCATGTAGCAATTTTTACTAAAGGAAAAATAAGACCAATATCATGGGACACATATTCCAAGATAAATGTTGAGAAAAACATCATTTTGGTTGTCATTTTGGCTTATTATGGATAATACAATTGGAAAATACTTTGGTAAAGGAACAAATGCATTAATTGCAATTTTATTTATGAAAATGAAGGAAAATAAGATGAAAGGGAGATGAAAGGTCACAGGTTTGCATGAGGAGGAAAATTGAAGTCAAATAGAGGAAATTGAAGAAAATAGATGCCTCAATGATAAAATATCTTTTGAGGATTAGTTCACAACTTTTACTGGTTTACCATTTTCCAGTTTAGTTTTGGAGCTAGTTATGCTCTCATACTCTTCCACACTTAGAGAATTATTGGAGCATTCTAGAATTGGAGAAGGGAAATAAAATGAAGGATAAGGAAGCAAAGGAAATCAAGGGACAAGAAATGAAAAGCGTTGAGAAGGTAAATCCCCCTACAGATAGAGACGATCCCTCTAGCCCACTGAGTGGGTATAGGAACAAACTAAACAAACTAACATACAATTTCACAACTTATGTTTAACAAAAGCAGAGAGAAGGAGAAACCTACCTCGCTCTGATTTTAATCGCTCAATGCTATTGCAGATGACTTTAAATCTTTTTCTCCAGGCCTTGCTCCTTACTTTTTCATCACATCTAAGTAATTGAAAGGAAGATCAAAGATCTATGAAAAATAAAAGAGAATATATGGCCTACATCAAACATTAACTACCTAATAGATCAAGGAGTATTAAGCTAAAAGCATAAACATTCACACAATTATGGAAAGTGAAAATCAGATGTATATATTAATGAGCTAAAAGGGGTAGCATACAGCCTATGCCTTTATGTTGGAGACCTCCTTTTGGTGGATGTCCAAGTCCAAGCAAAGACTGTTCAAGCACTCCTTCTCCAAGCTAGAATGGGTAGCATGTAAGCATAACCTCAGCATAACGATGCAACAATTAATGACCAACAACTCAAGGATTGAAGGGAGTGAATTCATAAGAAGAGAGAGGGAGTTAAGGATCCAAAAAAGAGGTAGGAAGGTCCACATCTTGAGGGGAAAGCCCATGATGATAGGATAAAGAGGTCCAAATGGGATTCTAGCTCAACCACATCAACAACAATCAATATCCAGCTCACTATTCTCGAAGGTTCTAGCGCACGAAGCTTCTCATCTAATTTGGGAAAACATACTAGAAGAGGTTTAGCACATGTTGTCATATTAAAACCTCTGCTAAATACGCTAGTGTATAAATTTTCAACCTACCATCAGAATGGGAAAGCACTGGAGCAAAGCACGTTGATGCTAAAATTTAGGCTTTAGTTAATCTTCTTCATAATGGATTGAGGGAAGTTTTCCTTTGATTCTTCTGGGAGATTTTGGTCTATATCATGATGGATATGTTGCACAATAGTTAATGTTTTGGCACTGTATGATATGAAACATGAAGTGAACAGGAGTTATGACAAAATATTGTGTAACAGATGCCCCCTAAAGCATGAATGTGTGATAGTGAGTGATGGTTGAGATCCTTTACAAGTCAGTGCAAGGAGGAGAACAACACGATTAGGAGACCTGCAAATCAAGCATATAAGTATGCATATACATATATGACATCTCTGATGATCATGCCTATTGATACATGAATAGGCATCTAATAATGCATGAGTATTTTGTATGGATGCAACCATCCGAATAGGAGGGATGATGTGCAAAGATCCTCAGTATGGTGGGAGCCATCCAAATAAAAAGGATCATGAATATGGACCCACAGTATGGTTGCAACCATTTGTTTAGACAAAACATGTATACAATCATGAATAACTCATAACTCCATGCCACCTGGACTTTATCAAATAAAATCCAGGGTCTTGTTCTTTGTCTCAACCCGATCGATGTACGAATTCAAACATGTGAACGGATGTGTCAAAGTCAAACTTGATAGAAATTAACCTAATTACTGGTCAATGATGTAAATTGTTAACATGTATGGGAGAAACCACCAATAATGAAAATGGCTCTCAAGGTACAATCAACACAAGCCGTGATTGTGAAGAGTGAAGCTAATATTGAACACCCATGGAATAATTTGATTGAAGGTCAATGATGTAAACCTGTTGTCAAATCCAAAGAACTTTCCATTGAGGCATGCAAGCTTTAAGGTACTAGAAGAGAGTTTCTAGATCATCTTCTTGGATAATGAGCTAAAGTATATAAGAAGTGATTCATCTAAGTAGGTCCATAATGAATCCCACATGATCGACAAGAAACGAAAGAATGTAGTACAACTGATAAGTGTGATCCAGGATTGTGGTAGAAAGTCAAACAATATATAAGTGGTAAAGAACTACAAATCAGGCTTCCCTTGAACATATTGGCGACACGACTCTGGAGTTTGCAGTATTTGACTTAACATAGGATTAGAGGTCATGATGAAAAAATGATATGGTCAAATGAGAGGAAAAATGAATTCCCCAAACCCAGGAAGGCAAGTGACCAAGTGAGGACATCCCAAACCCAACATGAGCAATAGATGAGTGTCATGTTCAAGAGGGACATGCTTCCTTTACAAAAAATGCAAGAGAAGACCAATTTAACTTCCCCTCCCCACCAGTTCTAGTGAGTACCCCATATATTTTTTATCACAAGCTTGAAGGGGATAGTATATGCTTGCCATATAAGTTCATCCTTTGGATGAATCCATCCTAGTAAGTTTTACGAGGACTAGGAAGGAGAAAATCAGTCTCGTGATGGTGACAAGTGATGGGTTGTTTATTTTTTACGAGTTCAATGAAGGATAAACTCGACATATTTTTCATGTTTAGAGAATTTCTAAAAGAAGCGAAAAATAAAACTTCAAAGGTCCCTTTTCGTAAATCATCCCTTGAACCCGAAAAGGTAGAAAAAAAATCCAAGAGAACGTCTTAGCCATGTTCAAATAAGGTATTCCTTTTTCATACAATAATCTATCTCAGTATGGAAAAGGGTTAAACTTTTAATGAGTAGACATCATTTCATTTACTTAATGAGTTTGAAACACTAAGTACTCGACAATCTTCTCATTTTTCAAAAGTCAGAAAATAGCTTAAACATGACTCCACGGGGCCAATTTTTTGCTTATTTTTTATGAGTCTGAAAAAAAGTGATAAAATAAAACTCGTTGAATTAGTCAAGATAAACCACTAACACTGAGAATATATGGCCTGTCACTGCACAAGTAAATGCACATTACTGATTTTGAGGAAAAATATTAAAAAACGAGTGAAATATGCCCTAATTTGGTGAAAATATTATTTAAAACTTATAAAAAGGAAAAAAAGTAAGTCATTTTTACCATTTTACTAATTTTCAATTGTGAGAACCTTTTTACCTCAATTAACATCAATTTTTATGCAAGGAGCATGATCAATGCCAAACACCATTCACTGAGCCACTTGTTGTAGGTAAGATACCTATCCCTTTCATTCATTTTGGTAGTCATTTCATGCATTTTCATCCGTAGGGTAGGCTACATGGAGGACTTGCAAAAATTTCACATCGTCAGTGACCAGTGTGGCTTTCACCCATTAGACTCACGTTTGTCACCTTGTGGTTAATTAGGGACTCGCACTGGCAGTGTAAGAAAATTCATAAATAAACACACTGGCGTTGAGGTAAATTTTTTAAAGTGAAATCCTCCTTGTAAAATAGTTCATATTGGATTTTGACTCCATGGAAGCTGATGAAATGTTGGTTTGCTAATTTTCCACAAGATAATCAGTCCAAAATGGTGATTGAATGGAAAGAAAGAGGACATGAAGCTAATGATCATTAGGCTATGCAGGATCAAGATTATGTGGATGCCCTATGAGAATGTGGATTTCTCAAGTTATTCATCATTCTTGGGATCATATCAGAGTCTAAGTTATTGTAACACCTGATCGGTTGGTGGGATGTAGATCGTCAACTATTCATGTTTGGGGATCAAGAGCTCGAAATGGAGTATTAGAAATTTATTTCATCACTAGGTTATTTAGAAAGGGACAACGTGTGCAGTTGTTTGGATCATGCACTAGAGGAGGGAGACAAGATATGCTCATTGCGAGGCATTGTTGAGGGACCAAGAATACCCAAAGTGGGAAAATTGACATAAATACCATTACCAACCTCCCACTATGAACAGTCTTGCACACCATGCCCCAAGTAGTTGGGGCATAAGCATTGAATTATGGAACAAAGTCTCATTTCCAGTATGCAATCAAGTGTCTCAATCCCATGGTTTTCAATTGGAGTGAGAGTTTGTTGGTTTGCATGAAGCGCTAACTTACCAAGTGCAAGTCAGCGAATCTGAAACAATTTGGTTTCAGATTCATTTTGGTGATGTTCATTCTGGAACATGTGCCATTATTACATTATTAGTGGCTGGAAGTTGAACCACGAGCACCCATAGATCCATAATTACTCAGATGGGGAGATTTCATGTCTTGACATGGATGCGGCCAACATATGTCACTCCCTTCAACATTTTTGAGATGGTTTCATTAGGACCAAATCATGGTTGATGATTGGTCATATTCAGGCATGGATTTCCAAGGACATCCAAATCTTGCACTTCCTTGAGGGGGCACAGTGGACCAATTCAGGTAAAAACTATTTTTGAAGTTTGCATTTTTTTATTTGTACTGAGATTTGAATTATGATGTTTTATAGATGTGGGAATAGAGAGGCCTTCATGGGTTTCTCCAATAGCCAGGCATGTGGCACGCCAAATTGAGGAGGCTCCTTATGAGGAGGGGGTAGATGTTATCGTTAATGTAGACCATAACCTAGAAGCTTTAACCAGGGGCATTCCAAAGTATGCTTTGATCGATGAGGTGCCATTACGCTACATGAGGTACAATGTATGGGTTTCTGCTAGACTGCGTCGGTTGTTGGGCGGAGTCATTAAGGTTATTTAGTGCTATCATGAGTACCGTGTGGGTGAATAGCCAACTCTTTTGCAAAAAAATTGATATATATCTATATATCTATCTATTATATATATATATATATATTATATATATATATATATATATATTATATATATATATATTATATATATAATAATATATATAATATAATATATTATTATATATATGTATATATATATATGTTTATTATATATGTTTTTTTGTTTACCATGTCTAATATGTGATGCTTTATGATTTACAACTTTCAGAAATCTCTATCTAACACATAGTTAGCCAATGAATTTGTTAATGTGTTCACTCATCTCAAAATGTGATGGTAAGTAATAAAATCAAATTCTCATTCCAATAGATGAATTCGCAAATACATTCTCAAAATTTCAGGGTTTCTAACTAAATATTATCCATTAAGTTGTAGTACAATGAGATGTGAATCAAGTTTTATGATTAAATCTCTAATGCCGGGAGAAATAGCTTCTCACAAAAGCTCAATGAACACACTATATTCGATAATGTTACTAGTTGTATGACCTAAACATATACCTTTTAAATTCACTAACTCACCATTAGGGTCATAGATTTCCCAAGCAAAGGAAGATATATTTCATGTACTTGACAAGAACCAATAGCAAAATCGATGTAAAGGTTGGACAACATATGAAAACCAAGTAGAGCTTGAGGTAAGAAGAGTAAAACTTTGCAAAATAAAACTAACACACCAAAACCACACTGAACACTAATGAAAACACACTAATGTACATAAGTATTTACATGGAAAACGCGTAATTTTTTTTTAGGTGGAGTCGATTTGCGGACTCGAGTAATTAATCAACAGAGAGTAAAAGCAAAGTTTCACTACTGGGATGACGTGTAAGCATCGGCTTGGCCAAATAGTGGAATAGGAAACATAAATGACAATGCACCCATGCCCCTAAGGTGAGTGAAGATTACAAGTCATAGGATGAATACCCCATTGCAATAATGGACGAACGATAAAGACTTGGTGAGAAGATCTCACGAATGAAGGCAAGAAAATATTAATCTCATTGTGAGGAAAATACACTTCTAATTGAAATATTTTGACAATTTTAGGTTGGATTGAAAAGTCAATGGAAAGGTAGCAGTAATTTTCCCCATTTCTCCCTTAGACAAAACTTCATGCATCAAAATAGGCATTTGAATTGTACGGGTGAGTGTACAGGAAACAAAGGTATCTTAACATGATGAAACCATTCTGAGAATGAAGAGAGATGAGGAATGATGGTGAGCATGATTCCATGGAGTTTCCTCAATAGACATAATCTCAGTGATACTCTTTCCAGTAGGAAATGTCTCATTCAAGGGATCTAGAGAACCCCAAGAACCAAGCCAAGGGGACTGTGAATACATGTCTACATGCATACTAAGAGTAGCGTGACATTCATAAGTCACTGCCAAAGCCAAAACAACAACTTGATAGACTTGTTTTGTTGGGCTGAGCAGCATGACATCTCCAAAAGAATAAACATGATCAATATAAGGAATGACCCAAGGATTGTGAGGAGCAGATAGCATGCTAACAAAAGCGACATTTGGAGGTGGGAGGTAAATTTTTTCCATAAGAGCATAGTCTTTGAAAACACCTGCCCCAACACTCTCATAAGGGATATCAGTATTTCCCGCATATGGAACATTATCATTCAAAGAGCGAGAAGAGAAACAACTAACTAATCAACGGGGACTATTTTCCCCTCATGAGGAAAATGGAGCACAAGGAAGAAATAAGAAACCATGCAAAACATAACATGAGTCCAACTTCATCCATGTAGAAGGTTATAATTCAATTTTTCATCTACGACTTGTACTTCTAAGTCAACAATTTTCCCTTCCAACGTTATGGGAAAATTGGTGAGAATACTGTAAGGACTAGATCCTCTGCAATCAAAGCCTTCTAAGGTGTTAGGAGACTAGTTGTGAGGCAAAGAGACTATAGCTTTCCAACATGAAACAAACATGATGGCAGTGGAGGCACCCTCATCAATCATAGTCTAGTGAATCATCTTCCCTTTAATTATGGGGAAGATGTGGAACATGATTTTCCAGGTCGAAGGTAATCATACTCGAATCCGTAGAGTCAATTACCCCTATAGTGGATAGTAATGGTTTCTGTTGCGACGGAAAACTCTAGAGAACTTCCAAGGAAGACATCACCGAAGGTGCTTTAGCTAAATATTCGACAATATTGTAATTTTGGGAACTCGCACATTCAGATTGTAAGATGATTTCCAAAAGACACACTTGGAAGGTAGTTGGATAATAGAGTCATTACTCTATCTCTCAATATGAAGAGGACCAGAGCTGGGTGGAGTAGAAGTAAAAGGTGTATCAGTAAATTCTTTCTCCATACTCTGTTTGGGAGGGGTCAGATAGAGTTTTGACTGAGTGGAAACAAAAATAAGGATTGTTCTACTCATATAAACCTGAGAACCTGAATATGTAGAAGATTATGGTTTTTCTACCAATTAGTTCTGATGTGATGTAAAAGGTTGTTAGTGTCCCTTGAATTCCTATTAATAAGGGAATAACTTCTACACGATGTGGACAATCCTTGGCATAGTGATCTTCCTCACAAATGAGGCAAGAATATTTGGTGTTATGCTTAGATGCATCATTAGTAGATGATTTTGGAGGATCCTATTTTGGGGTATCAGATTTTTCTTTTCCTTTACCCTTACTTTTACCTGTTGAGGCTTTCTCTGCCACGGTAGAATGAACGACATTAACCTCATAGGTTTTACTAGGATTTGGAGAGGGATTCGAAGGAGCATTGGATGTAGTAGTTGAGACATATTTTTTCTTCAAAGAAGCTTTACTAGAAGCTTGAGTCACAGACCCAATAATACCATCGACAGGTGGTATGTCTGGAGGTTTAAAACATGCTGGATTTGTAGATGGCTTTGGAGCATCATGCAAGAGATCATATAACGTGCCATATTGGGAATATACCAAATCTAAATATTTGGCATGGGAAATGGATTGATCTTTGGTTACACAACCACCAATAGATATGTCCTTGGCAATTTTTTTGACGAATAATTTAATAAACCATTCAATTAACAACTCATCAGGTATATCAAACTTGATAAGGCAACACTGACATCTCTACCTGTGGATATGATCAATGACATGGGTAGGAGTATTCTATTTCAAAGACGTAAGCAGATGGGTTCCAGTTTCATATCAAACCAATGACTAGAAGTGAGTAAGGAATGCAATTGCGAAAGAATTGAAGTCTTGATAGGAACCTCATTGTAACTTGATGTACCATTTCATGGTAACACTCTTCAAGGTTCACTAGAAAAGACGTAGATGAAAAAAATCTTCAACCGATGAATTGGATGAACACCATAAACGGTAATTCATAATGTGGGCTTGGGGGTCTTCTCTAGAATTTCCTTTGAATTCTGGACAATCACCAGGAATATTAATAGGGTTCGGAGGCCATTACGATGAATGAAGTATTGGATCATTGGTGAGTCTTGACACATCTGGTAGTTCCAACATTTCTAGAAATGGAAATTGTGGATTGAAAGGCATGGGACGCATTTGATAAGGCCCAATTTGTGTATTCCATCCTTTTTGGTATGCTTTATGCCCCCAAAGTGTCGGATTTTGACCATAAGGAGCTTGATATTTCCCCCACTCATAGGTATTCAGACCATACAAAGGTGGGCTTTGACTAAGGCAAGGTTGATACTGACCAGCCATGGGCCACTCATAACCATAATGTATATAACCAACTTTCAAAGCATATGGATTATAAGGTGGTTGTTGTAATTGTTGACCCTAGTGGTAAAATTGTTGGCCCTGCTACTACAAGGGTTGACCTTGTGGCTATAAAGGTTGGTCTTGTTGATAAAAGTGTTGGTTTTGTCGTTGCAAGGGTTTTCCTTGTTGCTTTTCTAGAAGTGTCTCTTGGGGAAACTTGCTCTATCTTGAAGACTAGAGTAGAAGCCAAAAATATTCTCTAGGATTTTATCCATGAGTATGGATGATATAAGGTTTATTTCATTTGGTGGAATGAATTAGTCTCATGAAACTAACACCTTTTGTTTTGAAAAGTACCTAACCCCATATCTACTTCTTGATCTAATTATTTCTGAGTTACATTTACATATTCTGGATCCTTCTTCATATAGGTGGTATGAGATTAAAAGGAAAAGATTGAAAATTATGTTTTATATGGTAAGAAATGACATGTATATTACTTGTTAGACAACTTACAACTTTAACAAACATGTATCAACTTTTTCTAAATGCCTTACATTCTCCATCGCAATATGATAGTTATTTTGTAATGTCAATATAAACATATTGGCTTGTTTAAAAGAAAATGCAAATCTCTCGATAATTAGAACTATAAAATTACCATGTTTTACAAGCCCATGGTATTAAAATGAATTTAAAATAAATCTAGATTCATTTCATAAAAAAATCTATTAGTTTAGATTATATATATATATATTACATTTACATCATTGCAAACTCGTTATAAAAATATTCGGTGTGAATTGGATTGATGATTTTTTTCTTCTTATTATAGGACATTATATCATCAATATAATTAAAAAAACACAATTATTATATATATATATATATATATATATATATATATATAAATATATAAAATTATATTATAAGATGATCAATATTTTAAAATTTCTGGTTTTTCATCATCTAAATAAAAAATAAAGTGTAAAATAACATTAGCTCTCTTCTTAATTAATATTTTAAATAATTTTAAATATTGAAACCGTAAATCAATGAATGAGGAGATGTATGTATTTTCAAAAGACAATTTTTCCACTCTTAAAAACAAATTCCAAAATTTTCCTCATCCAAATAAAAAATAGAGTGTAAAGTACCATTATTTCTCTTCTTCATTAAACCATCCATTAATGAATGAATAAGATGTATGTATTTTGAAATAATAAAATTTTCACTCTTAAAATTAAATAAGAAAATGAAAGTAATTATTTTAAAATTCTTAGCTTAGATATATCTTAATTTTACATTTACTCAATATATTGAGGGGTGAAAATTTCATAAGCGAAACATAATATTTTTTTTTTATATAATTTAAAAGAGTCAAAATATTTTAAGTAATAAATATAACGATATAAAATCTCCTTCATCCTGGATTGGAGAGGGCCTTTGCAATCAAATAAAATATAAAACTTAGTTAACTCTCTTCATAATATTCAGAAAGATCCAAGATTTGCATTCATACTCCATCAAACAAACTATCAAAATTAATTAACTCCCTTCATAATATTCAAAAAGATTCAAGAACCTCTTTCATACTGGATTAGAAAGTGCCTTTGCAATAAGATAAACTATAAAAATTAATTAACTCCCTTTCATAATATTTAGAAATATTCAAGAACCTCTTCAAAATAATTTTATATTATTAAAATATTTTTTTTAAATAAAATCCCCCCTCATGGATTATAGTGGGATGAAATTGAATCGGTCATAGAACACTTCAGGGGCATAAAATAATACATACTAAACAATAAAATAAAAACTACATGTAATAAAAAACTAAGGTTCAAATCCTTGAGAAAATAGATTTGTTAATCTATTATCAATTTTGTAGTAAACTTGCAAATATAAAAATAAGGGAAATGTGTTGTATGTGGGTGTTATAACAATTTGGACTATAATAAAATAGGATGCGGAGTTTTATAGAAATAGAAACATTTCAAAGATGCCAATCATGATGTATTGATTTTATACTGCATATATGCATGCATCTAACAACAAACAAGTTAAAGAGCTTGGAAATGCAAGCAAGTGACAATGAGAAACTGATTATATTCACCCTATAACCAATTCACCTTTATGATAGTTAAGGGGATAGCTAATAATTTGAGCACTCACATTTCTAAAAGTATTATGATATGTTGAAACTGATATAATACTATATCAAAATTCATGTGGACCTTTTTTATTTTATTTGAAGGAGCAAGAACACGTACAACCATGTAAAGTAAGTAATGCAATTCTTGTACACAAAGGGATGTCATTGTACCGCAAACAAATTATATATATCAGTTTGATGCATAATTAGGTAATCTAAATTGGATCATTATTTTATTTTTTTATTATCTATTTTGATGCTTCAAGAGTGGAAAGATTGGAGGAATCAACTTGTAGAGTCATTTTTATTGGTGGCTCTTGGTTTGGAGAATTGAATCCCAAAACCTTATGGAGGCATTTTGAGGCCTAAAACAAATTAACTTGAATTCCATGGATTACATGTGATGAATCCTTTAAAATTTTTGGGGATTCACCAATGTCATTTGTCCGATTTCAGTTGAGGGCTTAACTAAGTCAACATGCTGGATGGATTGGCCACTTTTAAGTTGAGGCATGGTTTCTTTTAAGCCATAGGGACTAATAGATATATTAGCTATTTTTTCCAAATTTGAGGTTTTCTAGGGTAAATCATGATGAGCATGGTTTATGTTCATTATATGATTACTATCTGTATCTATGTCAGATTTCTTTTATCTCTAAGAAGGTTATGGATACAGAAAATGGTGTGGAAAGGATGATAGAAATATGATGAAAATATCACAACTTTTGGGTCCTTTATTTTTTTTCTTATTCACATTTCCTAAAATCAAAGTGCACTTTGTGAAAATATCTACAAAACTAAGGGACACACTAACATCCCAAAATGGCATGTCCACATAATCTAACTCTCCAATAACATAGATAAAATTCATGTTAAGACAAAAATTAACATGTACTAAAAAATAAAAATAAAGCAATTACTAAAGAAACTAATGTTGAAATTCCTTAAAAAAATAGATTTGTCAATATATTATCAGTTTTGTAGTATACTTACAAAGATAAAAATAAGGGAAATGTGTTGTATGTGGCTGTCATAACAACTTGGAGTATAATAAGATAGGATGAGGAATTTTATAGTCAGAAAAATTTTTAAGATGCCAGTCACGATGTATTTTATTTTATAATGCACGTATACATGCATCTAACAACAAACAAGTTAAACGGGTTGTAAAGATAAGAAAACGACATTGATAAATTCAGAATATTCACCCTATAACGAATACACCTTTCTTCTAGTTAAGGGGATAACTACTAATTTGAACACTCACATTGACGAAAGGATTATGATATGCTGAAGTTTAGAAGCTACTATATACAAATTCATGTGGAAAACTTGAGTGGACCTAATAGTTAAAAATTGTGTTTTTTTGTGAGAGGTCAATTTTTTAATTAACTTGAAGGAGAAAGAGAATGTACAACCATGTAAACTAAGTAATGAAATTTTTGTACACAAAGAGAGGTCACTTGTACTGCAAATAGGAAAATATTATATATATTAGTTTGATGCGTAATTAGGTAATCCACATTAGATCATTATATTATTTTTCTATCTATTTTGATTCTTCCAGAGTGCAAAAGGTTGGATGAATCAACTTGTAAGGACATTTTTAATGTTGGCTGTAGATTTGCAGAATTGAGGTCTAAAACCTTCTTGAGGCATTTTGAGGCCTAAAACAAATTGAGTCTTGAATTCCATGGATTACATATGATGAATCCTTGAAAATGTTTGTGGATTATGTATTGTAATGTATCTATTTTGAGTGAAGGGATCACTTAAATAGGTCAATATGTTGGTTGGATTGAATAATTATAATTAAAGGCATGGTTTCTTTTAAGCCTTGGGGACTAATATATTTATTATCTAGTTTTTACTCAATTGAGGTTTTCTAGGGTAAATGATAGTGAGCATCATTTATGTGTATTGTTGCTATGTATGATTATTATCACTATTTATTTCATATTAGTTTTAGATCTAATAAGGTTTTTGGTAGAAAAAATGGTGTTTAGAGGATGATAGAAATATGATGAAAATATGACAATTTTGAGGTCCTTCCAATTTTGTTCTTATTCAAATTTCCTAAAACCAAAGTCCACTTTCTGAATCTACCTATAGTACTAAGGGAAGCATTGACATCCCAAAATGACATGTCCACATAAACTAAATCTCCAAACACATAGATAGAATTAATGTTAAAAATTAAAATAGCATGTACTAAAAATTAGAAAACATGTACTAAAAAATATAAGGTTGAAATTCTTGAGAAAATAGAGTTGTTAATGTATTATTAGCTTTCTAGTATACTTGCAAAGATAAAAATAAGGAAATTGTGTTTTATGTGGGTGTCATAAAAATTTAGACTATAATAAGATAGTATAAGGAATTCTATAGTCACAGAAACATTTCAAAGATGTCAGAGATGATGGATTTGATTTTATAGTGCACATATACATGCAACGAACAACAAAAAAGTTAAACAAGGTTACAATACTTTATAAAATACATTCCAATCTCTTTTAAACAATGAACTAAATAAGATAATCCAAAAATTATGGATGAAGTCATCAGGAAGATGAGAATATGCTAACAATAGGCCAAGCAGAAAAATGAAAATATGAAATCTTGGTCTAGTAGGAAGAAGGAGAAAATGTATGAAGGTGGGAAAGGTGGAAGATATGGGACATTTAAACAACTTGGTAAAGGTGGAGAAAACAAAATAATTAGCATAAACAACAATCAAACTGAAATAATATAAACATAGGCCCAAATTCAGTGTAAACAGACAAAAATTAGTAATGAGTTAGTTTTTTTTCACAAAGTCAGTTGTTGTATTAATATCTGAAAAAAAGAAGGGAGTTTGGACTCCTGACGTACATTAAGTGCAGAGGACATCCAAGTTCAATGGAGTTACAAAACATAATTTTCTCCTTAATCCCCCTTGTTCTGTATTTGAGAAATTCTTGACTAAAGTACACTCTTACATATTGAAGCAACAGAAACTGACATTTGAAAAACATTTCTAATCTATGTTAATGTGACTAAAGTGCCTTGCTGTGGATTCCTCTAGCTTTTCATCCCAATCTATTTGCTTGGAGCTTGAAGAGCTTGGGGCTGCATTGTTGCATTTGTCCATCATGTATTTCAAAATCTCTATGGACTCTTCCACATGGCTGCACTTGTTAGACAAATGGTTGAATTGCTCATGTAGAGAAGAGACCCTGTGCAAGAATAAATCATTTTCTACTCGATACTTGTCGTTGATGATGCAGCTCTAGTTGTCGATTTTTGCTTCCAAAATCCTCTGTTGATTATCTAATATATTCTGCTGGGCTCTGATATCTTCGAGCTCAACTTGAAGGTCTGAGCAGTGCAAGCAATCGTCATTGTGAGCCATTGAGGAAGCTGGGGGGAGAGCTTTAGGAGGCGGATAAGGGTGAGAAGGAACTCCCTGAGGTTTCAAACAAAAGTTACAGCGTGGGCAGCAGGATTCCAACGAGATACAGAGGCAGGGATAATATGCCGAGAGAGGCAGCAATGAGAAGAAAATGGAAAGAGGAGTGTAGGAAGAAGGAAGAGGGGGGGGAAATAGAAGGAGAGGCGAGAAGGATGAGGACAAGTCATGGGGAAAGAGAGGGGATCTAGAGAGAGGCACGGGAAGGTTAGATGACTATGCTGAGAATCCTGGTAATCAAGAGTGAAAAGATAGATACCGGTGGGATTACTGAGTATGTGTAGAATTTTGATGGGATAATATCTATGCCAAATCCCTATGTGGATAGTGATCTTGCTGTATATTTGAGAATTCTGAGTCCACTCCTTTCTGTCAGAACTATCTGATTTGGTGCTTGGTGGATTGATTCGGGTCATGGCAAGGGCTGTTGGATCTCCTCGGCATTGAAACGTAAGCTAGATGGTATCCTTTCACAAGCCTATTGGCATGTCTATCGGCTTGCTTATTGAGAGTACAAAGAATATGGTAGTACTGCAGGTTGTCCATTGTATAATGCAACAATTGATTTTTCTGAATGACTTGCTAGAGAAGAACATTGGGTGACTCTTTCTAGTGAACCATGAGGTTAATAACAACCGAATAATCTCTGAAGATCCTTGTAGTTCTTATTCCCAATCTACTTACCTGAGTTAGTCCCTGGTATAGGGCTAACACTTCGGCCATGATGTTCGAAATATTTGCTAGACCCCATTCATAGTATAGGATGCATTCCCCATTAGCATTGTGGATTAATCCCCCGGCTCTGGCGATTCCTGGGTTTGACTTAGATGCCCCATCGAAGAAAAGATAAAAGTTGTTGCATTTTTGTATCCAGTTTACAAACTCCTGCTCTTTTAGCTTGATTTTCCAAGAGTGAGATTCCTGGCTGCATTGACCGTTCACCATGCTGCCTTTCTAAGCGTTGTTATTTTTGTCCAGAATGTAACTAATGAAATTTCATTCTTCCACACTGTACATTGCTTCATCTATGCGACTTTGGGTTTTGATAGGGATAGCTCCCAGTGCAAGATTCTTGGCCTTATTAAAAATTATTCTTGTAGATGAGCTCTTGTTTTTGAAGATTTTACGGTTTCTTGCTAGCCAAATATGCCATAGCATGGTATACGGGAGAGTATTCCATACTCCCTTCACCAAATTTCTCCTTTTATTTTTCTAGGGACAGTTTTTTTCCAGATGTGGATCACTTCCATGATAGAGTGCTGAGAGTTCCAAGGTAAGTTATCAGTGAGAGACAAATTTTTCCAACAGTCAATAGCAAAGGGACAATCTACAAAAAGATGATGCATCGTTTCTTCAACGTAGTGCCTCTCACTTCAAAACCATTTCCCAGTGATTCCATAAAGTCATGGGGAAGGTGTTGTTGCAGAGATACTAGTGGCCCACTTGGACTGTATAATTCGATCTGGTTAAATCCCAACAAAAACCATCCCTCTCATTCTTCTTGATGGGAGCTTTACTATGAAGGAGAGACTGCAGAGAACATAGACTAGGGTTAAGTTCATTGGGGATGACCGAAAAGGACCACCCTAGCCAGATATGAGATCTTGGATCCCAGTTTAGAGATTTGGTCCAGATAATTGATACCCCTGTTGTTGAAAAAACTTAGAATAGGAATAGTATCTTCGCGCCTATTTATTGGTTGTTGTCCCAGGATTTTATCAGCGCCAATATTAATATTAGCTCCCCCCATGGGGACTTTGGATATATTTTGAGTCATGAATGGAATAGCTTTTTTGCACAATCGCTAGATTTTTGAAGAGTCCCTATTGGGAATATCAGAGTCGATTAATTAATATCTGGGAAAATTCAAGTATTCGGCTTCCAGCACCCTTTTCCACCATGAAGAGGTACCTGTTATGAGCCTCCAAGCAATCTTCCCATCAAAGGCTAGATTTAAGAACTTAGGAGACCTGATACTAAGACCTCCTCTGTCTTGGGTTTGAATGACATGTTTCCAACTGACTAAATTGAACTTCCTTTTGTCGTTCTTCCCTCCTTGCCATAGGAAATGGCGAAGTACAACTTCCATTTCGTGGTGGAAGGTAGTTGGGGCTTTGTATAGAGAGAAATGATAGAGGGGAATAGAAGAAATACCTAATTTGAGGAGGATAAGGTGACCTGTTGGGTTGAGCCACAATGATCCCCATTGCCACACCTTCCGCTTCACCTTATCAATGATACTATCACAGGTTCCAACCTTTAAAGGTCCTAGGCTCACTGGCATGCCCAGGTAAGAGAAATGGGTCCAGTCCAAATTGCAGGAGACACCAAAAATATTTGCTATATTATGAATGACCTCATTTGAAGTGTTCCAACCATATATATAGCTTTTAAGTTGGTTGACCAATCCTCCAGAATAAACCATAAATTGATCAAGAAGTTTCTTCAACCTCCTTGCTATTGTAGTGGAGGCTCCTCCAATTAACAAGGTATCATCGGCAAACTGTGAGTGATTGATGTTCTTGGCTCCATCCCCAAATTTGATTCCAGTGATGAGGCCCACTCTTCTGTTGTACTCCAGAGCTTGACTAAAAGATTCCGCCATAAGGATAAAGAGATAGGGGGAAAGGGGGCAGCCCTGTCTAAGACCCCGGGAGGATTGAAAGGCTTTGCCAAGTCTGCCATTGATCAAGGGAGAAATCTAGGCCCCATAGATGCAAGTAGTGATAAGACTAATGAAGGGCAACTCAAACCCCATCTTTTTTAGAACAACAATCACAAAGGAATGCCTAACTCTATTAGAGGCGTTGGCCAGGTCAAGTTTGAGGATAAACCCTTTCTCCTTCCTGGAGAGGCTTGAATGAATGGCTTCTTGCACTAGAAGAATAGAATCAGTGATTTGCCTGTTGGGCAAGAAACCTCCTTGGTTTTCAGAGATCAAAGAGGGGAGGAAGGGTTTAAGGCGAGAAGCTAAGATTTTGGACAGAATTTTATAGGAGGAATTGCAGAAGCAAACGGGTCAGAATCGGGAGAAGGAAGTGGGCCGATTTTCTTTAGGGACAAGCGCGAGAAAGATGGCATTGGTGTAACCGCCTATTTTACCCTTTCTCTGAATCCATCTGATCATCTTAATCAGGTCTTTTTTTATTAAACCCCAGAATGCCTTGTAGAAACAAATGGTGAATCCATCAGGCCGAGGAGCCTTATCAGGATGCAGATTCCAAATCTCTCTTCTGGTTTCCTCTTCTTCAATTTCCTTGTTTAGGCTGTCGTTCATCTCCTTAGTGATTCCTTTAGGTAAGTGTTGGAGAAAATCAGCATAATCTTCTTCTCCTTTCGTTTCAGTTAAGAGGTCTCTATAATGCTCGAAGGAAACCTTTCTTATGGCCTCTTGGATGTTGTGCATATTTCCTTCATTGTCCAAGATTGAGCTTGCATTGTTCCTAAGCTTTCGAGCAGTGGCCTGTTTGTGAAAAAAGGTTGTATTTTCGTCTCCTCCTTGGGGCCATAGTTGCCTAGATTTTAAGCGCCATTTGGATTCTTCCTCCCTATTTATGTGGCTCAGTTGTGAATAGAGAGCGCTTTCTTGCTTCTTATTTTGCTGAGAAAGTCCATGTTCTTCTATCCTTCATCGAACACTCTCTAATTCATTCTTGATTTTCTTTTTAGCATCCTCAAGCTCCTTGTAATTCTCTTTTGCCCATTCCTTAATCGCCTGTATGGTTCTTCTAAGTTTACTTTCCCAAATGAAGCATGGTGAGCCTTCTACATGCTGGTTCCAAGTCCCCTGAACAATTTCTCTGACTGCTGGCACCAAACTCCAGAGGGGACTGTATTTAAAAGGTATAGGTCCAAGGGGACAATGAGTTTCCAAAGTGAGAATAATAGGATAGTGATCGGAGGCTGAGGTAGTAAGGATGCTGGCACAACCGACTGAAAAATAAGAAAGAAACGAAATGTTGATTAAGAACCTGTCGGGCCTCTCCATTATATTGCCAATGCCAATTCTGCGATTTCTCCAACTGTACCTGCGGTTTTTAGGAGCAACATCCACTAATTCATATTCTTAACTGATAGCCTCCCATTGGCCTCTAAAGGGATCTACAGTGAAACATCCTCCCCTTTTTTCGTTGGTATGCAAAACAAGATTGAAGTCGCGTCCCACTATGATATTTAAGTTTAACTCCCCATCGATGCTAGCCTTAAGATCATTACAACAAATTTTCTTTTCTTTGTAATGGTTGGGGGCATAAACATTATAAATGATTACAGTATGGTTGTCTGTTTTGTTTTCCCGAGCAGTTTTGTTCCAATGCTGGTGAAGATTTGTTGAAATGCAGTTCCATTTACTATGATCCCAGATGGTGGTGATTCCTCTGGAAGCTCCTCTTGAATCACTGGTGCATCCTTTGTGTTGTTTTTGCTGATCTATTATTCTTCTCATTTCTTGCTGGTCTTGTTTCATCTCCTGTATCAACAAAATGTCTGGATTTTAATTATGAGCTAAATCTCTGAGGGCTGCGACTTTAGAGGGGTGCCCTAAACCCCTGTTGTTCCAAGACAAGATTTTCATCATTGGGTACTTGGCATGCGGAGAGGTGCTCGCCTCTCTTTATCTTTGTGACTTGTCTCTTTCTCTTGATGCCCCAAAATGAAAGATTCTATTGGTGTTTGAGTTCCCATGGCTATGTCTTTCTGACCATTCTCATCCTTGTGCTGCTTGGCTGATTTTGTACTAGGTCCAAGTTTTTTATAAGTGTCACTAGAAGTTCCATGATCTTTAAAAGAGATTTTGGTTATCCTAGAGAGAGAGGGCTCAAGGGAGGCCTTCGATGAGATGATCAGGAAGGGTTAGGGATCAGAAGGCTCGGATAAGTCCAAGGAGGGCAAGGAGGGGTCCTCTGAAGGAGGTTCAAGAGAAGAAAGGGATAGAAAAGGATTAGAAGAGGGGGGGGGGAGGCGGGTCAGGGGGAGGGAAGATGGAGAAGGGGAGGAAGAAGAGGGACGGGATGCAGAGGGAGCAAGAGGATCAAATTCCAAGGGTAGCTTGGAAGGAGGGGCATACTTCTTCTTTTTTACTGTTTCTGAATGGCCTTCTTCTTCGTCACTCTCTGCATCAACAAGTTTAGAACAACTATTGGAAAAATGTTCGTATTTTTGACATACCTTACATTTAAATGGTATCTGCTCATAGTCTAGTTGCTGGACATGGCTCCATTTGTCCACTTTCAGCTTTATTGCTTCAGGAAGTCCTTTGCCAAGATCCACATCAACACAGATCCTTCCGCAAGCCTGCATGTCGTCCTTTGGTTCACTATGATTGATATATTTGACAAAAACATTCCCAATGGCATGAACATACTCATCTCACCAAAAATGGAGCGAGAGATGAGGGAGACAGACCCAAACCAGAATAGCACTGGGGACATCGAGTTCATGGTCAAAGTATGGGGTCCATTTGTTGAGGTAGAGGCCCCTGGAGTCCATGAAATATGGCCCATTTCTAAATATTAAGTCCTTATCCTCTTTGGATTCGAAATGGAATGTGGTATACCCTTTTCCACAAAACCTAATGGATATTTTCCCTTGAATTTTGTGAGACCAGTTTCTTTCAACCCATCTTTGAACTGTTCTAGGAGAGGGCCAAAGGCCTGTAAATTGACCTGTAAGACATTTTTCAGCAAGAGATAAGGCCGCCATGCAAGGCATGACTGGAGGTAGATGAACTTCCTTCAATACATGCAGTTTCTTAAGAAATTTTGATAGTGTAGGTCTAGGGCATTGCGGAGGGAGGGATTTCACTAGTTCTGAGAAGGCTCTTTGTGGGTTGACTCCCTCCCGAAAAGAATCTGAAGGGGCCATGGTAGGAGGCCAAGGCACAGGCGATCGCAAAGCCGGAGAGAGGGTGCAGTCTTAGAGGGGCGCGCATGGACAGAGCTCCGACCCTGAGCGGTAGAGAAAAAAGTAAGGGAAGTAAAAGGTAGTGAGATTGGTCTAGTTTAGACTAATTACTCACACGATGAGCTACGAACTTGCTCGGGATCGAACACAAGACCGGTCCTTCATGACGAGGCTGACTTTACCACTACGCCGCCTCCACGACCTTGTAATAAGGGAGTTAGTTGAGGGGACAAGGAACCCTTAAAATGTTGGGGTTGTGGAGAACCTCATGTTTTGTAGTATTTCCCCTATAATACCTAATCCATGTGACACCTATAAAACATTTAAGAGGACTCAAGTGCCAACAATGTGGCTAGATATATACCATGCATCAACACAACCTTGGAAGGATGCCAGTCAGAGCATCAGTTCACCATGGTAGAGATAGGAGGTACTATTTTTAACCAATATGTTTCTGTATTAATAGACCATAGTCCTAACATCATATATGTTAGCCATTATGCTATAGAAAATTGTAAGCTACATTTAAAAAATGTAAAGTTTTATGGTTTGTCCAGTTAGCCACTAGAACAAAAGGAAAACTTACTACTTAGGAAAAAGGCCTTCCCAATTATATGAAATGGAACATAGACCACTGTGAACTTCAATATATTAACACTACCCTCATATGACATTCTAGTGGTGATGTCTTGGCTACAAGGGCATCAGATAATTGTTGATATCCTTGACAAAACTATTGCTTGTACATCAGAAAATGGAAATATCTAGATTATAAGGGGCATATTAAATTCCATTTCGTGCACCAAATATCTTCACTATAGTTAAAGAGAGATACAAGGAAGGGATGTTAAATATTTTATGTTTAGGATGTGAATCATCCATTGGATAAATTAACCAATCGTGTGAGTGAATTAGAAGTTGTTTGAGGCTGTGACGATGTTTTTCTTGACAAAATGTTTTGTTTACCACCTAACATGGAAACATAGTTTTCCATATAGATGATACTAGGGGGAAAAACAATATCAAAGGAACCTTACCAAACCAGTCTACCATAAATGATGCAATTGAAGAAACCATCCCCCAACTTAAAAGTAGGCAACCCAACAAACATCTTGACCTAGTTAAGTGAACCCTCCACTCAAATCAGACACATTACAATGAAGAATCCCAAAATTGTTAAAGAATTCATAACATTTAATCCATGGGCCCTAACACCATAGGCCACCAAAATCATGTGCTCTAAAACAACCATGGTTTGCCTAAAATATTTGACTAATACATGCATATGACAAGAAAAACAAGTTAAACAGGTTGGGAAGACAAGAAAGTGACATTGAGAAGACTGAGTATATTCACCGTATAACCAATCCACCTTTATAAAATACTATAAACAAAATCATCAGGAAAACATGAGTGGACCTAATAGTTAAAAGTTGTGTTTTCATGTGAGAGGTGAAATTGTTTTTAATTTGAATGGGCAAGAGCATGTAAAACCATGTAAACTAATTAATTGAGTTTTTGTACACAAAGATAGGTCACTTGTATCGCAAACATGGAAATACTAGACATATTATTTTGATGCGTAATTAGGTAATCTAGATTGGATCATTATATTTTTTTTTATCTATTTTGGTGCTTACAAAATGGAAATATTAGAGGAATCCACTTGTAGGTCCATTTTTACTGCTGGCTCTAGATATGGAGAGCTGAGACCCAAAACATTTTGGAGGCATTTTGAGGCCTAGAAAAAATTAACTTGAATTACATGGATTAAATGTGATGAATCCTTTGAAAGTTCTGGGAGTTCCCCATTTTAATGTGTTTGATTTGAGTGGAGGGCTCATCTAACTAAGTGAACATGCTAGTTGGATTGGCTACTTTTAAGTTAAGGCATGGTTTCTTTTAAGCCATAGAAACTAATAGCTATATTAGCTATTTTTTCCAAATTTTAGGTTTTCTAGGGAAAAAATGATGAACATGGTTTATGTGTATTGTGGCTATGTGTGATTATTATATTTACTTATGTTGGATTGTTTTTTTCTCTAACAAGGTTATGGATAGACAAAATGGAGTGTAAAGGATGATAGAAATATGATGAAGATATGAAAATTTTGAGGTCCTTTAATTTTTTTCTTATTCACAATTCCTAAAATCAAAGTGCAAATTTGCGATTCTACCTACAGAACTAAGCGACGCACTAAAATCCCAAAATGACATGTCCACATAATCTAACTCTCGAGAAATATAGATATAATTCATGTTAAAACATAAAATAACATGTAATAAAAAATAGAAAACAACATGTACTAAAAATCTAAGCTTCAAATCTTTGAGAAAATAGATTTGTTAATCTAATATCAGTTTTGTAGTATACTTGCAAAGGTAAAAATAAGGGAAATGTGTTATGTCGGTGTCATAACAATTTGGACTATAATAAGATAGTATGAGGAATTTTATAGTCATAGAAACATTTCAAAGATGAAAGCCATTATGTATTTGATTTTATAGTGGACATATACATGCATCTAACAACAAACAAGTTAAACAGGTTGGAAAGACAAGCAAGAGACTTTGAGAAATTGAGTATATTCACCCTATAACCAATCCACCTTTATGCTATAGGGGATAGCTACTAGTTTGAATACTCACATTGGCGAAAGGATTATGATATGTTGAAGCTTATATGCTACTATATACAAATTCACGTGGAGAACATGAGTGGACCTAATAGATACAAATTGTGTTTTCTTGTTAGAGGTCAAATTTTTTAATTTGAAGGAGAAAGAGCATGTACAACCATGTAAACTAAGTAATGTAATTGTTGTACAAAAATGTAGGTCACTTTTATGGTAAACAAAGAAATATTATATATATATATATATATATATATATATATATATATATATATATATATATATATATATTAGTTTGAAGTGTAATTATGTAATCTAGATTGGATCATTATATTATTTTTTATTTATTTTAATTCTTGCATAGCAGAAAGATTGAAAGAATCAACTTGTAGGGTTACTGATGGCTCTTGATTTGGATAATTGAGGTCAGAAACCTTTTGGAGGCATTTTGAGGCGTAAAACAAATGAGCTTGAATTCCTTGGATTATATGTGACAAATCCTTTAGAATTTTTGGGGATCCTCCATTGTAATGTATCTGATTTGAGTGGAGGGCTCACTTAACAAGGTCAAGATGTTGGTCAGATTGGATTCTTTTAAGTCAATGCATGATTTCTTTTAAGCCATAGGGACTAATAGGTCTATTAGCTAGTTTTTCCACAATTGAGGTTTTCTACCGTAAACCATGATGAGCATGGTTTATGTGTATTGTTGTTATGCATGATTATTATCATTATTTATGTCATATTGTTTTTATCTCTAACAAGGTTATGGGTAGACAAAATGGTATGTAAAGGATGATAGAAATATGATAAAAATGTGACAATTTGGAGGTCGTTTCAATTTTTTCCTTATTCACATTTCCTATACTCAAAGTACACTTTCTGAATCTACCTACAGTACTAAGGGAAGCACTGACATCCCAAAATAGCATGTACACATAATCCAACTCTCCAAACACATAGATATAATTCATGTTAAAACGTCAAATAACATGTACTAAAAAAATAAAAACAACATGTACTAAAAAAACTAAGGTCGAAATCCTTGAGAAAATAGATTTGTTAATCTATTATCATTTTTGTAGTATACATGCAAAGATAAAAATAAGGGAAATGTGTTGTATGCGGGTGTCATAACTATTTTGACTATAATAAGATAGGATGAGGAATTTTATAGTCATATAAAAATTTGAAAGATGTGAGTCATGATGTATTTGATTTTATGGTGCACATATACATGCATATAACAACAAACAAGTTAAACAAGTTGGAAATTAAAAAAGTGAGTATATTCACCTTATAACCAATCCACTTTTAATCTAATTACATATTATGATATGGAAATTCTATATATATATATATATATATGACAACACACACACACACACACACACACACACACACACACACACACACACACATATATATATATCAATTTGATGCATAATTAGGTAATCTAGATTGGATCATCATATTATTTTTTTATCTATTTTGATGCTTCCAGAGTGGAAAGATTAGAAGAATCAACCTGTAGGGCCATTTTTACCGATGGATCTCGATTTTGATAATTGAGGTTTGAAACCTTATGGAGGATTTTGATGCCTAAAATAATTTTCTTTTACTAAAAAAACTCTCACTTGTGCAACACTCCATGATATTATTCCAAGATTATATGCCTTCCAATGGTGCAATTTGTGTTTCAAACCGATTTTGTATGAAAATTTTATGTTTACCACAATTTTGCTTATTGTTTTGACTGCCATGGTATGAGTGGATGCCATGTCAATCTATGTTACTCATGAGTAATGGGTGTGCCACATGCAAACATTTAAGAAGACTCTATAAAGTTCGAAATTGTAACTCTAATTGAGACTTGAGGGAGTCAAACATTATCCCACGTTGTCTATCAAACTATATTATACATCAAGAAAATAGGAGGAGTAGGGATCTCATTTTATATCATGTTATTTTGTTTCGTAGAATGCAAATAAATTGGGAGTGGGAAATTGGAAAAAGTATAATAGAGGGTATTAATGTTCTATAATAGTGTTACAAGCCACATTTCCCAGTAGTTCCATATAGAGACCTCTTAGTGTGTACTTGTACATTTTTCATAGGAAAGTAAAGAGAGCAAAGCATCCTCACCTTCTAGCTTGGTTTCTCCCCTAGGGGTTTCCTAAACAAATCTTTGTTGCTATTATACATGCTGTATTCATTTTTTTTCTATTTTTTGTTTCTAGCATTTCAGTTATCAACAAATTGAAGGTTATGGAATTTTAAGAAAAAAAATTGTACATATTTTACTAATATTATCACAGCTATTATTGGAACATCAACAACCATTTACAAATCATTAAGTCTTGAACTTCAATTTTAGTTATTATTATATTATTTTATAAAATAGAAATAAAAAATGGCATAAAGAATTTTATGATCATCAAAGCATCTTCAAAACACTATTCATTGTTGAAAAAAAAACCATTTTTTTTAATAAACAGAAGAAAAGAGAGTTGGAGAAAAAGTAGGAGAGTAATGGTTTTCTTGGTACATGTTTTGAACCTAGACATGAATTTGCCCTGTGAAGCCTTGGTAGGTTAGAAGTTAAAATTATCATCAAGGAATTTGATCTCGTTGAGATATATGCCACCTTAACCATCATTGATATTGTCAAGAAAAATGGAAACATTAACTTGCAACAAGATTAGGATGATCAAAATACAACATTCTAGTGCCAAAGTTATTGTCTTCTAAGACATATAAAGGATTATTCTTCCCATTCATGAAATCATTCTTCATGGACAAAGAAAAGAAAAAATAAAATAAAAATTTAGACATTTCCATTAGCTAAAGAAGAGAAAAAAAAGTATAGAAAATCAACAAACATCGATTCCAAGAAGGCTAATCTTACTTTTCTAGAAGTGTTGCTTGGGGAACCTTTTTTCTATCTTGAAGACTAGAGTAGAAGCTAAAAATATTCTCTATGATTTTCTCCATGAGTATGGATGATGTAACATTTATTTCCTTTGGGGGAATGAATTAGTCTCATGAAACTTACACCTTTTATTTTGACAAGTAATTAGCCTCATCTCTACTTCTTGATCTCATGATTTTTGAGTTACATTTACATATTTTGGATTCTTCTTAGGAGAAGTGGTATGAGATTAAAAGGAAAAGCAAGAAAGAAGAAAATATTGAAAATTATGTTTTAGATGGTAAGAAATGACATGCATATTACCTTTTAGACCACTTACAATTTTAACAAACATGTATCAATATTTTCTAAATATTGACCCTCTCCAACTCAATAAGGCTGTTATGATGTAATATAAACATAAACACAAACAGTTTGATTGGTTAAAAAATGCAAATCTCTTGATAATTAAAACTATAAAATACCATGATTTGTAAACCATGATATTAAAATGAATCCAAGATTAATCTTAATTAATTTTATGAAAAAACTATTAATTTAAATAATATTTATAATTTCATTTACAACATTGCAAACTCATCTAAAGTCCAATTAATTTTCTTTATAAAAATACTAGGTGTGAATAAAATTTGAAAATAAAATTACTTATTATGAGACATTTATATCATCAAATATAATCAAAACTTTAAATTATTAAAAAAAATCATAAAATATATGTATTAAATTCCAGTATTTTCTATCGCCTAAATAAAAAATAAATAAAGTGAAAAGACCATTAATTCTCTTCTTAAATAATTTTTAAATAATATTAAATATTAAAACCATCCATCAATGAATGAGGAGTGGTACACTATTTTTGAAATAACAATTGTGCCATTTCTAAAAATAAGTTTCCAAAATTTTCCTCGTTCAAATTAAAAAATATAATGTAAACGATTATTAATTATCTTCTTAATTAACCATCTATCAATGAACTAATGAGAATGTATTTATTTTGAAATAACAATTTCGAAATAAGAGAATAAAATAATTATTTTAAAATTTCTAGTTTTAAACTTGTCTTAATTTTATGATCTACTCAATATATTAGAGATTGAGATTTTATCCCCAAAGCATAATATAATTATAAATAATTTTTTTTTATATATATAATTAAAAAAATCAAAATATTATAAATAATAAGTACTGGAGAGGGCTTTTATATTCAAATAAATTATAAAAAATAATTAATTTCATAATATTTGGAAAGAA
Source organism: Pinus taeda (assembly GCA_000404065.3). NCBI lineage: Eukaryota > Viridiplantae > Streptophyta > Pinopsida > Pinales > Pinaceae > Pinus > Pinus taeda. Next base: position 129,091 of record APFE031474892.1, read on the forward strand.
AGATTCTGAAAGAAAGATTCAAAAACCTCTTTCATACTAGATTGGAGAGTGCCTTTACAATAAAAAAAAACTATAAAAATTAATTAATTTCATTTAACCTCTTTCATACTGAATTGGAAAGTGCCTTTGCAATCAGATAAACTGTAAAAATTAATTAACTAGATTCAATAACCTCTTCAAAATAATTTAAATTATTAATTTTTTTTTGAAAAAATCTTCCCTCCTAATTGATTTTAACGGGATGAAATTGAACCGGTCGGAAAACTCTTGAGGGACATACCTGACCTCTATAAATAAAGTTGAGGGTGCTCACGGTCCAAATTACAACTAGGAAGAAATACATTGAGCTTGTGTTTTAGAGTTGGAGGGGTTTGTGGAGTTGCTGTCACTTCTCCCTGCACTCTCTCTGTGGAATCAATTTTGAAGGGAGTAAAGGTTTGTGGTGTTGCTGTCACTTCTTCCTGCACTCTCTGTGGGATCAAGTTTGAAGGACTCGTTACTTCCCCAGGCCAAAATGCCTCGCAGATCCAATTCCAATGAGTCTCAGAGATCCGAGCCTAATTCCAAATCTGATACCGGGAAACGACCTTACAAGAAAGCAGTCAACGTAGCAGAGACCCGTCGCAAGCGAGGGGATTCCATTAGAAAGTTTAAACGGGAGGAAAATTTGCTGAAGAAACGGGGAGGTCGTGGTGTTTACGAGAAAACGGTGATTTCTCTTATAGAACTTAGCTGGTCTAATATAACGATCAGTTTCTGCGCTGGATTCAAGTAGCTCTGTGGTTTAATCAGATTGGTAGAAGTTTATCGCCATTAGGTTTTGATATTTAGTATCTGTTATTATGGTAAATGCTAGGGTTTTTATCTAGACATGCAACACAGAATGCAAACTGCGTCACAATTATCTTGAGAACTGCCATGTTAGTGTTTAGATATTGGATCGATAGTGTCAAATGTTTGTTGGTGCAGATGCAGAAATTGCCAATGACTGTTCATGCGCTTGCTTCTGATGATATTCGGGCAAAGAAGACTGCTGCGATGCGCATACGAAAGATGTTATCTATGGGTTAGATTCTCTATTTTTAATCAGAACCCAACATTTGTGATCAGAAACAACAATCAAACATTCTTCCCTGCTCTTATTAATGTTTCTTCTGTGCAGAAAATAATGCTCCAATTGATGCAGTCGTCCAGTCCGGTGCAGTTCCTCTGCTGGTTGATATTCTCAGGAGGGGCGATACGTCTAGGCTTCAGGTAAGATGTAGTTGTTATAGCTTTGAGCTTATCTAGATTGTATATTCTTTGAATATTTGGCCGGAGGGACATGTCAAATTGCCGAATATTAATTTGACCGCGTAATATTGATGTCTCTCCAATTCCCGAAATATTCTCGATTGCCAAATATTTTGGGAATTTGCAATTTAGATAAAGATGATGGTTGTTATATTATATTTAATGATTAAAATTATGTTTTTGTTTTGAAGATGTAGTTGTTACAATCAATTTAATGATTCAGAATGTACTTTTGTTTATAAAATGTTATAAATTTAAATCTATGAAGAAAATTTTAGCATCTTGGTTACTTATTCTAGGCCTCTTCTAGGCTCATAGACTCCTGGCCCACCTTCACTTAGAGGAGATTTTGTGATGGTGAAGCTTCACAGATCTCTTCCCTTTTCACTTAAAAAATAAAATATATATATATTAAAAAATATTTATCTAAAATCATATTTCTCCCCAAAAAAATCCTTTACCTTAAAAGCAAAAACAAAAGCTAGGTGAAACACTTAACTTGTAACTTCGACACTCTGGTGGGAAATATTTACTAATCTGCAACCTTTCAAGTTAACCAATATGCTTCTGCTTCAGCTACGATGCAATTGCTATATAAATGTTTACCGATAGTATATATGTATAGCTTCGTCCTCAGGAAAATTCTGATAATATGGATGTATTTGTGGATAGAAACCATAGTTATCAAATTGACTCGAATCTATAAAATTTCTCGTAAAATTCGATTTGATTAGTCCATGGATTTGTTCATTCCAAAACGATTCATAACGTACGATTGTTTTCTATGGAGTTTTCATAACGTGAGTGGTCAATGGTGCTCGCCTGGACATTCTGGTTCGAGATGAAATCAATAGAGATGAGTGGCTTACCTCAGTCTTATTCCTAGCCCAGCAGAGTTTCTGCAGTTCTATGCAGGATTTGTTGTATAGAATGATATGACTAGTATTAGGCTAAACATATGTAAATAATCTTGTCTATTAAAAATGGTTGGGGATTTTTCTGGTAAAATCCCCAAAACAACAAAAAACTCACACACAGAGACAATGCTCTGTTTCCTCTCCAGGATCTTAACATAGGGAAGCTTTTAAAATTTTCTCTTCAGGATTTTAACACAAGGATGCTTTTAAAATTATTTCTGAGAAGAGAGTATTACACAACCATAAAATGTTTGTATTAATTAAAATAAAATTTTTAATACAAAATTCATCCTCTTTCACTCATAGGGATTCATTATTAACATTTCAACAAAAAAATTACTCTGTCTCCTCTTGAGATTTTACAGTGCAGTGTGTAAAGATCTCTTTTACATTCGTGTTGTAAAAAAAAACTTCAACTATAAAAATTACATTCAGTGTTGCTGCATGCTTTCTCTTTACTTCGCAGTGCTCTGCCTATTTCTCACACCATTACATTATCACAACAACCACATATTACAATCACTTCACACTGCTGTGTGTATTCTTCATATTTCTCACACCATTACATTATCACAACAACCCCATATTACAATCACTTCACACTGCTGTCTGTATATTCTTCTTGCATTGGCTGAGGCGAGTTTTTTTTGCACTCTAACTTAACAAAAACAAACACACGAATATATATATGGTTTTACTTGCCATACTCCCATAAAATAAAAAAAACAATAAAATTAAATGGTTTACGAGCTTTTACTTGTGCCCATACTCCCGCTCATAGAAAATGATAAAATTAAAAATTTCACCAAAAATTACCAACCCACAGTAAATTGCATTTACTGTTTTACTGACAAAACTCTCGGCAAATGAAACTTTTACTTCACCTCAAATTCATTAGCTGTAGGCCTGTACTTCAACCATTTAACTTTGTGATTTGCTATTTGCGATTTGCGATTTGATCGCATCGTGAAATCGCATTCGTTGTGGAACAGGAAAATGAAGCATTAACCTTTGGGTGCGATCTGCGATATGCGATCGGATCACATCGCAACATTGCAATCGCAGAAATCAAGTGAACAAACAGAGGCTCCAAGCTTGCATGCGATTTGCGATCTGCGATCTCATCGCATAGCAAGGCAAAATAATTCTGCAGTTGAAATTATTATTTCAACACTCCCATTTAATTTCAACTGCTGGGCATTAAGTCATAACCAAACACTTCCTCAAAAATTCAAATCTTTTCTCATCCAATGGCTTTGTTAAAATGTCTGCGACCTGTTCGTGAGCGCTGTAATGTTGTAAAATGATTTCTCCTTTGTTCACCAATTCTCTGATTTAATGGAACCTTGTATCAATGTGTTTCGTTCGTTTGTGAAACACTAAATTCTTGGACAGGGCAATAGCTGAGCTATTGTCACAAAACATAATCGTTGCATTTGCTTGCTCTTGGCATAGGCTCCTTAACATCCTTCTCATCCAAACCGATTGACATGGTGCTGCTGTAGCTGCCACGTATTCTGCCTCTGTTGTAGACAACACCACAATGGGTTGTTTCTTAGAAGCCCATGAAATTGCTCCTGAACCCATGTGAAACAAATAATGAGATGTGCTTTTTCGATCATCTATACTTCTAGCGCAATCGCTATTGGTGTAGCCAACTAAATCTGAACATTCTGAGATGGTATATAGGATGCCAAATATTTTAGTACCTTTGACATACCTCAAAATTCTTTTTGCTACTTGCCAATGTGCTTCCTTTCGCCTCTCCATGAATCTGGAAATTAAACTAACAGTAAACATTATGTCACGTCTAGTTGCAGTTAAATACATAAGGTTGCCAACTATGCTCATATACAAGCTAGGATCAAAATCCTTGCTGCTGTCCTCTTTGCTGAGTTTTAATCCCATTACTGTGGGAGTGATCGCTGCCTTGCACTCTTGCATATTAAATGTGCCGAACACTTCATTTACATATTTTTCTTGTGAGATAAAAATTCCATTTTTATTTTGATCTACTTCTATTCCTAAGAAGTATCTCAGCAAACCCATGTCAGTCATCTCAAATTCCTCTTTCATGACTGATTTGAAATTTTTAATGAGGTAGTCATCATTAGCTGTAAAAATCACATCATCAACATATAACACAACAATCAAAATTTTACCATCCTTTTCTTTGATGTGGACGGTGGGTTCTCTCTCACATTTGTCAAATCCATTTTCTAGTAGATAGGAATCTATCCTACTGTACCATGCTTTTGGTGCTTGCTTCAGCCCATAAAGAGCTTTCTTCAATCTGCACACTTTGTGCTCTTGGCCTTTCTTCTTATAGCCTAGAGGCTGCTCAATGTAGACCTCTTCCTTTAAAACTCCATTTAGGAATGTTGACTTCACGTCCATTTGGTAAACTTTCCACTTCTTTTGTGCTGCTATGGACAACACTGCTCTCACGGTTTCCATTCTTGCAACTGGTGCGAAAGTTTCCTCATAGTCTCTCCCATACTACTGCTTGTATCGCTTGACAACCAGCCTTGCCTTGTGTCTTTCAATTTTTCCTTCAGCATTGCACTTCATCTTATAGCCCCATTTGACTCTAATGACTTCTTCACCTTTTGGTAACTCAACCAACTCCCATGTTTTGTTTCTCTCTATGGCATTGATCTCCTCATCCAGAGCTTCTATCCGTTTCTTATCCTTAATTACATCTTCGAAATGAATAGGTTCATCAACATGAAAATACAAGGCAAATAAAGAATTCATTCCTTCATTATAAATGTCACTTAAATTTCTAAATTTCTTAGTTCTTTCATTCGGTGTGCAAGTGCTTGAAGATGCACTTGAACTTCCACTTTGTGGTGTGCTTGGAAAAACACTTTCATTTCTCCTCAAGGGTGTTCCTTGTTGTCCTTGTGTTGGCGCTCTTGTTTGGGGATGTATTTCAGCCATCTCTTCATCATCTTCATCATGAGACAAACAGTTTTTAACATTCATTGTTTTCTCTATGCTTCCATCCCAAGCTTCCTCCTTAATAAATTGAACATCTCTGCTCACAAAAAACTTCTTGGTAGATGGGATATACAACCTGTAAGCTTTGGATTCCTCAGTGTATCCAATGAAAATACATTTCTCCCCTTTGCTGTCCAACTTCCTTCTTCGCTGATCTGGAATGTGTGCATAAACCACACATCCAAAAACTTTCATGTGGGTGACTCCTTGCTTTCTCCCACTCCATGCTTCTTCAGGCACTTTGTTCATCACTGCTTTTGTAGGACACCTATTCAAAATATACGCTGCACAGTTTACGGCTTTAGCCCAATAATCAATTCGCAAATGCTTTGTCTTTAACATGCTCCTCGCCATATCCATGATGGTCATGTTCTTCCTTTCAACAACTCCATTTTGTTGTGGAGTGTACCTAGCTGTGAATTGCTTATGAATTCCATTTTCTCTGCAAAACCGTAGGAATTCCTTGGAGATATACTCACCTCCTCTATCAGTTCTCAAAACTTTGATATGCAACCTGCTTTGATTTTCCACAAGTGCTTTGAAATTTCGGAATTTTTCAAACACTTCACTTTTGTTCTTAAGGAAATAAACCCAAGTTTTTCTTGTAAAATCATCAGTGAATGTTAGAAAATATTGGCTGCCTGCTAAACATGGAGTTTGTATCGGTCCACATACATCTGAGTGGACAATCTCTAAGGGTGTTTTTTCCCTTATGTTTTTCCCTGATGTAAAACTTTCTCTGTGTTGTTTTCCCAATATACAACCTTCACAAAGGTTGTCCGGTTTCTTTATCAATGGTAATCCTCTTACCATCCCTTTTCTGCTCAACAAATTAAGATCTCCAAAGTTGAGATGTCCAAATCTCAAGTGCCACAACCAATTTTCATCCTTTGGCATGATTTGGAAAGCCTCTTGGGTAATAGCTGCCATTACTTTTTTGTTTTTCAAATCTGCCCTTATTCTGAGAGGGGACATCCTGTTCCTAGTCATTTTCACTTCAGCAATACATCTTTTGCTGGGTGCTATATCCATGATGGTGCATACATCATTCTTAAAGAAAACATTGTACCCCTTTTGAACAAGTTGTCCAATAGTCAAGAGGTTACATCTCATTCCGGGAACATAATAGACATTTGCTATGGTTTTTTTTCTGCTTTCTTTGTAAATATTTTAACTTCTCCTTTACTCATAACAAAAATTTTACTATCAGTCCCAAGTGTGACTTGTGACTTCACACTTTGATCTAAAGTAGAAAACAAGGCTATGTTTCCTGTCATATGGTTGCTACAACCTGAGTCTAAAAACCATATGTCTTCACTATTTGTTTCAGCCATGTTACAAGCTAATAAAACATTATCTTGGCTTGTATTTTCTCTAGTCATATTTGCACTAGAACTATTACACATATCATGCTGCTTCTTCCTACACTCATTAGCATAATGTCCATATTTTTTACAATAATAAAATTGGACATTGGATTTTTCATACCTCTGTCTTTGAGCATGATGTTGTCCTCTTTGTTGGTTGCTGCCTTGGCCTTGGTTTTGATTGGATTGCTGCTTCTTCCTTGAGCATTCGCTGGACTGTTCCTTCCACCTCTGTTTTGGCTTCTGCCTCTTTCTCTCTTCTTTCCTCTGCCCTGACCTCTTCCTCTTCCAAAAGACATATGGGTCTTGAAGGCTTGCTCTAGAGATGAGTTTTCATTTCTACTCAACCTCTGCTCATGAGTTATCAGTGACGCAGGAAGTTCATCAACTGTAAAGTTTGAGAGATGCTTTTTCTCTTCTATGGTGGTGACAATCACATCAAACTTTGAGGGTAGGACCCTCAAAACGTTCTCCACAATCCTCCTTTCTTCAAGAAATTCTCCATGAGTTCTCATCTGTGTGACCAATCCAATCACATGTGTAAAGAATGAGTCAATATTGTCTGACTCTTTCATGTTCAGATTCTCAAAATATCTCCTTAGCAATTGTAGTTTTGCTGTCTTCACTTTCTCCTTGCCTTGATAGGCTGTCTTGAGAGTATGCCATGCTTCTTTGGATGTCTTAGCTGCTGCTATCCTTGGAAACACACTCTGGTCCACTGCTTGATACAAAAATACAAGGGCTTTTGAGTCCTTCTTCCTATTGCTCTTTAACAGATCTTTCTCTGCCTGAGTTAATCTGTTAAACTCATTTTCGTCTGTTGGTTCTTCAAAACCATCTTGAACTAATTCCCATAAATCTTGACAGGCAAACATGGCTCTCATGGTTATTGCCCAATAGTCATAGTTTTTCCCATTGAACTGTGGGAACTGAGGATTAAACATACCCATGCTGGTGCTGGTGCTAGTAATTCCTTGCATTTTCAGCTATGCTTAAAAAAAAAATTGACTGTGTTTAAAATACTGACTGTTTCTTCAGCAGTAACACAGGAAAAAAACTTTGAGGAATACCTGGATCTTTTTGCCTGAGACTTCACTTTGCTGGAGAAGATTTACTGCTGCAACAAAAAACTCCTCCCTTCAGCTTCTTTGACACTTTCAAAGAGCATGAACCTGCTCCGATACCACTGTTGGGGATTTTTCTCGTAAAATCCCAAAAACAACAAAAAACCCACACACAGAGACAATGCTCTGTTTTCTCTCCAGGATCTTAACACAGGGAAGCTTTTAAAATTATTTCTGAGAACAGAGTATTACACACCCATAAAATGTTTGTATTCATTAAAATAAAATTTATGATACAAAATTCATCCTCTTTCACTCACAGGGATTCACTAATAACATTTCAACAAAAAAAATTATTCAGTTTCCTCTTGAGATTTTAGAGTGCAGTGTGTAAAGATCTATTTTACATTCCTGCTGTAAAAACAGACTTCAACTACAAAAATTACATTCATTGTTGATGCATTCTCTTCTCTTTACTTCGCACTGGTGTGCTTATTTCTCACACCATTAGATTCTCAGAACAACCCCATATTACAATCACTTCACACTGCTGTGTGTATTCTTCTTGCATTAGTTGCGGCTAGTTTTTTTTTTGCACTCTAACTTAACAAAAACAAACACATGAATATATATATGGTTTTTCTTGCCATACTGCTGTAAAATTAAAAAAAAAACAATAAAATTAAATGGTTTTACTATCTTTTACTTGTGCCCATACTCCCGCTCATAGAAACTGATAAAATTAAAAACTTCACCAAAACTTACCAACCCACAGTAAATTGCATTTACTATTTTACTGACAAAACTAGCGGCAAATTCATTTGCTTCAGGCCTGTACTTCAACCATTTAACTTTGCGATTTGCTATTTGATCGCATCGCAAAATTGCATTCGTTCTGGAACAGGAAAATTAAGCATTAACCTTTGCAATCGAAGAAATCAAGTGAACAAACAGAGGCTCCAAGCTTGCATGCATTGGTTAAAAAAGAAAATCGCCTAGGAAAGTATAAAGAGAGAATTTGTCAAAGTGGATTAAGATTCATTTTTCTATTTTAATATATTATAAATAAATTTAGGATATGTGTTTATTTATTGGGTAACAATTTAGGACAAATAACTTTCAAAAGTAAGTGATCATTCGAATTTTGAAGGTAAAAAGTTTGGGAAAGAAGTTAAAGTGTGCTTTTTTGTAAATTATATTTTTAAAGTTATATTATTTAGAGTTATTCAAAATTATTCAAAATTTAAAATGAAATAGGAAAAATAATTAATACTACTCATAATTTTTTTTGTTAAAGGCCTGAGTTCATCTAAGCAATGAAAAGCACAGAGAGATTGCACTAGGCATGGGCCACACCAGCCCTTAACATGACTTGATGGAATGGGTGACTTTCACATCACAAAATGACTTAATAGTACGCCCATTAGTGTCAATTCTACTCCTGGTGCGTTAACAAAACCTATCATTTACCTTTCAAATCAAATTCTACTCCTGGTGGGTGAACAAAACCTATCATTTACCTTTCAAGTCAAATACTATCAATTTCTTTTTCTAATTCAAATCCAAACTTGGTAAGAAACCAATTATTTTTATATTTATTCAATAAATAAAAGTTTGGCAAAGCCCCTTTTATTTAATAACATATCCTTTTCTTGGAAACACCCTTTTATCTAACAATTATTATTATTATTATTATTATTATTATTATTTTATCTAAGATATCTTTAGGTGGCCCACTCAAAAGAGCCACATATCTAGTCAACCATGGAAGAGGGCCTAACTTTAACCCTAATAGACTCAAGGAGAATTGAACCCACTTCAATTCAATGAACTAGCCAAGGAAAATTTTAGGGGATAATATTAGCAGGTGGGCTAATTTTCCATGGTTTTTGGAAAAAGAAATTAAAGAGTTTACATTTTTTTCTCTAAAAATGATTCTCTTAAATTTTATAGTATAAAATTAATAGAAATAATTTCTACTCTTCTCTCTTATGCCACTATTTTAGAATGATTGTTTTGATGGTTGATATCGTGTTATCATACATGATTGTTTTGATGGTTGATATCGTGTTATCATACATGATAATACAGTTCGAAGCAGGTTGGGCCTTGATAAATATATTATCGGGAGCCTCTGAGCATACGAAGGTCGTTATTGACAACGGTGCGCTCCCTATATTTGTGGAGCTTCTCGACTCTTCGAATGATAACGTCCGAGATCAGGTACATTACTGCATGTTTATTGGCCTATCTCATAACCTGTATCTACTTGAATTTTTCTAAACAATCTTTACAGTTTATATATTTTTGAATTTCATTAATAACACTACTCCTTGACATTGGGTTCAACTGCTGTTTGTGTAAGTCTGTTTGGGCTTTGGGAAATATTGTTGGAGACTCTCCAGCATATAGGGATCTTGCACTTGAAGTTGGAGCATTAAGGGAATTGCTTACCCGGTTTAAGCAGACTTCCCAAATTTCAATGCTAAGAAACGCTGCATGGACTCTGTCAAATTTTTTCCGTCTTACACCCCAACCTGAATTCGATCAGGTAAATAGAATCTGTTACTTGGTTTTTGCTTTTTCGTTTCTGTATATTTTGCTAGTTTTCTCTCTTTTCTTTTTTGGTTGAAATCAATTTAGAGTAGTTTTGGGAGCAGCTCTTAGGTGTATATAGTTTTGTTTGTTTGATAATTAGATCATATTTTTAAAATTATAGTTTGTGTATATTTAGTAACAATTTAACTCTTAGTATAATTTTTTTTCCCAAATCAGATAATCAAATATTTTTTGTCTAACAAAATCTTGATTTAAAAATATTATAATTTTTTTTTCAAATCAGATAATCAGATATTTTTTGTGTTTAACAAATATTGATTAAAAATATTTTAATATAAAAAATGGATATAGATTTAAAAAACTTAAAAACCAGAAAAACTTATAATTTAATCGTTATAACTTGAATTTTAAAGAATTTCAACAAATTTTTTCCACAATAGTGGAGAAAAATCCATATTCTCGGGGAAGTATGGCCTAAAAATAATGCTTTTCAGGTGCTTACTGCTTGGTACTATCAATTCATTCTCAGAGACTTTTGCTTATGACATTCAGGTCAAATCTGCTCTGCCTGCCCTGCGTTGGCTTATCCATATGCGAGATCATGACGTGTTGACATATGTTTGCTGGGCCCTATCATGTTTCTCTGATGGTCCTAATTCCAATATTCAGGCAATAATTGACGCTGGAATTTGTCCAAAGTTGGTCGAACTTTTATCGTGAGTATCAGAAGCACACAAGCATAAGAGTTTCTATCAATGAAGTATTGGAATATTACACTTATATCTTTGATTTTCAGTTGCTAGGAGATCCCGTGTAAATGTAAATCGGTGGGTTGTGTTTCAGGCATCCTTCTCCATCCGTTGTTTTTCCTGCTTTAGGAGCAGTGGGTAATATTGTCGCTGGCGAGGAATGGCATGCTCAGGTCCACATATTCTTCATAAAATTTTTTTAAGAATTTATATAATACATTTATTAGGGTGATTAGGGTAAATTTGACTGAGTCAAGTTAGTCATATTTGTTGAGAGCTTTTTAAGTAAATTTGAACTAGTCAAGTCATTGATGTTAAATGATGGTGATTAGGATAAATTTGAATCAGTGAAATTATCTCTATTTTCTAATGTCAGATATAGTTATAGATTTATGAGAACCCATAATTTTACCCCTATACTATATCCATAGGAGAAAATGTAGGGAAATTGGACAATATGTGGTATAATTAGATAAAAATTCCATAAAATCTGGTTAATATATAATTAGATAAAGATTCAATAAAATCTGGTTAATATTTCTTTTTTGTCTTTTCAAGAGTTCACTTTTTAAGCTCTGTTTTTGCATCTCTTTTAATAATTTTTGTTTTCCACAAGTTTACTTTTCAAGGTCTGTATTTTTGCAACTCTTTTAAAGTCTGTTTTTGGATTTATTTTCAAACTTGCATATCTTTTAAGGTCTGTTTTTGTTTGTAATGATATTATTTAGTGTTAATTTTGTTTTTGATGATTGAGTAAATAAATATATTATTATTATTAAGGTTACCAAGGCATACACACTCTACCTATATCTGATTTTGAACCTCTGTCTTTGAACCTGTGACTTCTTTAAGATAAAACACATTCTCTTAACCATTAAGCCCCTACCCTAAATTTTGTAAAAGGGAAAAGAAAACTAATTGTAAGTGGGGAAATTTTCTACTTTTCAATTTCAATGTTGCATTGAAAAATATAGAAAAGTGAAAACTAAAAAAAGAAATTGAACATAAACCAGGAAGGTTAGCAACTTTTATAAAAATACTTTAAATGTATTTATATCAGTTAGGGATTTATATAAATAGTTTTTAATATTTACTTTTTAAATATGTATTAATTAAAAAAAGAAATCAAGAAGATATCTTATGTTGAAGTTCTTGAATTTAAAAAAGTTAAAATATTTAGAAAAAAAATGGTTTTCTTTATATTTTAAAACTATTTATATTATATATTAATGATTATTATATTGATTCAAATTATTAAATTTCAAATGAATAGGAAGAACGGAAGAGAAAACATTGCTGTAAAAAGAGAAGTATATTTAACATGTATATTATCGATTTTTTTTCCTTTATAGAATTCAAATTTTTTATCCAATATAGTATCGAATCTGAATTTGAATTCGTACTTTATAACTCTGCTTACATCTAATTTAATATTGGAGACCAGAAAGAATTCCATTTAATTCAAGTTCAAACCTTGGTAGAATTAATTTAACGTTTATCCTTTTATCTAATATTTTGTCATCTACAGGCCGTTATTGACAATGAAGCCATTCCTCGCATCCTGCACCTTCTCACAGCCAAACAGAAGAACAAAGCCATATTGAAAGATGTTTGCTGGACAATCGCCAACATTACTGCAGGGACCAAAGAACAAGTTCAGGTTGAAACAACTTTGGATTTATGCTGTTACTTGCTACGAGTGTCACATTTTGTGAAGCATTACTCACTCTATTTCATTGCAGGCTGTGATAGATGCAGGAATATTTCCCCCACTTTTGTCCCTGCTAGAAAATGCAGAGTTCGCTATAAAGGGAGAGGTAGCATTTGCAATTTCAAATGCAACGTCCATTGGAATTCAGGAGCAAATAAGGTATGAAGCTTTCATTTCGTTGCATGTGTAAGTTTATGCATCCATTTTTTTGATAATGGTGGGTCCATGACGTGAGTTTTTATTCCTTTACAGATACCTTGCGGATCAAGGCTGCATTGGAGCACTTTGTGATATTCTAGCTTGCAGGGAGCCAAGGATTAAATATGAGTGCCTCAAAGGTCTCGAAAACATTTTGAAAGCTGGCCAGGCTGAAAAAAACGCAGGCCTGACCGATGTTAATGTCTATGCGCACGAAATTGATGATGGTAATGGCCTGAAAAACATCGAAGCTTGCCAGTGGGAAGAAGAGCCACGAGTGTTTGAAAAAGCAGTTAACATCCTTCACAATTATTTAACCAGGAAGTATAAGGAAATGCTAACATGGTCTGATTCACTTTAGCCAAGAGTACCTGGTAGTTTTAATTTCACGTAGAAGAGAGATGATCCTCTTGTTGTTTATGAAACATTTTCCTTCATCAATTGGGATTTCCATGATTTTGATGTAAAGGTCCTTGACATTAGAATACTCGCACATCTACGGGGGCGTTTTATAGTACTTTGTGAATGCATGCAAAAGCAGCTGGTCTACGTCGATATTTGTGAATGCATGCAAAAGCAGCTAGTATAAGTAGATATTTGTGGTCTTGCAATATTAAATAAAATATAATTTAGTGTTTTATTTAAAATATGCAATTACAAATATATAGCCCAAAAGAAAGAGGAAAGAGGAGTAACCTAGTGGGAAGAAGAACCTTCAAAATAGGAGAGCGTGGAGAAGACTAACCATCTTTCTTTGAAGTAGATATCACCCTCACTCCCCAGTGAGATTGTAACCTTGTGAATTTTTTCTTGTTGAGTAATTTTGTAAATATAACCACCAGTTTTTCTACTATGAATGGATGTGATTGGAAATCAATGATCTGACTAAGGATCAACCCATAAATGTAATGCATGTGAATCTCGATGTGCTTGGTCCTCTACCAATAAATGGGATTTCTAGAGATTTAAATGGTAGTATAATAATAATGGCATATGATTGTATTACGATGATACTATATGAAAACTTAGTGAGAATATGCTACAACAAATTGACTTGTGTTGTCACATTGGCTACACCTCTTCACTTTTCCTTTATAGTTGACAAAGAAAAGACTAATTTCTTCTTACTAAATAAATAAATAGGACTTGAATTAAACTTAAATACATAACCAAGAGTGGACTTGTGATTAAACTATAGCAATAGATGATGTTGAACTCTTTGTGATTGGTAAGTCATCCACAAAAGAAACATAGACAAGAGATTCAACTTGGTCAATCATGTAAATGTTAGGATATGAAATACAATAAGAAATATTGGTACATTAATATGAAAACCACCTTTGTATACTAGGATCATGGTTTGCCATACAAAAATTTTCACAAGTTATAGATAAGAAATGAATTCTAGATATACCCCCATGGTTGTTCCATGTCTATTTCCTCATCAAGATCCATGTGAAGAAATGCACTCTTCACAACCATATTATGAACCACCTAGTGTTGAGCTATTGTAATGGTGAGCACAAGTTGAATCGTATCCATTTTTGTACCATTTGAAAAGGTCTCACTATAGTTTATTCTCTATACTCGTGAGAAGCCTTTTGATATAAGGGCCATACTTTGTACTTATCGTCTTCAACCATAATTGTTTAATAGATCCATTTGTAAACAATAATTTCCCTAACAAGAGGTAGGGGAATTGACTCTAAAGTTTAGTTTATCCTCAAACTCTAATACACCTATCATGTCATCCTACCAAATTGAGTTATTTGTATCTTTTGCATAAAACTATGGATTTGTAGCAATGAGCTTGTAATAGTGGATGGGAATCAAAGGGTGTATAATAGTGAGTTCTTATGGAGAAACTTGAAATTGTGAGTAACTCATCCATGTATCTATAGGATCCCTAGTTAGTTAATTTGTAGCTTGAAGAGTTTGTTGTGCCCAAATTTGTTTGATTGTTCAATATGAAACAACCTATTCATCAATTTCATTAGCTTCATCTTCATCATTTAGATCTTAAATTTCATTTGAGTTGTTTGAAGAGGCATATGAGATTTGTGTCAAAAATATCTAGTGGCTCTATAATATGGTACTCCCTCATTGCATGCAAGGTACACTCTTATAATGTGATACTTGTCTCAAAGAAAATATTTTTAATGAAACTTTTTAGTAGCTCATACACCTTCATATCGTAAAACATGCATTGTTTTACTTTGAATGAATATTTTCCTATGAATGAGATCCAAATGCCCTAAATTTCTTGACTTCCAATTTGACTACTCCAAGCTTCGAATAGAGGATACCCTCAACTCTTTATCAAGAAATTCATTCTAGGGGTAGGTTCATAGTTGATAATTTCAACCCAAAGATTTGGAGTGAGGGAATTGAATTGCAACATACAATTTTCGATCTCCTTTAAGGATCTATTCTTCCATTTTGGGTTGATGTATAAGGAAATTTATCCTATAACTCAATACTTGACTTCATACATAGATGCTAGTCATGGTTTTTCATATACTCCTCGCCCTAATTATCCATATGTAGGATCTCGATTCCCCTGCCTAATTTCTTCTTTATAAGAGCTTTGAAGTCTCTCTAACAATCAAAAACCTATAATTTTTTCTTGAGAAGTATCCTAACATGTACCTTGAATGATCATTAATGAATATCAAAACACACTTGACCCTTCTTATTGATGGGGAGGAAATGGACACATGATATCACTATGAACAAGCCTCAAGAGTTGATGAGGCTCTCCATACCTTTCTCCTTTCAAAATATTTTATATAGATGCTTTCAAATAATTCAACATTGAAACACACTATTATAGTACTTAATGTTTCAAAATTCTATCACCAATATTACCACCCTCCTCCAAAATTTACCCAAGTTAAGCGGTCCACTAGGGTAAACATGTGATGAGAGGCTACTGTGATGTGATTCAACTCCCCATGTATAGTTAAGGAAGTGTAACAAAAAAAAATCATTATGACATTCCACACATGCTACAAAACCTCCAACAACCTACCAACATTTCTAGGGGATCAACCCTTGAGACAACCTAACATTTCACTGATATGGACCCGTAACCACTCCCATGGCAAGTCGTACATGTGACTGAGGCCTTAGAGTCACTCCCAGAACAAGGGAATTGTACTGATTATGGAATTTTCAGCTAGTTCTCAGCAAGCAACCTACGATTTTGTGCCACTTTTTCAAGGCTACGTCTTAGGCCACTGCCCATAACTTCATGAAACTTTAAAAAATTATAAATAACATTCATTTTATTTTATTTATGCAAACACTTAATCAATGACTTGATTGAACCCCTACTAGCCATGATAAATATTTCGTCAAACATGTCACAAATATGAAATCTACAAGGCATACCAACATATCTGAGAATAAGGTTCTCATACGTATTTGAGAATCATAAGGAAGAATTGATGCCTTATCAAAATATATGCATTATCATCTATTAGGTCATATATTTTCTGTTTATTCATTTTAAATTAAAACATGACGAGAGTTGTCCATTAATTCTGTCATAAAACATACTCATAACCAACAGATAACCAACATAAATACAATGGATATAACAACCACAAAAACCATGTATGAAATAGTATGTTTATCCATCAATACAAGAGGAGAGAGGCTCTTATTAACATATGAAAATTGCAACTAGGTCTGGGACTTCCATGTACAACCTGACCATAGATTGGCTTAACCAAATATTTCTTTTAGCCAATCACCCCCATGCAATATTTTAAGCATGAATGTAGGATCTCATGAAACAACTTAAGAAAAACCAAAAGAGGGCTTGGAGAGGCCAAACTGCCTCAATCCTTAACTATTGATTCCACCTCATGGTTGGAAACCACTAGCCATCAATAGATTGGTCTCTATCCAAGCTATCTAGAGATCCAAAGCGTTTGTTCCAATTAGGCTTTTCAAGACTAATACCTCAACCCACATCTGCTACTAGGATTCTAGAGAGTTTGTCCAACAAGGACTTTGAGGACTAGTAAATCAACCCACCAAGGGCTTCCAAAGCATTTCTCCATCCAAGGCTTCCATCACTAGTAACTCAACCCAAATTGTTACATGGATTCCAAAGCATTTTTCCAAGCAAGGCTTCCGGGAACTACTATCTCAAACCACAAGCATAAGTAACATGATAACCAACCAAAAAAGAAAATGAAATACACCCTCAACACCATGGCTATGTAGGAAATGGCAAGGTTAGTAAAATCCATCGTTAATCTATGCATTCCTCCATGCCAATGACAGATCATAACTAAGAAACCACATGCATGTTCCATGCATGCCAAAACTAGAAAGGAAATCATACATGCAACTCAGTACTTGTAAGAAAATCCAATTATAGTTGTTGATCCTAATGTGTTATTGCGATTTACTGCTCTTTCTTTGCCTTATTTCCCCAAAGTTCCAAGCATGCCACACTCCTCCAAGAGTTCTCCAAGAAAACTCTAAGTGTCCAAGATTATGGATGAGAGAGTAGAACAGAGAGCTCCAAGCTAAAACTGAGAAAAATCTATCAATTGATCCTTAGAAATATTTTTATTAATAAGGCTTCTATTTTTTTCAATATTCCATTATTTTCCTTCATTCTCCTCCTCACATGCAACCTGTGACCTTTCACCTCCCTTTCCTCCTATTTTCCATTAATTTCATAAATAAAATGCCAATTAATGTGACGTTGCCTTTCTAAAGCATTTTCCATTTCATTTGCCAATTTCCATAGCCATTACTTAATCACAAGTGATCCCCATCACTATTTGTTTGCCCAACATTCAACTTGTAATACGTGTCTCGTGACCTTAGTTATTATTTTTCCTTTATTAACTTTATTACATGGATTCTTTTATTAGGCTTGTTACATAACCCTCCCTCTTGGGGGAACAATGTCACCAGTGTTCAATGGCACCTACAACTAGCAAGACCATTTAAAGAAAAACATATTTCCCATGGAGCTTTATAACTTAGCTCATTGCAGTATTTAGAATGATCATCTTGCTGACAAGAAAACCAACATGAGAAACATAACAACATGACAACCATATCAACATGACACCCATGCCACTTATTGGAGCCTTATAACACAACTCATGGAAATATTTACATCCATATACATATATACATACACCAAAACATCACACTAAAACATATGCAAAAACATTCGCTAAACCAGTAAATAGAGAAGGATACATAGCCCACATCTAATTCACTATCTACTATGTAGCTTTATTGAGCCCAAAGTGCTTCCATTGCAATTCAACTTGCTTGATTGTTCGGTTCCAAAGAATGAGCATATTTCTTTCTAAACTGCACTGAGGTTCCCACTGGAATTCTCCTTCTGGTTCCACCTACAATACAGACTAGTCAATTACATTGTCAACATATTTAACATTGTTTTTATGAAATGACACATGGAAAATATCATGGACTTCCACTATTGTATGCAATGCAATTCAATAGGATACTAGTCCAATCCTCTCAAGAATCTTGAAAGGTCCATAAAATTGAGGTGCCATCTTGGCACATGATCCAATCCTCAAGGAGCTCTTATTGGGCTAGATATGGAACTACACCTATTCCCCAACATGAAACTCCTTAAACATCATGTTCTAATCTGCATAATTTTTTTTTTGTCCTATGTTGTCTTCATATTATTCTTGATTACTTGAATTTCCTATTCCATGTGAGCCAACATGTTTGGTCAAATCAACACCTTGTTCATTGGATCAATCCAACTGATGGGAATATTATAAATCTTCCCATATAATGCCTCAAACTGATATATCCTCAAATATTCCTAATACCCATTGTTGTAAGCGAACTCAACCAGTGGAAGATATTCTTCCCACCTCCATTATTGATGCATCACATAAATCCTCAACATATCCTCCAATATCCTCTTGACCCCCTCCATATATCCATCTATATGCAAATGATAAGGTGTGTTTAAGGCCAACTCTATAGCCAAAGCTATAAGTAACTATTTACAAAATCTAGAAGTGAACTTAACATCCATGTCTAGCACAACCTTCTTTTGTACACCATGAAACCTCACTACATTCGTGATGAAGACCTATTCTACATCATTAGCTGAATCTATAAGCTTTATTGGAATGAGTGTGCTACCTTTGTTAACTTGTCCACCACAACCATGATGGAGTCATGTTGTCTTCATGTCCTCGGAAAACCTATAATGAAGTCCATGGAAATTACCTCCCACTTCTACTCTGGAATTAGAATCAACTATAATAATCCACATGGATGCTTACACTCTTCTTTGACCTATTTACAATCCAAAAATCTAGCCACAAACTCTGCCACATTCTTCTTCAAATTTGTCCAATAATAGAAATTCTTCACCACTCTCAATGTCTTATGATATCCTAGGTGACCTCGATATGGCATAGAATGAAATTCCCTCAAGATAAGTTTCTTGAGCTCACTGTTGTCTGGCACATATATCATGTCCCTAAATCTGACCAAACCATCTGCTCTGTGAGAAAATAATACAAATATTGATCACTTGTACCCTATTGTAACCCATGCATAAGATCCATATACATGTCATCCTAATGTCTTGCCTACAAGATCTTATCATGTAGATCTATCACATAAGAAATCAAATTTCTATGTGATTTACCTGTATCCTCCTTCTAAGAGCATCTACAACCGTGTTCTATTTACCTTTAATATACCCAATCTGAAATTTGAACTCACTGATCATGGCCAACCATCAAACTCACCTCACATTTAGATTTGGTTGATAAAATACGTACCTCAATCCACTGTGATCATTCAACAATATGATTTTCCTTCCAATAAGATAGTGACTCCACATCTTCAAATCGTGGATGATTGCTTCCAAGAAAAGATTAGGTGTGAAATAATTATGCTCATGCTCATTAATTTTACTTAATTCATAGTACACTACTGATCCTTCCTTCATAAGGACTCCACCAATCCCTCTATTGCGATAATTTGTACATACCAAGAACTCTTTACTAGATTTGCAATCTTTAGAACTCGAGCATTTATCAACAATTTCTTTAACTACTCAAAGCTTTCTTGACATTCCTCTATCCATTCAAATTTCTTACCTTCCCTTCACAACCATGTAATAGGATAAGAATTCTATGAGAAGTTCCTGATGAACCTCTTGTAATAACTTATTAACCCCATGAATGATCTTACCACATCCACATTCCTTGAAGTTGACCACTCCATGATAGCCCTTATCTTTTTCAGATCCACTTTTATGGCTTCGTTGGAAACCACATGTCCCAATCAGTGTACCTCTGTTTAAAAGAAATTTCATTTTCTAAGCTTGGCATACAAATAATTCTATCTTAGCAATATCAATATTGCTACCAAGTGTTCAACATGTTCTTCCTCTTTTTTAGAATATACCAATATATCATAAATGAATACAATAATAAACTTGTGCAAATAAGGACACAACACACTATTCATGAAGCACATAAAAGTAGTTGGATCATTAGTCAAATCAAATGTAACTACAACAAACTCCTAATTCCCATACCTAGTCTAGAAAGTAGTCTTGTAGATGTATTTTTCTTTAATTTCTACATGATGGTATCATGATCTCATATCAATCTTCGAGAACATTGTTTCTCCCTTCAACCTATCAAACAAGTCATCAATCATCAACAATGAATACATTTTCTTGATGTTCATTTTGTTCAATTGTTTGTAATCAATTCATAAGCTGAAAGAACCATCATTATTCTTCACAAACAACACCGGTGCACCCCAAGGAGATACGCTTAGCCTAATGTATCCCTTGTCAAGCATTTCATTCAACTACAAATTCAATTCCACTAATTTTGGTGCACTCATCCTGTAAGATGTCTTTGATGTTGGCATTTCCCCTGGTACCAACTCAATAGAAAATTATACTTTCCTATGAGGTGAAAACTCTAAAGTATTTGTGGGAAACACATCCTGAAATTGTTGTAAAACCAAGTACTTTCTCAATACATCTACATCCTCAAGTTCCTTTCCTTTCTCACTTGAAATATGCATTGTGGATAACACACACCCTTTCCTACGACTATACTTCACCTAAATAATTTTCACCATTCTAACTGATGATTTCTTATTGTTACCCTAAAAGACTCTTTGGTCCCCATTGTCATCCACACACTTAATAGCCTTGTGATGACAATCCACCTTGGTCCTATGAAGATAAAACTAGTCCATACCCAACAACATACTACATGATCCCAATGACAATATGTTAAAATTTGTTGTTTAGGCATACCATTCAACCCAAATGCATGAGCTCTTACTGTATGATGAACTTTTTTCTTTGTACATGTAGCCAACTACACTAACCAAGACATTGCATGCACTTCTTTATTCAAACCATACTTATCCACGAGGTAAGTATTAACATAAGTATAATTAGGGTCAATCAAAATATAAACAACTTAATCACAAAGCTTACCATCTATCTAGATAATAGATGTACGGTGATGTCATTTATTGTTCTCTAATGTTGCATAAATTTATGGAATACTTCATCCAACATATCCCACTATTTGTACCTCCTGAGTACTATAGATTTGCAGTCTACCACCCTGATATTGTGGACAATCTCTCCTACAATGATCTCCACTAGAAGTCCAACATCGTAAACGTTTCCTACCATCACCCTTGTTCTGCTCCTCATACTGAAATCCATTTCCTCTATTAGTATCATTGAACTTATTATGCGAGGTTGCATTATCTTTGTTACTTGTATCTTGAGGTCTTATTCACTTCTTGTCTCATTTCCTTTTATTCTTATCATTAATTTTCCAGTCCTAATTAGTATGATATATGTGCTTTGATTGCTAAAATAATGCTTTAGCTTTCGAATGGCCTCCTCCAATGATCTGGGCTCATCAAACTCAATCATGTCCTTGAACTCCTTGGAAACCCTCTGATGAATCTTTGAATCTTGGCCTCTCCTCCTTAAGATAAGTCACATACCTCAACAACACCAAGAATCTACTAGTGTACTCCTCATCAATCATAGATCCCATCTTCATCTCATATAATTATTTTTCTCCTATCATCATAATATCTCTCTGATAGATACTTGTTCTTGAATAGTCTCTCAAACTCATTCCAAGTCAACTCCTCTTCATGAATATCTATGATATTCTTTACATCTTCCGAAAAAATATCTTCTTTACCTTTAAGACCAAATATTGCTATCATGGCCTTCATGTTCTCTGAGTAATCATTTAATCTAAAGAAATTTTTCATCCCAAGAAACCATGATTTGAAATCCCGTGCTTCTTCATTTCCCCATCAAATTTAGGTGCCTTTAACTTCTTCAACTCATCAAAGAAATATCCCATATCACTCCTATAAGGATGATAATGATGATGGCCATCATACATGTCTGAACAAGAACTAGAGTAATTCAGATGTCCACTACCTAGTGTATCATGTGCATCCAATAATTTTTCATCTCTAACCATGTCATCTTTATCGAACCTATGCCAACCATGTGACCTTCTACCATATGCTCCATTATTCCTATCCTCCTTCCCAAGACTGATTCTAAGTTATCCATGTGTCTGCAAGTATGACAAGCTTTGAAGAATCACCACATTAACCTCTGCATATTTCTCTTATTCCCTAGCAAGTCTCTCTTGTGATTGAATGATTCTTTCATTATCTTCCTTCCAGCTCCTTGTTTCTTCCTTCAAACTTCTCAGATTGTCTTTTATGTCAGGAGAATATCCCTCACCATGATGCTCATCTGATCTATAGGGAAAATCTCCCGACCTGTAGTCTACCATGTGGATAATCATATTTTTTCTTCTCCTCCTACAAGGTATATCATGTCAGCTAAACCAAATCATAAACAAACTAACATACCTCAGTTTTGTTGAGGGAAGGATACCTCGTTTGCAAGATTAACCAAATTAGCATAATACATGTATAATCATAATCATATCAATACATAAAAAATATTTCAACCATTATCCATTCATCATTACATGACCATACCAACTGGATACCATTACCTCATGCATGACAACTACAACCATATCAATGTATAGATAACAATATATAAGCATTGACATGCATAACTAATGCATAAACGACATACACTCATGATGACCACATCCAATAACTCGCCATCAAATTTCACATGGCGACACCACTACAACCATGACCAAAACCATACATAAAAAACAAGAACATATACCACAATCATGAATAACACATATGCAATCGATATCTATGCATGTCCAATGCACACGGCCCATCCATTCCAAGGGGTTAACCATGCTCTAATACCACTTTATAATCACCCTCTTACCACATTTACCCAAGTTAACACATCCTCTATGGTAAACATGTGACAAGAGGCTACTATGATGTGATTCAACTCTACATGTATAGTTAAGGAAGTGGAACCAAAGAAATAAAACCATTCTGACCTTCCACGCATGCTACAAAATCTCCACGAGCCAACTAGCTTGTGTAGGTGAGGATGTTAAAATTGGCAACTAGGGACAATCTCCATGTGGATCACCTTAGCCATGGTTTATAATATTTTTCCTAGATTCCTCTCATCAAGAGGTGTAGGATTGATCTAAAGGTCATCTGATTTCGATAAGTATTTATGGAGATATGGATTTATTTTGATTATGGAATAATTATCAAGCAACCTAGCAACTCATGTAGGCTCAGAAGCCCAATAGACACATTTATTCATCATCAAAATTTGTATATAAATATAGGAGGTCTTTTCCTCATTTTGACACACATCTCATCACATCTCTCTCTCTCTCCTGCGCAGAAAAGAGGCTCTTCTCCTACTGCGCAGAGAGGGAATCTTCTCTCACATGTGTGGAAAGAAGGACACAGAATTCAGGGTTGCAACTGTAGATTGGAAGTTTGACTAGTGTTGAACATCAGACTCTCTCTCAGAACTATGTAGTAGGTGGAACTAAATCTCCTCAGAAGGCTGTACATTTTGGTGAAGGAATCAAGGCAATCCGACGGTCTGTTTGCAAGATATTGTCTGCCCTAGTTTAGGGCTGATCTAGGGTTTGTTGTTGCTAGTGCAAATCATATTTTTGTATTATTTCTCTCTGTTGAATTATTGAATATAAAAGAAGATTTGATCAAAGGGTTTCCCCATATTGGTGTTTGTCCCTCGCTAGCCACCACATCTTGTGTCTCTTGTCTTGGCTTTTTTTCTGTTAATCGTTTAATGTTCTATCTGGAATTTACTTAATGTACATGTGATTGCTAATATGTGGATAATAATAATAAAAATAAGTAAACTAGTCTAATCAGATAACATGCCATAACTTCACATGGTATCAGAGCTCAGATGAAGACAAAGCCCAAGCAAGAGCAAGGGCAATTACAAAGAGAAGATTGGCAGGCTATTAAAAAAGAATGCATGGGGTCCTCAACACATTTCCCTACTAAAGACAAGCCCCGTGAGAAGTCTTACTACCATGGATGGAAGATGTCTCTCGATCTAACATTAGAAGA
Source organism: Pinus taeda (assembly GCA_000404065.3). Classification (NCBI taxonomy): domain Eukaryota; kingdom Viridiplantae; phylum Streptophyta; class Pinopsida; order Pinales; family Pinaceae; genus Pinus; species Pinus taeda. Next base: position 153,529 of record APFE031474892.1, read on the forward strand.
ACAGGAAGTGTTGGACCATGTGAGAGGCAGAATTGTTGAGCCTCCATCAAATGCATCTACTACTGCTAGGAGCAAATGGACCAAGGGAGAAGTAAAAGCTAAGAAGATCATGCGGGACTCTATCGACAAAAATTTGGTGGCCTATATCTCCAATCTTAACACCTCCAAGGAAATATATGATATATTGGTGAGTTTATTTAATGTTAATGATGCATATCATTTTTTATTTCTTAGAAATAAGGTGAAGGAAATTAAGAAGGGAAAAGATAAGAGCATGCAAGAATATTTCTTAAGGATCACCGAGATCAAGAACGATTTCCTATCTATTGGAGAAATTATTAATGATAGGGAAATGGCACCCTCAACCCCTGGAGGATTACCATCTGAATGGTACGTGTTCAGGATTACTCTTCTCAACAATAATGTAATTCTTGGTTTCAAGGAATTGATGGAAAGATGTATTCAAGAAGAAACAAGGATAGAAAAGCAAGAAATGCCCATGCCTAAAGGTCCTCCTACTACCTTTTCTTCTCATGCTAAGAAAATAAATAATGTTAGGACTAAATAAAAAAGAAAGGCTAGACCTAAGGGTGGAAAAAAAGGACAATGTTACATTTGCGATAAAGCAGGTCACTATGCAAGGGAATGCCCTAATAGAAGGAACTCTCACCATGACAACAATCAAAAACCCTTTCATGGCAATCAAAGGAATGGAAAATCTAATAGCATAGGTAAAAGGAGTGCTAGAAATCAAGGAAGAGGACACCCATTCAAGAAGGATAGAAGTTCCAGGTATGAATATAATAATGTTGACAATAAACAAGATGAATATTATCTACCAGCTGCTCTATTTACCTTTGCTCCTCAAAACTCATTGGGAAATTGGCTTATTGATAATGATGTCTTAAGGCACTTCACTAGTTACAAAGAAGTTCTCCATAATCTAATAGAGAAAGAAAATAACCTAGAAATCATCCTTGGAGATAATATGAAATATCTTGTGAAAGGTGTAGGCAATGTCTCTCTTAAATTGAATCAAGGTAATATGATCCACTTACAGGATGTATTATCTGTGCCTGACCTCAAAAAGAACCTAGTGTCCATCTTGACAATGGAAGACAAAGACTACAAGTTGACCTTTAGAGATAGCAAGCTACTTTTGTGGAAAACAATGTTAAAGATGCCTTCACTCTTGGGTTTCAAGTTGATTCATTATATCAGGTCGGTGGAAATCTGCTAGGTGTCATGTCCTGTGACACATCTCTTTAGTCTGAACTTTGGCATCGGAGGTTTGCCCACCTTCATGATAAAGCTCCACTTGATGTAAGACAAATGGTGACGGGGATGCATGAATTTTGAGTAGAGAAAGAAGGTGTATGTCCGAGATGTGCCAAAAGAAAGCTCAAAAGGGGATCATTCCCCTCAAGCCAAAGCAAAACCTCTGATATATTACAGTTGGTTCACTCACACATATCTGGTATGATGCCTATGAACTCCTTGGGAGAATATTCATATTACCTTACTTTTACAGTTGACTATTCTCGAAAGACTTGTATATACTTCTTGAAAAAGAAGAATGAAGTGTTCTCCTAGTTTCGACACTTCAAAGCCTTGATCGAGAATCAAACCGGAAAGAAGATCAAGATCTTAAGGATTGATAGTGGGACTGAATATGAATATAATGAGTTTCATGACTTTTGTAAAGAGGTTGGCATGAAGAGGGAGACTACTACATCATATGCTCCTGAACAGAATGGTGTGGCAAAAAGGAAGAACCGTATGATTGTGGAAGTTGTACGTGCCATGATCCATGATCAAAGACTTCCAAAGTTTCTGTGGACCAAGGCTGCAAGCATTGCCATATATGTACAAAATCGATGCCCTCATCACACATTGGGTTCCAAGACTCTTGAAGAAATGTTCACCGGTAAGAAACCTAACAGATCTCATTTTAGAATTTTTGGAAGCCCTGTATATTTTCATGTGCTGAAATAAAAAAGGAGCAAATTGGGTGCATCTGGAAAGAAAGGAATATTCATGGGCTATGGTGAAAATACTAAGGGCTATAGAATTTGTGTAGTCTGTCAAAGGGAAATTGTGATTAGTCATGATGTCACCCTTGACGAAGATATGGCTCTCAAAAAGGTGAATGATCTTCCTACTTTAAGGATCTCTCAAGAAGATGACACCAGTGGGCCAAAAGAAAAAGATGATGAAACAATGCTCGATGTGGATGGACCCATGGATCCTGTTGATCCACCTGAGCCTTCCTCTTCTAGGAAGAGGTCCTCTTGGCTTAGGGGGCTACTTGATGATGCTGAAGGACACACTGCACCCTGAGGAACCTTCTGTGAAAGTAAGAAACCTAACAGGTATCAGGGATATGTGACCATCATGAGAATGATCATACAAAATGAGCCTTCATCATTCTCAGATGTCGTCAAGCATCAACTATTGAAGTATGCTATGATCGAAGAATATGAGTCTATTATGAAGAATGATGTCTGGGAAGTAGTTCCCAGACCCCGGGACAAGACAATTGTCACTTCTTAATGGCTTTACAAGATAAATCATGCAGCAGATGGAAGTACGGAAAAATATAAGGCTCGTTTTTTCATTCATGGCTTCTCCCAAACGGAAGGTATAGACTATGACAAGATATTTGCACCTATTTCCATATATACAACCATCTACTCGATCATAGCCCTGGCAGTTTCACAAGGATGGAACGCGCATTAGATGGGTGTTAAGACTATGTCCTTGCATGGTTCGATAAAAGAAGAGGTCTACATGAAGCAACCCAAAGGATTTGAGATTTATGATAAAAAATAACATGTATGCAGGTTGAAGAAGCCTCTCTATAGGCTGAAGAAAGTACCTCGAGCATGGTATGAGAGGATTGATAGCTACTTGATGAAGCTGGGATTCACTAGGAGTGAAGCTGATCCTAACCTTTACTTTAAGGTTGAAGATGACAAACCTCTCATACTAGTGTTGTATGTGAATGACCTATTTTTAACAAGTGCAGATCCTCTCATTCACAAATGTAAGATGGAGTTGGATTTTGAATTTGAAATGAAGGACCTAGGACTGACGCACTATTTCCTAGGACTTGAGGTCTGGCAGAAGCCAAGGGAAATTTTCCTATCTTAAGGAAAATATGTGTTCATGATATTAGAAATATTTGGTATGGTGGACTGCAAGCATGTTACTACCCCAATGGAGCCTGAATTTAAGAAGTTAAGTAGTAGCACTACTAGACTGGTTTTATGAAATGCCATTGAGTTTCATCAACTCATCAGAGCATTAATGTTCTTAGTGAACTCCTGTCGAGATATATGATTCCCAGTCAACACATTGAGTCAACATATGGTTCAACCTCACCACATACATGGGATTGGTGCCAAGAATTTGTTGATATATCTTCATGGAACAATTAGATATGAGTTAAGTTACACTACAGGGATGCAAGACTACTTGGGTACACTAATGTTGATTAGCCAGGCAGTGTGGTGGACTGTAAGAGCACTTTTGGGTGTTGTTTCTCCTTGGGATATGCTTCAATATCCTGGATGAGTAGGAAGTAGAAGTCAGTGGCTTTTAGCACCGCCGAAGTAGAGTATACTACTGCTAGCATGGCCTCCTATGAGCCAGTCTAGTTGCCAAAGCTCTTCAATGAGTTGTTTGGATTTACATTGGATACCACCATGATCCGATGTCACAACAAGAGCGGGATCATTTTATCCAAAAATATCATATTTCATGATCGCTCCAAGAATATCAATATCAGGTACCATTATATTCGAGATATGCTGCAGCAAGGAGCAATAAGGCCCCAACATATCGGTACAAATGAATAGGTCGCCGACATTTTGACAAAGCCCCTAGGAAAGGTCAAATTTTTGACTTTCTGAGAATGACTTGATGTCGTTCAGAAACCCTCTAATGAGGGTCCTGTATGATATATTTATCTCTTGAAGCTCTAGGGGGCGTGGGGTACTTTTTGGAGTGACATATGACCACAGGGTGACTGACCATCCCTTGGTGGTGCACATATATAGGGTAAAAGAATAAAAAATTTCCATATGACAACCCATGGAGACTCTGTAGTAGGATGATTAGTTCTCCTGTGAGGTCTAGATGATGTGTTCTCCATGACGATTGCATAGCAGGATGATTAGTTCTCCTGTGAGGCATAAATGATGTTTTCTCCATGGCGATTGTGGAACGAGATGATTCGCTCTCCTGTGGGCTAGGATGATTAGTTCTTTGTGGCATCCACTGGATAAGATGATTTGATCTCCTATGCACAAGATGATTAGTTCTCTTGTCGAGTAATCCTACCCATGTAGTCTGGGACTCAAGGGAGGTACCTCTCATCTGATCAATGAGCAGGGAAATGAGGATCGGGACCATAGTAGTACCAATGGATGCATCACTGTATCTACTGTACTCCCTATGGTAGGATGACCTTCATTGGTCTGGGATGAATGAAACTGGTTTGGGACTAGTGGTAGGAGTTGTACCGACTATGGCATTGACTTTAGGTCAGTTGAGGACTAGTCTGGGACTAGTGGTACACACTCTAAGACTGATTTTGAGTCAGTGGAGGATGGTATGATATATCCTTGATCACTTCTTCTTATTCATAATTCAAGTAGAGTAGAACAGAGCAGAGCAGAGTAGATCAGCACAAGGCAGAATAGAGTAGAGCAGAGCAAGGGTCGAGTTGTACAGGGCAGTGCATTTGATGGATGAATAGTAGTGAAAGATAGACGAATTGTTGATGATGTTCTCCCTAGTTGAGAGGGAGTGTTAAAATTGGAAACTAGGGCCAAACTCCATGTGGTCACCTTATCCATAATTGATAATATTTTTCCTAGATTCCTATCATCGAGAGGTGTAGGATTGATCTAAATATCATTCGATTCCGATAAGTATTTCTGGAGATATGCATTTATTTTTATTATGGAATAATTATCAAGCCAACCAGCAACTCATGTAGGCTCAGAAGCCCAACAGATGCATCTATTCATCATCAACATTTGTATATAAATACAAGAGGTTTTTTCCTCATTTGGACACTCACATCTCATGACATCTCTCTCTCTCTCCTATGTAGAAAAGAGGCTCTTCTCCTACTACACAGAAAGGGACTCTTCTCTCACATGTGTGGAAGGAAGGACGGAGAATTCAGGGTTGCAACTGCAGATCGAAAATTTGACCAACGTTGACCATCAGACTGTCTCTCAGAACTATACTATAGGTGGATCTGATTCTCCTCAGAAGGCAATACATTTTGGTGAAGGAATCAAGGCAATCCAACGGTCGGTTTGCAAGGTATTGTCTACCCTAGTTTAGGTCTGATCTAGGGTTTTCTGCTGCTAATGCAACTCATATTTTTGTACTATTTATCTCTGCAGAATTATTGAAGATAAAAGAATATTTGATAAAAGGGTTTCCCCATATTGGGGTTTGTCCCTCGCTAGCTACCACATCTTCTGTCTCTTGACTTGGCTTGTTTTCTATCGATCGTTTAATGTTCTATCCACACTTTACTTGATGTACATGTGATTGCTAATTTGTCGATAGTAATAATAAAAAGGAGTAAATTTCTCTAAGCATAGAACATACCATAACTTAAGAGAAGACCCCTGAGAGAACTTGACATTTCACTAATCTGCACCCCTAGTTGCTCCCATGAGGGGCCATGCATGAAAATTAGGCCTTTGAGTTTCTCCTACAATAAGGGCATGCTAGCGATTGTGGACTTTTTCATCAAGTTCTCAACCAATGAGCCCAATTGTATGCCACCTTTTCAAGGCTAGGTTTCAGGCCACTACACAAAACTTCATGAATCTTTTAGAAATGATAAATAACATTTTAAAAAATGTACTTATGAAAACACTTGATTAATGAATTTATTGGACCCCTACTATCCATGCAGGAATTCCGTCAAACATGTTGCAAATATGCAATCTATAGGGAAAAATAAAAAGTATGAGCATAGTGGTCTCGTACTTATTTGATAATCGTAAGGAAGAAATGATGCCTTAGCACAATACATGAATCATCATCTATTAGGTCATATATTCATTGTACATTCATTTGAAAATCAAAACATGATGAGAGGCATACATTAAGTTTGTCATAAAACATACTCATAACCAACATATAACCAACATAAATAACAAGGATATAACAACCATAAAAAGCACATATGAACAAGTATGTTTACCCATAAATACAAGTGGAAAGAAGCTCTTATTAACATATGAAAAATTAAACTAGTTTTGGTACTTCCACGTACCAACCGACCATAGATTGGTTGAACTAAATATTTGTTTCAACCAATCACCCCCGTGCCATATTCCAAGCATGAATGTGGGATCTCATGAAACAGCTCAAGAAAAACCAAACTAGTTGGTCTTCCAGAGGCCAAGCCACTTCAACCCTCCACCAGTGATTCCACCTCAAAGTCAAAAATTACTAAACATCACCAGATTGGTCTCTACCCAACTTTTCTAGGGTTGAAGAGCATTTAATCCAGCCAAGGCTTCTAGGACTATCAACTCAACTCATAGCTATTGTCAGGCTTGTAGAGCATTTGACCAACTAGCACTTCTAGTACTAGTAACTTAGCCCATTAAGGGCTTCTAAAGAATTTTTCCAACCAAGGTTTCTAGGACTAGTAGGTCAATCTAGATTTTTATAGCGCTTCTATAGAATTTTTCCAACTATTACATAGTATATTGTCACACCTCCTACACTTCCCTATGTCGTACCCCGGAGTGCCAAAACCTTGACAACTATGTAGTGTACCCATCCTAATATCCTTCCCAGATTCTCCCTCAAGAAGTAGTGAAAAGTTTCCTTCGACCTTTCCTGAGAAAAATTAGTTAAAAACCTTAATTTATGGGTCAGCGTGACTATAACGCTGCCCTCTCGTGCCGATGGCAGGTTGCACCATATGAGCCTCATGCTACCACCATGATTTTTCTTGGATACTCGTGCTAAACCTGCTAGGTTCCTATACCAATAGGAGTCATAATTTTGAATGACTAAGGTTAAGCCTTATAATATTGTACATACCTTTGCTTTCTGCAAATGTTTCCATATTATAAAAATTAAAAAATGTAAAGAGGGTATGTCCTAAAAGATAAATCAAAGCACAAAAGAATAACAAAAGGTTAAAAAAATGAAAATGAATGAACCCCAAAATGCAAAAATAGACCATGAAAGTGTGCAATTCAAAATGCCACTCCTATTTACTTGTTATGCTTAATAAAATATTGTGTGCAGCTTGTTACTCATGCCACAATCCATGATAGTCAAAATGTTTAAACTTGTCTATTTAATGTTTTAATTTTATGTTTATAGTTAGATAATAAAATATGACCAAATAGTGTAATCTTGCCAGATCATTAGATAGGTAGAGTGAATAAAAGGAGCTCATTAATTTATTCTGAGCCCTTGGATGATATAAGGTTACAATTAGATAGTTTACTTTGTAAAGAAAAGAAAAAGACTGATAAGGGTTTGCTAGCCTAAATGTACCCTAATAAAGTGAAGAAAAAATGGTAGGATGAGTAATTAGGTAAGTAGTAGAAAGGTTGCATAAATATCACGTGATTAAACAAAAGCACTTCTGTCATTATTTTAAATGCATCTTTCCAATATGCATAAGCAATAAAGAAAGCAAAGACAATGGTCGACAATATGGTTTATTTAACATCCCTTCATTCAATTCACCCCTTCACTTCACTAATTTCCCATAAATAAGTTCTAGTAGTTGAATCCTGCAAGTTCAAAGGGGTTAATAGCATTTCTCTAAATTTTGGAGGGACTGGACCCTTGACTTAATGACTTATGGGAACAAGTACAAGAACCCGCTTCATAAAAACACATTCCCAAATTCCATATTCCCTCATTAACCTAAAAAAATCCTTTTTTCCTAAGGTTTAAACACCATTTACCTAGGAAAACTAACTCATGCCCATGTGAAATCCTTTTGCACAAAAACCACCAAATGTTTGTATCCTAAGCATAAATCTAAACACGCAATCACATGCACTTAACCCATTTTTGCTAAACAAAACCCACTCCACCATCATTTTCATATTAATTAACTAACTCTATTCTATAACTCCCACTAAACCATTTCCCATTATATAATTAAAACCCTATATAGAATACCACAATCCCTTAGTTTAAATAAAAACTAATATAGACTACCCCTTATCGTAATATAATTTCAATTAACTTACCTAACCCTGGTAGAATTTAAGTTAATCCCACTTTACCTCCCAACTCCCTAATCCCTCATTAAACTCGGCCTGATCACTTAACCCTGGATTAGTCCCTAAACTAATCCTAAACCACCATAACTAAATCCCTGGGCCAACCATCAACCCCCTTCATTTTCTCCCACACTGCTTCGCCCCCCAAACTATCATTGATCGCCCTTCCCCCACATCCAATGGCACACAACCATATCAGTTGCACTCGATGACTAAACAAATACCACCAGATAAAGTGGTTTTCCTCTTGGTCCCCAATGGTACGTGTTAGACGATATATGGCATTGGGTGACACCTCTCGAATACCACACACACCACGAAAGTAATGAGATGACCCTCCAATACCACCTGCCCTTCGACCTGATAAACTGCCTGTCCACTATTAAATATGAATTTCATACCCTTTTCAAATATTTTCTTGTTAAAGATTCAAACCACAAAATCCTGTGTTTTCTCACCATTTCGCGAGTTTCCCAATGTAAACCTATCAAAACCTCCAACACCTCTGCGAGGCGATTTCACCTCCTTTCATTCCTAAAGCACTGCCCCGACCCCTTTTTCCAAGCATTCCCATGCCAAGGAACCATCAAGCACCCTTCCATAGCAAACCAAAGTTTTCTTAATTATTGTTGTATTTTTCAGGTTATGAGAGAAGTCAGAGCTTGGATAAACAGTCTTGATACTAATAAAAGGAAACTGTTTGCTCCAAGACTCAACGAGAAACCTGTTAAAAGCACAAATTCAAATAAAGAAGACTAGTTATACAAGGAAATAAAATGAATACCCTTACACTCAGAGCCGAGAAGAAGACAAATACATAGTAGTAACAGTTTAGAATAGAAGAGAAAAAACAGAGGGGCAGATAGAAGACAAACACACAAAACACACTGAAACTTGATCAATATCCACTTCCGATTGCTAAATACTGATGAGCCCCAGAAATGGGTAATTATATGGGCTCATTTTGCCTCTTATTTTGACTTAATCCACCATTCTCATTAGTTTATTGCATGTTTTTTATTATATTTATGCTAATAGAGTGAATTGGGTTAGTCATTATGCCAAAATGTCTAATGTGTGCTTTATGCAGATTTTTGGTCAATTTTGAGACAAAATCAAAGTTTTAATAAGCATTTGGAAGCCAAATTCGAGGAAGAACAAGGGAGAGGATTTGTAGGAGGGTTTCCCCTTAATTAATGAACTCTTACCTCAAATTCTCCATTAGAAACTCAGACCACAAGAAGCCACATTGATGATTCCAAGGGGCAGCCGAGCAAGTGAAGTAGGACTGTTGTTTATCTTCAGTTCCAGGAAGCCGAGTTCCTTGATTATAGGAGGACTGTTGGAAGTCCCCATTTTTATAAATAAGAAGTCTTAGGGCCTCAATTTTTTAAGTTGGATGCTAGCCAATGAACAATTTATTTTCGCACTTTAGTGCAGCCCTATATCAACACATTTTCAAGTTCTTCTTGGAGACAGTTTTTGTGATGTGACTATTATTTTTTGATCAATGAAGATGAATCCTGCTTTGCACTAGCTCTGAGCTTTCTTAGGAGGTTTTAGAACTTGGGTTTGGGCCCAACCCAAGTGCCCAATACCTCCTTTGTGTACTTTTATGTGTTTTTCTTGCATTCATAGAATAATTTCTATTATTTAGGTTAAAATCGTGCTCTGTTACTTAGGTTGTTTTTGATGATTATGATAGTTGTTCTTGCTTCAGGTTGATTTTATAGTTTGGTAATCGAAAATATCCTCAAAAAGCCTATCAAGCAATCCTTGATCTCATTTTTCCCTCCTTGGGACCATGAATTGAGACCAAGGCACTCTTGCTGCCATAAAACATTGTTTTTGTTTTCCAATGCAATTGGTAGTGTTAGATTTCGAGTTGGAAAAGTTGATGACAGTTATATTTTCATTCTTAGATCTATTCTTGCTTAGTTTTGATATTTTTCTTGCATAACTTCATGTCCGTCAAGTTCTGTTCAACACTTTTCTATTTTCTAGGTCAGAATTAGGTCAAAAATAAGTAAAACTTTGTTTTCATAGTTTTTTCTTGGGTCAGTTTTGAATAGAAGTGTGCAAAGCACCTATAAGTCACTATAGCCTATCCTTCCTCCATCATACAACCTATTCTAGTCTCTTTTTCAAGGTTTTCTTCACTCATTTGCCACACTTTCCCAAACAACTCTAATTTCTATGTTTTTGTACAAAATCGCTACCTTCACCTTTGAACAACTCCAACCATCTTCTTCACTCCTGAGCTTCATTTACAAGATCCTAGACCCCTTAACATCTCTATCCATCCTTCATTTCCACTTTCCCAGCATTTTTCCTCCTTAAAACCTTCAAAAATCACTTTCGGCCTGCTCTTGTAGAACATCCTGTAGATCCCTTGCAGACTTCCTGTAGAAGCTCATGCAAGAAATTTTTCGAGATTTGATCAACATGGAATTCTACAGAAGGGTGCTAGGGACTTCTTAGGTCCCCTCCACACCTTCCCCATCATCTAAAACAATCAAGACCTCCTCGTTTTGCCACCAAAAATCTACACAGTCAAATAAGTTAAAGCACAACCATAATAACTCACGATAAAATTACTCAAAAATACAAAAATATCATTCTTCCACATTTTCCTTCAAAAATAGATTAAGTACATGCATTTCATTTTGATAGTAGTCCATGGCATCCATTTTAGTAGTTTCCTCTTTTTTTTTTCGCAAAGGTAGGGTCAATGTGTAAAATAAGGGTTTGTTAGGGTTTGTGTTTCCTTTAAGCTTTCATCTTCTTTCTGCAAGTAGAAGAGCCCTTTTGATATTAGCTTTCTTCCATCACGATTAAAATATTCTTATAATAACTCGTAGAAGTTGGCTTGAGCTCCTAGCAAACTTGTGCCAGTTGATCAAGTGATAGCCTGCAGTAAGAGCTAGTACGTGTGCATACAACACCATCACTTCCAAGTTTGTTACGAACTACCAGGTTGATGAAAGTAAAGAAGAGAATCCCAAGAGTTGCAGCATCATTACTGCAATACTAGAACCCACCATATTTTTGCCGCCATTTTCGGGGAAGCGTCAGAGTATTTGTGATTACTGTTTTTCTTCTATTTTCTACGACAACATTCTGCTAAATAGTTTATTTCAGCAAGAGTAGAGGAGTTGTTTCATTTCTATTCTGCAATTTCATTTCTGCAAAAGTAGATTAGACATTTCTTTCTTTCATTTCATTTCAGCAAGCATATATTAGACATTTTCTGCTTTCATTTAAATTCTGCAACTTTATTTCAGCAAGCATAAATTAGACATTTCCTGCTTTCATTTCCATTCTGCAATTTCATTTCAGCAAGTGTAAATTAGACATTTCCTGCTTTCATTTCAATTCTGCAATTTTCATTTTAGCAAGGTTTATTTTAGTTAGTTGCAATTTGTCGTTCAATCAATTTTAATTTTGTAGGTACAAGCAGAAAAAAACAAATTTCAACCAAAAAGACTTCCTTTCATGCCTCATAGGAGTAGAGATAATTCAGAAAAATGTTTGCACAACACCCCCACTGCTTCACACAACCAACCGTCTCTCTTCTTCGGTGGCTACAATCAAGAAACACCCTTAGTTAACAGCTAGACATATTTGAAAAACCTATAGGGTAAGAAGAATAATAAAACATTCATCTAAAACCCATGGCTAAAAACAGAAATGTTGGGAACAATACCTTTTCTTCAAACTCATCCCTTAGAGGTGAGTTTGCAAATCAAATGAAAGATTTCAAAAGCGAGATGAGATAGATTGCCATGGATGTCAAAAGAATACAATAGGAAGAAGAGAGGGCTTTGGCCATCTTTTTTCCTAGGTGCACTAGAAAGCATCCCAGAAACGACTGTCCATTGCACTCTATAGAAGTGGGTTTTGTCTATGAAGAAGACCTTCCTACAAATGAGTGTCCTTCCTTGCCCAAAATAAAGCTGCATATCAGAGGGCCAAAGGTGCCACTAAACCACTCTATTTCCTGAACCAAAGGAGGCGACATGGACCTAGACCTTACCAGCAAGGAATGCAAGGGAAATCCTAGACCTATTACAACCCCTATCAAGCCATTTACATGCCTTCTTGGAGTTCCCCCTGCTCATCATTCCTGGTGCACACCCCCTCCTTGGTCGTATCCATCTCAATACCATGCTCCTCCAGTTGCTCATTCGTTTCACTCTTATTCTCAACCACAACCTCAGTGGAATACTCCTCATTAGGGGTGGAGGCCCTAGTACAACACTCCTCCCACTCTTTTTCCTCCACCACCTGCTCAACCATTGCCTCCTACTCTAGCAAGGCAACCCCAAATGCCTGCCCAACCGAACCCAAACTTGAACAACAGACAGGCCCAACAAGTATATAGTGGGGAGCCACCATTTCCAAACTTGCACATTGGAGTAGCTCAACCTAATTGCAAAGCTAAGGTACAACACTTTCAAACAAGTCCTCTTGAGCTCAATGATATTCACTATAGCTCAGGAAGAGTATTACAAAAAAAAGATTATATTGATATTATTGAAGGACCACATCCAACAAAAGAAGATGAAAAAGAGAAGGTAAAAAAACCATTGGCTACACTTGATAAAGAGAAGACAAAAAAATCGGAGATCGAGAGAGCCCCCTCATGGTTCCCATCAAATCCTCCATGTATTCAAGAGAAGAATTAGCAAAAAGAGGAAGATATGAAGGTCATGGTAGAAGAAGACATGAAGAATCATCCAGATCAATAGAAATGCCAAGGAAATCACAGCTCTATCGAAATATGGTTCCAGACGGTCACTAAGGTGCAACATCACGGCCTTCCTCAACTATGCTTGATCCTTTCAATGTCAAATCATTTGGTCTCTAAAATCCAGATACTTGTCAAAGCATGCATTTCAAGCCTCCACATCATTTTGTCTATCATCTCGATGTGTACATGGCTCCATTGGAAGTATTCTTATACATGAAAATGATTTTGTTTTTCAAGTAGGGTAGGGTAGAAAAAGAAGAGAAAAAAAAAAGAAAAAAAATTAAAAAAAAGAGAAAAATAAAAATCTAAGGTGAAAACCTCCTCAGGGGCGCCGCAGATTGGCTCATTGATTGAAAATCTCCATGAGGCAGTCAATGGGTTGGAAAGAAGAGAAAAGAAAAAGAGAATAAGATTCCTAGGAGAAAACCTCCCTTGGAGGCACCCAGAGCAAGCATTTAGGGTGAAAACCTCCATGCGGCGCCCTAGTAGTTTTCGAAAAAAAAAAAGAGAAAAAAAAGAAGAAAAAAATTGAATTTCCAGTTGTATTGCAGGTTTGCAGGAGGACTTCAAAAAATAGAAATAGGTGCGAAGAAAGCTTTGAATCCAATAACATCACCTATCCTACCTTCCCTCACCCTTTTCCATCATTCCTGACATTCTTTCCACCTCATTGTGTTTATTTTCTAAAAACTGTGTTTTCTATAGGAGGCTTTTGTAGAAATTATAGAGAGCTAGAAATGGACTTCAAAAATAGTTTGGGGAACAGGGAAGCTTCATCAAGGGTTTATAAATCCCCCTACAATCTTCAAACCTCTCTCCCATCAATTCAAAGTCTGCATTATAGCGCAAGCTCATTTTTTCTTACTGTGTAGAAACTGCAGAATGCTCTGATAAAAAAATACATAGAGCAAAAATTTGTTTTTTCCCTAACTTGAAAACCATGCATCCATTTAAAAATTTGTTTCAGAGGGAATTGTATAGAGATGATGGAAACATGCCCAAGCAATTTCAGCTAATTCCAGTGCACAGTTTCCAAGAAATTAGCCTCCATCACCTTCAACCGTTTTTACATTTTCTCCATATCCATCTATCCATTTAAAAATTTGTTTCATGGGGAGATGCATATGGGTGATAGTAACATACCCAATCAATTTCAGCCAATTCCAGTGCACGGTTTCCAAGAACTTGACCTCCGTCACCTTTAGCCATTTTCAGTTTTTCTCTAAATCTGTATTGACCGCAATTTCTCTATGGGAGGTGTATAATAACTATGGAAACATGCTCAAAAAATTTCAGGTCAATCTAGTTTATCATTTGGGAGCTATGGACAAAACAAGTCACTGTCCTACAAAAATCTAGTATCAGCAGCATGAGGGTGCAAATTTGAAAGTTGGAGTAGACTCCTAAAGATCAAATCCAACCAAAAAGAAACCTGCACAAAGCACAACCACATATCAGCAACCAGAAAAGCATGCATCCAAAGAAACAAAGGCATGCAACAGAAGGAAAAGCCATAGCACCTCACAACAAACGCATCCAACTTCTAGGAAAGTGACTAAACCCGTTCCTCTATTGCATGAATGTAATTTAAAAATTGCATGGATAGTGAGATGGTTGTGATTAAACGAGATCGGTAGCTAGCTAATTGCCAACCCTTGTCCAGTTCAAACAACACCTCATCCAGTTCTACAGTGCTTAGCTGGAAATCATACAGCACATGTGTCTAGTCAACTCACGAGAAATCTAAAAAATAGGTAGAGGTAGATGTCTTGAACTCTAGCACAGATAATGGGAATTGATTATAGGCAGAAAGCATAAAGTCTCATGATGGCACTACAGTCGGGACCAACAGTCCAAATAATGCCAACGCATATTTTTTCGAGCTCACCATCAACAGAAATATCTCACAGAAAACATAAGTACTTTGCCTCAAACTCATTCACCACCTTTCTTTCCATTTTACCATCATCCCTGCGGCTGTAACAAATTGTATACCACCTCCATAGCCTTGAAACCATTGTTCTCTATCATTTTTCTACTATCGACATTCTACAATAAGCTGTAATAGTCCTACAGGAAGGTCAGAGAACAGCTCTGCAGAAGGAGAATCTGGAATTTTAGTCAAAGTTTGAGCTAAATTGAAGTAGGCCCAAAAACCCACTCTGCATATGATATATTCTTATAAGGTGGTGGATTAAAAAAGCACAGTACTGGGTTGAAAAAGGGAAAGTGAAGCATAAAAGTCTACCTGTATTTTTCTGAGTTCTACACAGTCTCCCCATTTTCTTTTTTGCATTCAAAGTCCGTCTTCTTCTTCCAGACATTCTATTGTAAATAAAAAAATGATGCAACCATAGAAACCAACCTATGTGAGAAAACCGAATTTTCAAATCTGTCAACTCTCTGAAGAGAAAAACCTGTGTTATTTATTTTCTTATTCTGTAAAAAAAAAAAAAAAAAAAAAAAAAAAAAAAAAAAAAAAAAAAAAAAAAACGTTGAAAAAGGGGAGAAATTGCAAAATTTATGTGGTGAAAAAGAAGAACATGAGAAATTTCCTCTCCAGTTTCAGAGAGACAAACATCAGTTATTCCTCTATTTCCAGTTTTGAAAGTTGTTGCCTTCTTCCTCACCTAGGCATTTTCAAAGGTCACTAAACACCATGCCAGGAGGTTTTATGAGCAAGGAGCCTTTGAAATCCAACCAATTACATGAGAACCCAAAAGTGGTGGCCCTTTTCACTAGGCAAAACTGGATTCTTTCTTTGAGATAATTCATGGATATGATGAGGAGGTGATAGAAGAATTTTTATTGTCTTTAAAACCGCATTCAAAAACCCATGCCATAGTCAGTTTCAGGGGTCTAAGCATAGAAACTATACCAGAGTTTTATCAGTAGGATTACAAGCCTCCCACTTGGACTCCCCTAGAGCAAAGAAGAAAAACCACTGGGTCAAGTTGCAAAGAACACCTTCATAGCGTGAGAGATTTTTAGAAATATAGCAGGGGAAGATGAGGAGGAAACAAAAAAAGAGGAAAAGACCAAAATAGAGAAAAAAGAACTAGAAATAGAGGAGGAAATCAGAACAGAAAAGGAAAAAAGACTAAACTAGAGAACAAAAAGAATAAAGGAAAAAAGGAAAAAACTAAACAAGACGAGAAGAAAACCAAAACAAAGCTTGAGGAAGCAAAGCTAACAAAGACAGAGAAGACAAAAGAAGAGGAAAAAGAGGAAAAAGAAAGACAACAGTGGGCAGAGGTGGATAGAAAGGTATAATTCCATGATAAAGAGGAGGATATCACATCAGAAGCATGGGATGTGAGGGAATCCACCAGAGCCATCAAGGATGAAGGGATAGATTAGTTGTTGAGAGGATGAGCAAGACCTTCAGTAGGGGGTGATGATGAGCCCCAGAAATGGGTAATTATATGGGCTCATTTTGCCTCTTATTTCGACTTAATCCACCATTTTCATTAGTTTATTGCATGTTTTTTATTATATTTATGCTAATAGAGTGAATTGGGTTAGTCATTATGCCAAAAGGTCTAATGTGTCCTCTATGTGGATTTTTGGTCAATTTTGAGACAAAATCAAAGGTTTAATGAGCATTTGGCAGTCGAATTCAAGGAGGAAAAAGGGAGAGGATTTGTAGGAGGGTGTCCCCTTCATTTATGAATGCCTATCTTGAATTCTCCATCAGAAACTCAGAGTAAAAGTAGCCATATTGATGATTCCAAAGGGCAACCGAGCAAGTCAAGTAGGAATGTTGTTTATCTTTAGTCCCATAAAGTGGAGTTCCTTGATTTTAGGAGGACTGTTGGAAGTCCCCATTTGTATAAATAAGAAGGAATAGGGCCTCAGTTTTTTTAGTTGGATGTTAGCTAATGAACAATTTATTTTCACACTTTAGTGCAGCCCTGTATCATCACATTTTTGAGTTCTTATTGCAGACATTTTTTGTGATTTAACTATTATTTTTTTTTCAATGAAGATGAATCCCGCTTTGCACCATCTTTGAGCTTTTTTAGGAGGTTGTATCTCATGGGGTTGGGCCCAACCCAAGTACCAAGTACCTCCTTTGTGTACTTTTATGTGTTTTCTTGCATTCATAGAATAATTTTTGTTATTTAGGTTAAAATCTTGCTCTGTTACTTAAGTTGTTTTTGATGATTAAGATAGTTTTTCTTGCTTCGGGATGATTTGACAGTTTGGTAAGAGAAAAGATCCACACAAAGGCTATCAAGCAGTCCTTGATCTCATTTCTCCCTCCTTGGGACCATGAATTGAGACCAAGGCACTCTTGCCGCCACAAAAACAGTATTTTTATTTTCTAATGCAATTGCTAATGTTAGATTTCGAGTTGGAAAAGTTGATACCAGTTATATTTTCATGCTTAGATTTGTTCTTGCTCAATTTCCATAGCTTTCTTTCATAAATTCCTATCCATCAAGTTTTTTCAGCACTTTTCTATTTTCTAGGTCAGAATTGGCTCAAAAAAGGTAAAACTCTATTTTCATAGTTTTTGCTTGGGTCAGTTTTGAATAGAAGTGTGCATAGCACTTGTAAGACACTAAAACCTATCCTTCCTCCATAATAAAACCTATTCCAATATCTTTCTCGATATTTTCTTCACTCATTTGCCACACTTTCACAAGTAGCCCTAAATTGTACATTTTTGTGCAAAATCACTACCTTCACCTTTGAACAACTCCATCCATATTCTTCGCTCCTGAGCTTCATTTACAAATTTATAGACCCCTTAACATCTCTAGCCATCCTTCATTTCCACTTTTCCACCATTTTTCCTCCTTAAAACCTTCAAAAGTCACTTTCAGCCTGCTCCTATAGAACTTCCTATAGAACTTTTGGTACATCCCCTGCAGACTTCCTGTAGAAGTTCATGCAAGCAATTTTTTGAGATCTGGTCACCATGGAATTCTCTAGAAGGGTGCTAGGGACTCCTTAGGTCCTCTCCACAGCTACCCCATCATCTGCAACAGCCAATCCGACCTCCTTTCGCCACCAAACATCTGCACAATTAAATAAGTTAAAGCACAACCATAATAACTCTGCATAAAATTGCTCAAAAATACAAAAATATAGTTCTTCCACATTTTCCTTTAGAAATAGCTTAATTACATGCATTTCATATTGACAATATTCCATGGCATACATTTCAGTAGTTTCCTCTCTTTTTTTCGCAAAGGTAGGGCTAATGGGTAAAACTAGGGTTTGCTAGGGTTTGTGTTTCCTTTCAGCTTTCATCTTCTTTCTACAAGTAGAATAGCCCTTTTGAGATTAGCTTTCTTCCATCATGATTGAAAGCTTCTTCTGAGAAGTCATAGAATTTGGCTTGAGCTCTTAGCGAACTTGTGCCAGCTGATCAAGTGACAGCCTGCATTAAGAGCTAGTACTTGTGCATACAACACCGTCGCCTCCAAGTTTGTTACGAACTACCAGGTTGATAAAAGTAAAGAAGGGAGTCCAAGGAGTTGCAACATCATTGTTGCAATACTATAGCCCACCAAATACACATACGAAATATAACAATTTACTGTTGAAAAACACAGTAAAATTCAATTGTAACAGTGAAAGGAAGAAACATAGAAAGGATAATGACAGGTCATCACGGTGAAAGTGTATTAGTGACAGAGAGTATCAGATGAAAGACATAAGTGAATACAACCTCTAGTGTGATAAATTCAATAGCTCAAGAATAAAGAGCTAGAAATAAAACATAACATCCAGCAACACCACAATAAAAGGGACAACATGAATCAATTCATTAGCTTCCTTTATCTTCCTGCGAGAATATTTTCTATTTCATAGATTAAATCTCAAGTTTGTTTTGAGATATTTTGTAATAATTTTTTGTATAAATACTTCACAATTGGAAGTATGTAGGGTGGATTCTTAAACATTTTTATAGACTTCTTGATCGAAACATTGTAAGCCATTGGAGCATTGACTGACTTAGCAAGCTGGATTGACGAATAAAGACAAGTCATTTCACTAGATTCATGTGTAGTGTGAAGTAGAGACAAGTATTTTCGTTCTTGAGAAGTTTTTCCACAATCTTTAATGTATCTAAAATTTGAATGCCATAATATGGAATGGTATCTTAGAATTTTCTTCATTGCACTCTGTTTTAACTATTATGCATTTTAATGTTTTCTTCTAATTATCTAAGTTGAGGAATTCTTGATTGCTCCTTAGTTTAGGTAGTCTCCCTCTGATCTATAAAAAAGGATTCTTAATTTCCCTTTGCTCATGATTATCCTATGTTCCTCACTTTAATCTCTGTTTGAGAATTCTTAAGTGCTCTCTCACCATGGTTAAGATCACTATAACCATCTAGCCCAAAGACATATGCTTCACTTTGCTAGCTTGCCCTTTGAATCCTCCCTTTAGTGATTTAATTCCAATTCTGCTGCCCTTTTTGACTCCATAGCCCAATGGTCTAGAGACATCAATTTATCCATCTTTTTTAAGGATTTCACCATCGAACCTTCAATACAAATCACCTGAACTTTAAGAACTAGCCTAATATCCTAGCAAAACAAAGCTAAATCATAAAGAGAGAGCCTTCTCTGCACATAGGTTGGCTAGATCCTAAGCCTAAAAGTTGGCTTGTAGTTACCTCAGTCATTTTCTTTCTTCTTATAACTTTTAGAGAAAATTCTAAGGGATAACATAGTGGAAACTCCACTGGGGAACCAACAGTTCCTCAGACCTAATAAAGCTTTAAGAAATTTCTGATTCTGAATTTTAAGGCTCTTAAAGTCATTTGTTAGAAGTTATATTGAAAATACTTACAAAAACAATTAGAAATTAGAAAATTTGGCTTCTAGGAAGGCTCATTTTACTAGGGCTAATCTAGATCACAGTCCTCCCCAAGTAGTTCATAATCCCAACCTGATTTCAAGAAAATATATAGAGGAAAGTTTAGGTAGTCACATGCCTTTAGTTAAAGTTGATTCATGTCCTGATGAGTGTTGTTTTTAGAAGATCTACCCTTCTATGAGAAATTTGGTCTATCTTTATTTAAAGAAATGTCTGAAAGTGAAATATACAATACTGTTCTAGACGCTAAGTTCATTACATACCTTGAAGTCCAATAGGCCAATAGATCCATCAATGAGTATATTCTGAAATCTCCACAATCATCCATTACCACTACTACCTGTGAGTTGTCTGAACAGATATCCACTAGTTTGAGTTCACCATTGTTCCCTTTGACTTCAACACCTCCTTAGTCGCATTCTGCACCACCCTTTACCCCTTCACTCCCTCACTAGCCTATCATGACTCATTCACCACTTACTAGTCCTAATTCTTCATCCACAACTGCATTAATCCCAATTATATCAACAACACAAGTTATCCCATCCCAAACAACAGGAATGGAAAACAGATATTATCCTATTGTTTTACCTACCAAAATTCATATTATTCTTGCAAATTATCAGAGTAAGATTACCTTGTTTGATGTTATTTGTCAATATATAGCCCAACGGCATGTAAACACGATGTCTAGCTTTTTTGAACTACATGAATTAGATGAAGCCGATGTTCAGATGAGACTATTTTCCCAATCTTTGACTGGTGATGTCAAGAAGTGGTTTAAAGCCTTCCCAGTCAATCACATAATAGACCTAGAAAAATTCCAAAGCTTGTTTATTGATGGGTGAGAAAAGAAAAAGAATCCTTTGCAAATCCTTTCAGAATATGAAAATATTAAGAGAGGAACTAATGAAATAGTTCAAGATTACTGCACTAGATTCAACGGTATATATAATGCAATCCAGGTTAACCTTAGACCCCGACCTGACTTAGCCCTAATAAAGTACGATGATGGTTTTGATACTGATATGTCATACCAGCTTAGCAAAATAAATCCCCTACTTTAGAAGAGATGCAAAGTGTAGCTGTTAGTGTAGGAGGAAAATTGTTAGCTAAAAGGGCTAGAGTAAGAAACGAAAAAAGAACTGATAAGGAAGAAACTTCACCATTTGATCTAAAAATAGATAAGTTGGCTAAAAACATGGAAAGGCTAATGGAGAGAATAGGTAGCATGGAAAGGAAACCCCAATGGGATAACCAACAAGCACCTCCAATTAGAAGCCCAAATTTCAGAAATAACCAAAACACAGGGAAAAACAGACTAGATCAAAACATAAGGCCTCCATTTCAAGAAAACTATGTAGAAACATCCAATCCAGAAAATCTAGAGCATGCCACAAAAGTTAACGTAATGGGAGTAAATGATGAAAACACTATTTTTCTGACCCAAGACGAGCATGAATTGTATATGTTGTAGCAAATACATGTACATTCTGGTGAATCATTTGACTATAAACATGGGTATGACTCTACTATTTTCGAAGTCCATAAGCAATACAATCTAAGAAGCAAAAGTAATTTGGATGTCCCTGACCAAACAAAGAAAATAGCCCAAAATCAGCCCAAAAAGATAAAGGAAACCCCTGTCTGAAAGGTCCTTCGAATTCTCCATAGGCAGAACTCAAATCCTTCTGGCCCCACGATTGTAGATATAACCCTTGATCAACTTTCTGCTAATCTACCATCCACTTCAATTCCACTTGTAAATCCACATAAACAAATCCCCAATAAAGAAAGATAAAACAATCCTACTCAAATCCCTGCTACTAAAACTCCAAACCATCACTTAGGAAAAGCTTATTTTCCTTTCAATTTGGGAGCAGAGATAGCTAAGCTAAAGATTCCAATTCATTTAATATAACTAATTAAGAATGAAACTTACAAGTCTCAGATAAATAATACCTTAAACTTTGTTGAAAATGAAGATTCAATTAACTTGTTTGATGATAAATCATAGCTTATATTTGGTCCTAATGTTAATGGCAAACCATTAGGAGGAATTACACCTTTTTATATAAGCCTTGGTATCCATGACAAGATTTTACACAATGGAATGTTGGATACTGGAGCTTCTCACAATTTAATGACCAAATCAGTAATGGAAAAGTTGAACCTAGACATAACAATGGAACTTATTCTCATTTGAATTTACTCAAGTACAGTGTCTAGGATTAATCAAAGACCTATGTGTTACTTTAGTCCAATATCCTGCCAAGAGCATCCTAATGGAGATTGTAGTTGTTGACATCCCACCGAACTATGGCATGCTTTTATCTAGATCATGGGGAGCAAAACTTCAGGGATGTAATCAACTAGATATGTCTTATGCAACAATTTTTGTTTCTAGACAACCTAAGAAACTATACTGAGAAACCTTAATGAAATATATGGTGAGTAGCCTGGATTGGCCTCAAAACTTTCCCATCTACTCCATACACTCAAAAATTGTATCTTATTTTGTATAATGTTGATCAAACTCAAGAAACACTTTTAGACAACACTGATACAGAACCAAAAGAAATTTCAGTTTCTACACAAGACGAGACTAATCAAACCATAGATATGTTTGATGAACAAGAAGGTCTAATTATTGGGAATGATAAAGCGTTTATTCCACCAGATAGTGAAAACTATGATCATGAAGTTTTATGGCATTTAGAGTTTGATGGATGAATAAATAGGTTAGGAGTAGGGGTAGGAGTATGGGTATATAACTTAGAGAATAATTATTCATAAGGCCATGCATATAGACTAAATTTTAAATGTACAAATAATATAGTTGAATATGAAGCATTAATTTTAGGTCTTAAGTTAGTTAGGAATTTAGGAGCTAAAAGAGTTTCTATTATGGGAGACTTTGAATTAATTGTGAAACAAATAGATGTTGTATATATGACTAAAGACCCTAGATTAAGTTGCTATAGAGACACTATTGCAGAAATACTAAATACTTTCTTAGAATCCAAGCTTGCAGTCATCCCTAGGAAACATAACATGCAAGCCCATAGTTTAGCAATATTTGGTAGCACTTGTATATTATCCTTCCAACCTAACTATCAGTACAACATGAAGTTAGGCATAGACCTACAATTCCCGATAATTTGAAGAACTAACAGATAATCACTAATGATAAACATATAAATAATTTTTTACTTTCAAAAGAAGAATTTGTAAATAATAACATAGATATTGATACATCCATAGATCTTAACACTAAGGATAAAATAGAAATAAATAATATAGAAGATGATAAAATAGATAGACTTAACCAAACTAGATTTACCAAATTAGACGTAGATAACTTGGAAATAATGGAAATTGATGAAATGATAAATGAAGAATTGGACTAATAAATCTTAACTATAACTTCTTACCAAAGGGAGTAACCCCTGTGGAAGATTTATTTGATTCAAATGATGTTCCTAAGAAACCTAAGATGGAACCATTAATATCTAACATTGAGGAATGCAACATAGGCAGTGATGAAAGTCCAAAATTGATCAAAGTTTCAAAATCATTACCTCCAACTGAAAAAGCCAAATTCATTGTGTTGTTGAAAGAATTTAGGGATGTTTTGGCTTGGAGTTACGAGAACCTCAAATCTTATGGCACCAATATCATCCAACACACTATTCCTATAAAAGAAAATCAAAAGAGTTTCAAACATAAACTAAGATGGATCAACCCTGTCTTACTACCTTCTATAGAGAAAGCGATTCAAAGGATGTATGATGATAAAATAATTGCACCAATCAGATTCTCTGACTGGGTATCAAACTTAGTGCCAACAAGAAAGAAAAAAGGTGAGATCAAGCTTTGTGTGGATCTTATAAACCTCAATAAAGTATCACTGAAAGACAATTACCCTCTCCCCAAGATGGATCACATTTTGTAGAGAGTAGTTGGATCAACTAGAATCTCATTGTTGGATGGGTTTTCTGGTTATAATCAAATCTTAATTCATCTTGATACCAACCCAAGATTTCCATTACTACCCCTTGGGGCACATTCATGTAAGTGAAAATTCCTTTTGTACTAATGAATGCAGGAGAAACTTTCTAGAGGGCTATGGATATAGCCTTTGCTAAAGAAATTCATGATTTCCTTGTGATAGATCTAGATGACATTACTATGTTCTCAAATTCTGGTAATCAAAATTTAGATCATCTAAGGCAAGTATTTATCAAATGCAGGAAGTTTGGAATCTCCTTAAACCCAAAAAATTCCTTTTTCAGGTTAGAAGAAGGAAAGTTATTAGGCCATATAATCTCAAAATGTGGTATTAGAATAGACCTAGCAAGAATAGAAGCCATCTTACAAATAAGACACCCCAGGAACATTAGAGATTTAATCAATTTTCCTAGAAGATTTATATCTAACTTAGCAGAATTAATTAGATCACTCAACAATATGCTAAAAAAATATTCGACCATAAATGGACCGTTGAGGCTAAGAAATCCTCTGAAGATATTAAACTAGCCTTAACTAAAACGCTAGTACTAATCAATCCCAAGTTTGATAAAGATTTCACTTTATTTTATTTTGCTTCGAAGCACACAATAGTTGCAATCCTATTACACAAAAATTATCAGGGCTATGAACAACCCATTGTTTTCTTTAGCAAATCCCTGAGAGATTCCCCCTTGAAATACAATATAAGGGAGAAACAAGACTTGGCTTTCATCAAAGCCATTAAATATTTTAGGGTATACATCCTATATTCTCATATAGTAGCATACATTCCTAATTCAGTAGTAAAATACATCCTAACTCAGGATGGTTCAGATGGAAATAGAGGAAAGTGGATTGCTACTATCTGTTGGGTTGCGTTATATTCTTTCCACATAGTTAACAGGGGGTTTGAGGGGTACCCGTAACCCCACTTGATGGGGTCCGGGGCAGCGCCCTGGAAAATTTTGGTTTTGGACCCTATGTTAGGTTGGGCAGATCCACCTATGGTTTTGTGCATGATTTTCGCACATGTTTTTTGGACGCGATGGTTTTCAGTCCATGTTTTTGGACGCGATGGTTTTTCGGTCCATGGTATTGGATGCTTCGGCATGTATAAATATGTATTGGAACATTGAAAGGAACATAATGAAAAACCAAGCTGGTAGTCCCGGTTTTGGGATCCAGTGGGAAATCTCTGTGTATATTTGTTTTATGTGTTATGCTCTCGCACTTTTATTTTTCCTGTGATTTAGAATTCGTATGCAGGTAATTTCTGTACGGGGTTAAAACCTACAGTTTTAGCATATTACAATATTTGGTTTGAATCTATGAGGAATTTCTACATGGTATCAGAGCTGAAATCACTATAGAAGAGGAGAATATGAGTTTGCCTTTTGCAGGATAAATCGAATTTGCAGTATCATACTTCAGAGCTAACAGGATGTCATTCTACAGATTGAGACTCGAATATTCCCTTGAGGATAATTCGAACTATATTGATTGGTAGATAGGATGGAGGAAGTGTTGAGAGACAACATTCTTAAGGAATTCATACACAAAGATATTCCTAAGCCAGTTGATGCTCAGGATCTACAGAGTGGAGAGAGTGTGTGGCAAAGGCGAGAAGGATTATCCTAAAAGGAGTATGAGGTCAGATTGTCTTGAATATCCATGGTAAGGAAACTCCATTTGCAATGTGGAAGGTCTTGACAGACCTGTTTCAAAAAAACAGTGACCACAAGAGGCTCGCACTGAAGGAAAAGCTCAGGAAGATCAAGATGGAGAAGGGCGACACAATACCAAAGTACTTGACCAATTTCATCCAATGTCGGGATGAGCTTGGAAGTGTTGGTGTTATCGTTGTCGAAGACGATCAACTGATCCCAACACTTATAGGCCTTCCCAAGAGCTGGAAAAACTACTAGGAATCATTTAATGGAAGGGAGAAGCTAATAGAGTAGGATTGATTGTGGTTTGACTTGGTATATGAGGATATTCGATGGAACACTAGAGATGGATCCTCATCCAAGAATGATGAGGAGGAAAATTGTGCCTTATCTCAAAGGCGAATAAAGGGAAGGGGAAAACATCCCATTCCAAATCAGATTCCAGTTAGGGTAGTAAGAAGAAGTACACGCTGAAGATTAAATGTTTTCACTGTCACGAGATGGGACACTATGCCACAAAGTGTCTGCACAAGAAGACCAGTAAGAAGCCCTCAAGAGGAGCGACAGGTGAATCTCTTGCTTCGCAATTCGAACTAGATTTCACTCTCATCGCTTGCATGGTGACATTGGTGATGGGTAGTGTGTGGTACCTAGATAGTGGAGCCTCACTCCTATAGGTTTTAACCCCGTACAAAAATTACCCACATACGAATTCTAAAAATAGAAAATAAACAATAGCAAGAGCATAAAACATAAAATAGATATACACAGAGATTTTCCCCTGGATCCCAAAACTGGGACTACTAGATTGATTTTTCATTATATTCCTTTCAATGTTACAATACATATATATACATGCCGAAGAGTCCATAAACCATCATGCCCAAAACCATGTGTGAAATCCATGCAAAAAACCATAGGTAAGTTTGCCCACCTAATATGGCATCCAAAAAAAACATTGAGGCGCTGCCCCGGACCCCGTGTAGGGGGGATATCGCCCCCCTACATAACCCCCAATAGGGGAGAATTCGCCCCCCTACTATGCTCAACACAATGTAAAGGAGGGGCAGTATGACCCCCCCCACCCCACGCGTGTGGTAGTCATGGAAAGAATATAACACACACCCAACAATTCTATATAACCAACAACAAAGAGTTCTTTAGTGACTTGGAGGAGAAGGACCTTTATATGCACATCGAGATGGGAGATGATGGGAGGTATAGCACGACTGACATTGGAATTGTTACCTTTGAGAGGGAATATGGTTCTCCTCTCACATTAAGAGAGGCGATGTATGTTCCAAGTTTGAAGAATAATTTGGTGTCAGTTGCCACGTTGGAGGACCATGGCTACAATGTGATATTTAGAAAGGGAAAGTATTTCCTTCATCACACAGCCTTAGGACAGGTAAAGCAGATCAGTGTTTGGGTGAAAAACCTCTACAAAATGGATGTAGAAGACTGTGTTGCTTTGAGCACTAAAGCAGTGAAGGTGCAAAGACGAGACATCAGTGAGTTGTGGCATAGAAGATTGGGTCACTTGCACCACAGAGCTTTGAAGGTCATGCAACAAATTTATACAAGACTTCCCAAGGGTACACTAGAGAAGAGAGACACATGCAAAAGGTGTACATTGGGGAAGTCCACCAAATCTTCATTTCATGATAAAGATCAAGTTTAGTAAGATTGTGTGGATGGTTCTCAACGGCCTCCACGGACAAGCACATGTATTATGTAATATTTGTTGATGATTTTTCTCATAAGTGTTGGATGTTATTCATGCAGAAGAAAGATCAGACGTTCACTAAATTTTTTGAACTTAAAGCACTTGGCGAGAATGATATTGGCAGGAAATTTAAAGCTCTTAGAAGCGATAACGGTGGAGAATATGAGTTGAATGAATTTAATAAATTTTTTGCATCAGAAGGAATTCAAAAAGAGTTAATAGCACCTCATAACCCAAGTAGAATGGGGTGGATAAAAGGGAGAACAAAAGTATTGTGGAAGCATCACAGACGATGTTACATGATCAAGGCCTATCGTTGCACTTGTGGGCTGAAGCAGTGCAACGTAGTTGTACATTTGCAAAATAGAATCCCTCATCGAATTCTCAGGAATACTATACCAGAAGAAGCTTTTTCAGGTAAGAAACTAGATGTGACACACTTCAGGATCTTTGGTTCATCAGTCTATTGTCATGTTACCAAGGATGCATGGAAAAAGCTATAGCCAACAGCTGAGTTGGGTATATTTGTGGGGTACACTAATACACCTCACAACTATTGGGTGTACCTTTCATCTAGTAAGATGACATGGTTCATAGAGATGTGAAGTTTGATGAAGAGAAGGCCATGAGATGTTCCCTTGAGAGTGAGCTTCAGTTACATGAAAATGAGGAGCTTTTAGCTCCAAAGGAGGAACCTCAAGATGATGTGGTGTAGCCACATGTAGAGGAGAAGAGAGTGGTGTTGATTTGGGATAGCATCGGATGTTCTCTAGCCATGAAAAATGGTGGAGAGGCTAAAGCATATGAGATATCCAAGACCCATAAATGGTTTCGATAGATTCTAAGCGGTTTGGGAGATATTAAAATAATTAATATTTTTAATGGAGTTCCTAAGTCTAAACTTAGGAAACATAAAATATTAATGGGTATTAAAATAAAACTGGGTTAGAAGGTTCCAAAAGTCATGGATCAAGCCAAATCTAATCTTAGCTGTTGATTATAGATTTAGTCTCGGTCATTGAAGGACCAATAGGAAAAGTATAAGAGGAGGCTTGAGGGTCAGTTGGAGAACACCCGAGAGTGATCAGTCATTTGATTTTCTAGAGTGGGGTTGGTAAGAAAAGTCGAATCAGTAATAAAAAGTGAGGGGCAGTGAGTACTAGAAAGAGAGGCAAAGACAGTGCCAAGAGACTAGCGTAGAGGCAAAGAGCAAGAAGCAGCAACCATAGTAGGCCACGCACAGCCTAGCAGAGACAACACAGAGGCCAGAGGGACTCTGTCATCCACACAAAGAGTGGTTGGAGTGATGCAAAGGGTCCCAGAGGCTGTGTAGTGACCCAAAGGGCTGACACATAGGGGTTTGGGGCTAACGTAGAGGCTAGAAGGGCTAGCACAGTGCTTTAGAGTCGCTGGAGTGGGTTTCGTGGGACAAGTTTTCTGAATACCTATTTCTGAATAGAGAGGTATTGCGGCTAGTTATTTTTCTCTGTCGGGTGAGCCAGTTTGGCACCCAATTGTACTCAAGGAAATACTGCATAATAATAAACCCTCAAAATAGTTGCACTGGTTTTCCTGCATTGGGTTTTTCCGGGGACATTTTTCCAAAAAAAACAGTGTCACTTGTGTGTTTGTTTTCTTTCAGATGATGATCTATAGATGTTGAGACTGTATTGTGTTTATTTCGTTATTTATATGTTTTAAATAAATTGTTCAAATTTAACAAGTAGAAGAAATAAACCAAAAGAATACAGATTAAATTTCTAATAGATAGACTTAGAAATTTCAACATGGTATCAGAGCGTGGTTGTAGATCACAGGAGAGATGAAGGCACTAGATAAGCAGAGCATTTGCAGCAGAATCAGCTATCTCGAGTGATAGAAGCCGATCCTTGTAGAAGTGATAGAAGAAAGGTTGACACAGAGGGACTGCATCATCAGTCTAGACCAGAGAGAGGCTAGTGCAGAGAGAGGCTCATGCAGAGCCACATAGAGACCAGGAGGGTTGACGCATTTGGTTGAGGGAGTTGTTTTCCCAATGCCAGGATTGCAAAGAGACTAGAAGCTCAGTCCTTCAGTTCCTGGGGCATAGGAAGTTGTGGGTAGTTTGTGGGAGCGAAGATGGTGGGGTATTGTGGGCAGAACAATACCTAACAGGGAAAAACAAAGGTAGAGGGAGTTGCTACCGAGGCAGATTTATGGCCAAGGAATCTGGATCAGTGTTGCAGGTACACAAAAGATCAGAGAGGTGCAACTTGACGATTGGCAGGAGGATTTCCAGAAGGGAAATCAAGACTTAGAGGGAGTCTAGTAGAGAACTTCTAGGTGAGAAGTAGGGAGACTCAACATGAGTCAAAAGGAGAACTTCCAGAGGGAAGTGGAGAGACTCGAAGGAATCGAGAAAAGAGTAGAGAGATGGCCATGAATGGACTGAGGGATCAAGACAAGCTAGACGGAACATCCAACTTTGTGGTATGGAAGGCCACGATCTTGTTCATTATAGATAGACATCGCATCAAGGGCTTTGCCTTGAGAACAAGTATCTTAGTTGACTCGATAGCTAATGAGAAGTATGAGGAGGTAATGGCCAAGGCAAAATGCATCATCCTTGATGGGGTCAAGGATCATGTGGTCCAATATATTGCTGAGAAGGAGACGACAAAGGAAATGTGGGACACCTTGAAGACATTGTACCGGCATACTTCCGTGCAGAGGAAGATGTTACTTGAGAATCAGCTGTGGTCATATTAGATGCAGAAGGGGGAGGAGATAGATCACTCCTCGATTGTTTGAAGGAGATCTGGGACCTACTGACTTCCATAGGAGCCATGTCAAATGAAGAGATGATGGTAAGGACTGCACTTAACGTAGTCTTTGAGTTGTGGGAGACATTTGTCCAGAGCATACTGGGTAGGGTGGATCTTCCAGACTGGGAAGAATTATGGGTAGCTCTTTGCCAAGAGGAGATCAGGTGGTTAAGCAATACGGGAAGTAGCAACAAAGGAGACCGGATCAAGAAGGAAGAGGAAGAGGATGCAACTCTGGCATCTGCGGGAAAGTAGGAGAAGAGGAAGAAGAAGGACCTCTCCAAGGTCAAGTGCTCCAACTGTGGGGAACTAGGTCATTATGCGAACCATTTTTCGAGGAAGAAGAACAAGGGAGAGGCGTCTGACTCTAAGGTAGCGCTAGAAAAGGGTGAGAAGCAAGTCATGGAGGATGGTGATTGTGCCATGAATGCTCATGTACCTCTAGAGAAGAGGTGGGGAGACATAGAGCTATAATTAGGGGGACTATAGGTGATGAGGGGTAGGATCCTTGAGGTACCCAACCTCTTGGATTATGCCTTGCTGCGATAGCCCCAAAGAGAGAGTAGTAGGACTAGCGGATGTCGGTAGAGATGGATGCGAATGAAGTGACGGAGAGTGCTACAGTGCAAGATTCCCCCGGCAGCATGGGGCTAGCAAGCTGCAACAGTGCAAGAGGCATGAAGAGTGTTGCAACCGTGCAGGATGGAAGAGAGAGGTTTGTAACGGTGCAAGGTGCAGGAGTTGTTGTAGTAGCATAGAGGCCATAGAGGGAGCACTTGATAGTGGCAGAAAGAGCTTCAACATCACTAGTGTTTCTAGCTTGACAAGGATGCTAGTAGTTGGGTGGATTAGTTACTTTCTTCTCAGTAATTGAGTTGAAGTGTAGTAGCAGTATGCAGTAGCACGAAGTGGAATGATGAGAGGGGGATTCAGTGTAGATGCAGTGTTGGGGGAATGGACCACTAGCAGCACAGATGTAGAGGGAGTTGTCCTGCGGATGTAGAAGTGGAAGTGGTAGGGCCATGGGCAGTAGTGCAGGATGCATCAGTGTAGAGGATGTTGTGTGGGGAGGCCTAGCATCAACAGAGGTACCGGTGCCATATAATCAGATTAATGCTTAGTGAGGAGTATTACTAGAGCACAATCCTTGCTAGGAGGGAGTGTTGATTTGGGGTAGCATCAGATGTGATATAGCCATGAAAATTGGTGAAGAGACTAAAGAACATGAGATCTCCAAGACCTAGAAATGGTTTGGGTAGATTCTAACTGGTTTTGGAGATAAAATAATTAATATTTTTAATGGAGTTCCTAAGTCTAAACTTAGGAAAAATAAAATATTAATGGGTATTAATATAAAACTAGTTTAGAAGGTTCCAAAAGTCATGTCAAGCAAAATATAATCTTATCCATTGATTAGAGATTTAATCTCAGCTATTGAAGGACCAACAAGAAAATTAGAAGAGGAGGCTTGAGGGTCAGTTGGAGAAAACATCAGAGTGATCAATCATTCGATTTTCTAGAGCAGGGTTGCTAAGCAAAGTCAAATCAATGATCAATAGCAAGGGGCAGTGAGTACTAGACAAATAGGTAGAGACAATACCAAGAGACCAGTGCAGAGGCAGAGAGTGAGAAGCAGCAGCCAGATCAGGCCACATAGAGCCCAACATAGACAATGTAGAGGCTAGAGGGACTGCGTAAAGCAAGCAGCATATGGGAGTTTGCTGAAACAAAAGGCCATCTTTTATGGCTAGAGGACTCTCTCAGGTGGAGGGAATTGATTACAATGAGATCTTTACTCTAGTAGCAAGGTAATATTCTAGCATTGTCAACACAAATGGGATGGAAGATACATCAAAGGGATGTGAATACAACATTCCTCAATGGTATGATTGAGGAAGAGGTGCATATTGAGTAGCCGAAAGGATTTGAGACCTTCAATAGAGAGTCGCATGTCTGCAGACTCAAGCGAGCGTTCCATGGACTAAAAAAGCACCCCATGTTTGGTACACTAGGATTGACAACTATTTCATCGGGTTGGACTTCACCAAAAGTGAAGCAAATGAAAGCCTTTACCATATTGTGGTTTAAGGTAAATTTTTTATTATAGTATTATATGTCGATGATTTGATTCTAATAGGTGATAAGGAGTTGATAAAATCTTACAAAGAGGACCTTGGAAGAGAATTCAAGATGAAGGACCTAGGGCTCATGCATTACTTTCTTGGTATGGAAGTATGGCAAGGATATGGGGAAATATTTTCTCTCAGGGAAGGTATGCCAACCCATGGAGAGTAGCAAACCCATGGAGACTCCTCTAGACGATACCCATAGGAAGGAAGATGCTACTTCAGGTGAAGGAGTGGAGGCTACTAATTATAGACAACTTGCAAGTTCACTCATGTATTTACTGAACACATGACCAGGCATGTGTGTTAGTCTAGCCAACCAAACTTTATTGGAAGTTAGCTAAACATGTGTTGAGATACCTTATAAACACCACTCAGTTTGGTATTTGGTATTGGGCAGGGAGTCGGGTTAGCAGTAGTTTCTTGGTACAACAGGAAGCAGAGATTAATTGCACTCAGTTCAATAGAAGAGGAGTACATCATTGTTAGTAAAGCATATTGTGAGGCTATCTAGACGAGGAAGATACTTCTTAGGTTATTTGGTGAGCAGATGGATCCTACTGTGATTTACTATGACAATTAGAGTTGTATCAAGCTCTCTTAGAATCTAGTTTTTCATGATCGGTCCAAGAATATCGACATTCGGTATCACCATCTCTGAGATTGTGTGAAGAGGATAATTATGTTGCTAGAGTACATTCCTACAAAGGAGTAGGATGCAGATATTTTGACAATGGAATTTTCAAGATGCAAATTCAAGTTTCACATAGGCAGGATTGGGGTAGCAGATAATCCCTTTCTTGTTGAGAGGGAGTGTTGAAAATGCAACAAGAAAATCCTAATTTAATTTTGTCCTTGAATTAAATTGTAATTCCACATTTAACTAGTTGAGGGTCTAATTGTAATTTTGTCATTGAATTAAATTAAATTAAATTGATGTTTTGTCCTTGAATAAAGTTGAGGGTCTAACTAGAGTCATGTAGAGTGTCTCCTACTTTTAAGGCCCTGGTTGAGTTTATTTTGAGTTGTAATTATTTAATTAAATTTAGCCGAGTTAAATTTGGTTAAACTAGTTTCAAGTGATAGAGGAATTAGTGGGAGATCTAGTAGTGGGGTGTAACCAACACTGGTCGACCAATAAACTGAAGATTCACTCATAATTAAGTCATACATGTCAAATAAGAGAAATACCTAGTTGAGATTGGAGTTCAGGGATAGTGTACTATCAATTTTATAATTATCCAAATTGTATAGGTTGTGCATGTAATCAGAGGAATTCCTACGAGGATTGCGCAAATCATAATTGAGAAATTACCCAATTAAATATGGGCTAATTCCCTAGGAAACTGCACAAGGAAATAGGAGCTTGGCAGGCAACATAATTGGCTAAGTATTGGCTTGAGTTTATCTCGGAAGTAGTGAGATAGATTGAGATAGTGTAGAGGTTGTTCAGGCTTGAGAAAAGCATTGTAATCTTCTCATATTTTTTAATTAATGCAATATACATATAGCAAGAGTTTTTAGCAATGACTTTCCTGAGAAAATTATTATATTATATGTGATTGAATTCTTTCTCTTTTATGCTTCGTGATTTCATCGATCGTTTATTATTTCTGTTGATGAGTAGATTAGATTTAAGTCAATTGTTTTAGCATAGTACAATCTACAGTTTGAATTTAAGAGGAATTTTTGCATGGTATCAAAGCTAACATCAATATAGAAGAGGAGAATATGATTTTGTCTTTTGCAAGAGAAATTGAATTTGTAGTATCATACTTCAGAGCCAGCAGGATGTCGTTGAGACTTGAATATGCCCTTGAGGGTAGATCAAAGTATATTTCTTGGAAGGAAAAGATGGAGACAATGCTAGAAGACAACATGCTTAAGGAATTCATAGAAAAAGTTATTCACAAGCGAGCTGATGCTCAGGATCTCGCAGAGTGGAGAAAGTGTGTGGTAAATGCAAGAAGGATTATCTTAGAAGGAGTTTAAGGTCATATTGTCTCGAATATCCATGGTAAAGAAACTCCATGTGCAATGTGGAAGGTGTTAGTTTCAGTCTTTGTAGCCTTCCTCCAGTGATCAAACATGCTCTTACGAAGTGATTTTAAGGTGTCAAGGTCAAATTTTGTCATTTCAGTGAGTCTTCAAGTAAAATTTGGTCGATAAGCATTAGGTCTAGGGTTGGATTTTACCCTTGTCAAAGTTGTCTAAATGACGTTCCATGTCACCATTCATACTGAGTGTACCATCATTCAAAGGGTTGTCATCATCATGTCAAGTTCCACTGGGTCATTCTACACCTTGTTCATGCTTCAGTTGCGCCTAGGCAAGGTTCATTTCCCTCTCCTAGAGTTTTGAAGCTAATTTCTCTTGGATGGTCAAATCATCGGACAAACTTGTATCGTGATGTTCATACACCTTCCCCTATCCATAATACCTTATTAAACACTTTCCATCACTAAAATCCCCCAAATTCCTCATTTTTTCACAAACCCTAGTTTCTTGCTACAACTTGGCAATTTTCTACGTTGGAACTATGTTTTGCCTTTTTGGACCCCTTCCCCTCACTCAATATTTGAAATTCCACTTTCCCCTACTTCTTAAAATCCCTCCCTACTTCCAAGAATTTTCTCGAGAATTTAGAAGCCACTTATCCCCTTCGTTTCGCTTCATTTCGACAAATCTCTTGTGCCACACATCGGGATAGGTTTCACTCCAATGATGTTTCTGAGCAATA
>APFE031474892.1:188515-200804 GCA_000404065.3 Pinus taeda
AGAGAATCAGATTGCTATCAGTTGTGACTATAGTTGTGCATCAGATCTTGCACAATCAAGGGATTGAGTATGCCAATGAGTTTTCCCACGTATTTTCCCACATTGTATCTTGTGATCACATGATTTTTCCAAGTAAATACGTGGTTGCCTTGGAATTATCATCAATTCTTGAGTAGGTATTGAGCAGCGGAGGCAGGCAAGCAGCGAAGGAGATTTGAGCCAGTGATTGATTCAGATCTGAGCTGTATTGTGTGTAACAGAGGTGGAGATACTTGTGAGAAGTATTAGCTGTGTAATGTTACATGACTCAATCATTAATATACAGATAGTTGGGGTTTTTAGCGAGATGCTTTCCCCGGGATACATATTGTGTTAATGTGTGAATGCTCTTGATGTTTTATTGTTATTGATGCTGCTATATTGATGATCAGCGTAGAGGAGCTTATGTATTGTGTATGTTTTCCGCAATAGTACATGATCAGGATAATATCTGTTGAATATGTGTTAAATTATTCAAAATTTCTACAGAAATGACTTGCTTGATGAGTAAAATAATAACTAGACATAGAGAGCTTTCCAAAGAGCTATCATGAGCTAAATTTGGAGTTGAGTAAGGCATTCACAAGTTGACTGCAACAACACCTTGCCTTTAGGCAGCCTCATTTGGCACATTTTGACCAGTATTGGGATATTTTATTGTTTATAGGGAAAATTAACTCCAAATTGAAAAATTCTAATTGGGTTGGAAATTAGACTCAAATACCTTTCCAACGAGCTATCCTGCGCCAAATTTGGACACCGGGAAGGCCTCCAAATGTTACCTGGAAAAGGGCGCGATGCACAAAGAGAGCGCGGCGCACTGGGAGAAAATTTCCAGTGTAAATTTACACTGGCGCGGTGCACATGGGAGGCGCGGCGCACAGGGCTAACAGGCTTGAAATTCATTGAAATTTCTCCAAATTGCCATCTATTTGCGTGGATTTTCCAAGTAGGGTCAACATCTCAAGGTTTCATCCATTTTTGTGTTGAGTGATGGTGGTGTAAGGGTGATATAGGTTGAAACAAAAATTCATACCCAACACAAACAAATTTGTTCCCAGGGTTTCCGAGCTCACAGTTTTGTCACCAAGGACTCTCCTCCTTCCCCATTCTCCCTTGTTGCCTCATTTACTACCCCCCCACCAAGTTGATCATTCCTACATTACATTCAACATACCAAAACCCTATCCCTTATTAAAATCTCCTCAACCCTATATAACTAATCCCAAACACTAAACCTTATTCCCATATATAAAATCCCCCTCCTCTCCCTAATTAAAATTATCCCAATAATTCTCATTCCTCAATATTGTTTCCCTTTCCTAACAATCCCTAACAGTCCCTGTTGCATTTGGTTTTTCCCTTGGTGGCAGAAATTGAAATACAACACCAAAAAGAGCAGTTCAAGCAGAGTTCATACACAACAATCATCTTGTCTTCAGGGTATTTTGCATAACAGTCATAGCATCTGAGCATTCATCGGACTATGAGGTAGAAACCCAAAGTGACTCTCCCTTGGAAGAACAGGGACCCTGGAGGCCTCATAAGAGTGGCAGACATGTTAAAGAAGAACCGATCACCCTTACAGAATTGCAGGCCTGCCCTCTTGCTATGTACTGTTTTCAATTTCAGTCATGCTATGAGTTTTGGGAAAGGGTTGCAAATGTTAAATTTCACCATGAGTTGGCTCGCCTATTTGTTCTACATTTGTATGGTGCTCAAGCTACTTTGGCTGGTGTTACTTTCACACTTACACCGGACTCTATTTCATTAGCTACCGACATGCCTAATATGGGAGATCCAAATGGAATATGACATACCTGGAGCAGAGGAACAAACAACTTGAGGATCGGCAAGCTGAGATAGAGTTGCAACTGATCAAGGAAAACCGGCAACACTTCATGGCAGCACAAGGTAGACCTATGGAGCAAAGAAATGAGGACCGGGAGTATGTTTTAGAGAAAGTGAATGTCCACTTAGAGGCTGCTGGACAAGGCCGACAAGGACCATGCCTTGCTGAGACACATGGCTTTCCACTACATGGCGCGAAACAAAGTGTCCAAGGCCCGAATCAGGAATTTGAAGGCGAAATTGAGGAAGGCAATCAAGAAGCCAAAGAGGAAAATGGAGCTCGATCGACTTCAGATATTGGACGAAGCCTCTTTGGCCCATCATAACACTTGATAAGGAACCTCCAGCCCAAATTTCAAGAAATTTGAGACAATTTTGGTCACATGGAAATTTTTTGGCACAAACACAGGTTTTTTCTCTATACGCCCCGCGCCACCGGCGCGACACGTAGGATTGGGAGCTCCAAATGAGAAATGGTTTGCATTTTTGGATTCAGCATGCAAAATCACGACTACTGGCACTCGGGCAAGAAATTTGGGCATGATTTGAGTCTCCAGGAGGTCAAAAACACCCAAAAAATGGCCTCATTGCCCCTATTTTGACACACAAGAAGCAGTCTTGGGAGAATGAAGATTTGGAGGGCCAAATGAGCTCCAAATTCAAAAATTCCACTTGGGTTGGAAT
The DNA here is from genome assembly GCA_000404065.3 of Pinus taeda. Classification (NCBI taxonomy): domain Eukaryota; kingdom Viridiplantae; phylum Streptophyta; class Pinopsida; order Pinales; family Pinaceae; genus Pinus; species Pinus taeda. The sequence continues at coordinate 191,090 of APFE031474892.1, forward strand.
GTAGACAGGACAGGATTTCCAACAAGCACACTTGGGCAAGTTTTTGACTCCTGAAAGTGCCTCAAAATTGGCCTCAAAGTGGCACGACGCATAGAGAAAATGGCGCGGCACATATAGGAAAAAAGGTCCAAATTGCCTCTATTTCGCGAAATTTCGCTTCGCGACTTTTCGTAATCGGGCCCTCTCATCTACACTTTTCAGCCCCAAAGGTGACATTTAAAGTATTTTCACTCCAGATGGGCATCTATCCAAGTGGCAAAGGAAGGCAAAGGGTCACCCAAGCCATTTGTCATGTTTGTGGCGCTGCACCTGTAGCTGATGTTTGGCCCTCCACCTTCATTTTGTAATAATTCGAGTAACCACCCAACCCTTGGGTGTTCTATCTCTTCATGGAACATTCTATATATTGTATGCAAACTATTTGCAAAGGGTTGGTTGGATTGTAACTTTTGGGAGACTGTGGGAAAGAAACTCTGTTTCTGCATTGTATATTTTTTACAGAGGATTAATGAAAGGCATTGGCTCTGTTTCATGAGATTCATGTGGTTGTGAGTGTAGCAAATGTGTCTCTTATGTTTCATATGTATCTTGTTATGTTTCATAGTTCATTTCATATTCATTTCCAGTGAAATTTTCTAAGTTAGCTAAGGTAGAATTCAATTTTATTGCTCTGTCTGTGGGAAAATTTCATGTTCAGTGTTCATTCTTCTGTTGGAAAGGATTCATGTTCCCCATGCCCTTTTCACCCTCTTAATCAATCTCTCCATTCCGCACTATCTTAAACTAAATTGCTAGGCTTTCCGCCTATCTTGCATCATGAAATAATCCGTGCCTTTGTTTAAGTTCTCTTTTCATTGAGGTCCATTGGTCCCATACCATCCCAAAAACACATTCATTCATAAAAATCACTTATTGCATCCATATTCACTTACTAGCCTAAGACAAATATTCCACTATAAGTCATCTCAAGCCATTTCATTTATCTATCCACTGAGTGTGACTCGGAGAGAGCCCTCTCCTGTTCTAGTAGGGATAGCTACCAGACTGAGCTTGGTTTGTGTTTACCCTGAATTTTGTCTTCTTTCAGCCTAAGGCGGATTTAGGTGCTAACAGAAGGCCTTGACAGACTTGTTTCAAAACAATAATGATCGTAGGAAGCTAGCACCGAAGGACAAGCTCGGAAATATCAAGATGGAGAAGGGTGACACAATACCAAAGTACTTTACCAAGTTCACCCAATGTCAGGATGAGCTTGGAAGTGTTGGTGTTATAGTTTCCAAAGATGATTTGGTGAGCCTAGCACTTCTAGGCCTTCCCAAGAGCTGGGACAACTATGAGGACTCAGTTAATGGGAGGTAGAAGCTACTAGAATGGGAGAAATTGTTGTCTGACTTGGTACAAGAAGAGATTTGGTAGAACACTAGAGATGGATCCTCATCCAAGCATGATGATGACTAGAACTGTGCCTTAGCTAGAAAGGTGAAGAAAGGGAAGGGGAAAACATCCCATTCCAAATTAGATTCTAGTTAGGGCGGTAAGAAAGAGATGTCGAAGATTAAATGTTTTCACTGACACGAGTTGGGACACTATGTCACAAACTATCTGCATAAGAAGGCTGGTAAGAAGCCCTTAGGAGGAGTAGAAGGGGAAGCTCTTTCTTCAAAATTCAACTAAATTTCACCCTCATTGCTTGGATGGTGACATCAGTGATGGGTAGTGTGTGGTACCTAGATAGTGGAGCCTTATTCCATATGACTGACAACAAAGTGTTATTCATTGACTTGGAGGAGAAGGACCTCCATATGCACATCGAGATGGGCGATGATGGGAGGTATAACACAACCAACATTAGTATTGTTACCTTTTAGAGCGATTCTAGTTCCCCTCTCACATTAAAAAATTTCATGTATTTTACGGGTTTGAAGAAGAATTTGGTGTCAGTTTCCATGTTCGAGGACTGTGGCTACAATGTGATATTTAGCAAGGGAAAGGCTTTCCTTCATCACATAGACTCAGTATAGGTGAACAACCTCTACAAATTGGATGTAGAAGATTACATTGTTTTGAGCATGAAAGCAGAGAAGGTGCAGAGCCGAGACATCAGTGAGTTGTGGCATAGATGATTGGGTCACTTGCACCATGAAGATTTGAATATTATGAAAAAATATTCTACGAGACTTCCCAAGGGTACACTAGAGAAGAGAGACACATGCAAAGGGTGAACAATGGGGGAGTACACCAACACTTCCTTTCACGATAAAGGCAGTCGAGCCAAGCAATCCTTGATCATTTTCACTCAAATGTGTGTGGATTGTTCTCGACAGCCTGCATGACCAATCAAAAATATTATGTAATATTTGTTGATGATTTTTCTCTTAAGTGATGGATTTTCTTCATGCAGAAGAAAGATAAGATGCTCACTAAATTTTGTGAATTTAAAGACTTGTCAAGAAATATATTGACAAGAAATTTAAATCTCTTAGAAGCAATAATGGTGGAGAATATGTGTCGAATTAATTCAAGAACTTTTGTGCATCAGAAGGCATTCGATGAGAGTTAATAGCACCTCATAACCCACAATAGAATGGGGTGGTTGAAAGGAAGAACATAAGTATTGTGGGAGTGACACGGGTGATGTTACATGATTAGGGCATACCATTGCACTTATGAGTTGAAGCATGAAACATAGCTGTTTATTTACATAACTTAATCCCTCATTGAATTCTAGGGATGTGTACACAAAATTAAGCTTTTTTAGGTAAGAACCAGATGTGGCACACTTCAGGATCTTTGGTTCATCAGTTTACAGACATGTTAATAAGGATGCACAGAAAAAGCTAGAGCCAACAACTGAGTTGGGTATATTTGTGGGGTACACTGATACACCTCACAACTATCGGGCATACTTGTCATCCAACAGGATGACATTGATTCATAGAGATGTGAAGTGTGATGAAGAGAAGGACATGAGATGTTCCCTTGAGAGGGAGCTTCAGTTACATGCATATGAGGAGCTTTTAGCTCTAGAGGAGGAACCTCAGGATGATGTGGAGCTGTCACATGCAGAGGAGCAGAGAGTAAAAACACCCATTCATGCAGAGACTTCCAAATATGGAAGGAAGTGCACCAGAGAGGTTTACAGGTTAATGCATGATGCTAGAGAGAATGTGAGAGCACCCACATCAAAGCACAGACAGAGGAGGTCACTAGATTTGTGCACTAGCTACATGGATCTAATGAGCTAGAGTGTAGATGTTGAGCCATCCTCATTCGAGGAAGCATTGTAGAAACTAGTATGGGTTGATGCCATGGTTGAGGAGTAGGACTCCATTATTAGAAACAATGTTTTGGAAGTGGTCCTAAGACTAACAGACAAGTCAGTGGTGAGTTCTAGATGGATTTACAAGGTAAAGCACGCAATAGATGAGAGTGTGGAGAAACACAAGGTTAGGTTTGTGGCTAGATTATTCTCTTAGGTGGAAGGAATTTATTATGAGACCTTTGCTCCAGTAGAAAGGTACTATTTAATAAGATCTATTATAGCGCTATCAACGCAGATGGGATGCAATATACATCAAATGGATGTGAAGACAACATTCCTCAATGTTATGATTGAGGAAGATGTGTATATTGAGCACCCAAAAGGATTTGAGACCTTCAACAGAGAGTCTCATGTGTGCAGACTCAAGCAAGCGTTGTATGGACTAAAACAAGCACCCCGTGCCTGGTACACCAGGATTTGCAACTATTTGACTGGGTTGGGCTTCACCAAAGGTGAAGTAGATGCAAACAATTACAATATTGTGGTTGAAGTTAAATTATTGATTATAGTATTATATGTCGATGATTTGATTCTAACAGGTGATGAGAAGATAAAATCTTGCAAAGAGGATATTGCAAGAGAATTCGAGATGAAGGACCTAGGGCTCATGCATTACTTTATTGGTATGGAAGTATGGCAAGGAGATGGGGAATTGTTTATCTCTTAGGGGAAGTATTCCAACGATGTACTAAAGAAGTTCCACATGGACAGTAGCAAACCCATGGAGACTCCTCTAACCGATAATTGGAGGAAGGAAGATGCTACTTTAGGTGAAGTAGTGGAGGCTATTATTTATAGATAGCTTGTGGGTTCACTCATGTATTTGGTGAACACACGTCTGGACATGTGTTTTATGGTTAACCCACTTAGTCAAGTCATGGTTAAGCCAACTAAACTTTATTGGAAGGCAGTTAACATGTGTTGAGATATCTTAGAGGCACCACTCAGTTTGGTCTTTGGTATAGACAGACAGAGGGAGTGAAGCTTCAAGGCTTCACATATGCAATTGATAGGGAGTCCATCTGATAGGAAGAGCACATCAGGGGGAATCTTTAGTATTGTGTCAGTAGTAGTTTCTTAGTACAACAAGAAGCAAAGATCAATTACACTCAGTTCAACAGAAGCAGAGTACATGGTTGTTGGTCAAGAAGCTTATGAGGCTATCTAGATGAGGAAGATCCTTGTTAGGTTATTTGGTTAGAAAATGGATCCTAATGTTATTTACTGTGATAATTAGAGTAGTATCAAACTCTCTTAGAATCCAGTTTTTCATGATCGGTCCAAGCATATCAACATCAGGTATCGCCATCTTCTAGATTGTGTGTAGAGGAGAATCATGTTGATAGAGTACATTCCTACAGAGGAGCATAATGCATATATTTTGACAAAGGCATTGTCAATATGAAAATTCGAGTTTTAGAGAGGCAATATCGGGGTAGCAGATAATCACTTTCTTGAGAGATTATTCAGCGTAAATCACATAAAATTTCATTTGTCGATGCGTTTCGAACCAACTAGTGTGGTTCATCGTCAGGACAAGTTGAAGAAACGGATCCAGCTTAGCATGTTAAATAGCATGAGTAGAGTCTCCAATGACTAAATTTGATTAACAACTAATTTTTGACTTTGGGACCAAGGTCAAATTTTTATTTATTAATTCAATATTATTATTATTATTATTATTTATTATTTTTTAATGGAAATTAGTTAAATTAGGTAAAAATATATAAATAAATAAAATAATTTTAATGAAAGTTATTCCTGGGACAGAAAGCCTTCCTCAAAGCTGCCAAAAATTCATCTGCTAAAAGAGAACCAAAAGAGCGGGTCCCAGGTGTCCATCTTCCGTTTGTTCAGGGGACCACTGATAAGATTGCCAGGATTCTTAAGAGGCATAATGTCCCCTCGATCTTTTGACCCCTCAACACCATTCGTAAATCCCTCAGGTCTGTAAAGGATCCTATCAACCCTAAGGACATGAAAGGGGTTTATATTATTCCTTGTTCCTATGGGACCCCCTATATTGGAGAGGCTTGTCACTCCATTAATCAAAGGATTAGTGAGCATGCAGTTGACCTTAAGCATAGGAGGACTAAGTCTTCCGCTTTAGCTGAGCATGCTGAGAGTACGAAACATCATGTTTGCATAGAGGAGGCGAGTGTTATCGCTAGGGTTTCGCAGTTCCATCATCGAAAAATTTAGGGAAGCCCTTGAGATTAAGAAGAGACCGAACAATCTCAATAGAGAAGATGGATAGAAGATAAGCAGTTGCTGGATCCCTGCCCTTTCTTCCTAGTTAAAGGGATTTTTATTTTTTTTAATAGTAATTTCTCGTTATTTTATATATATATATTTATTTTTATTTATTTATTTATTTTATTATTATATATATATATATTATATTATATATATATATATATATATATATATAATATATATATATATATATATATTTAGTTAACTAATTTATATATTAATATTTTTATTATTTTTATTTAGTTATTTATTTATTTTTATTGAATTATTATTTATTTTTATTTAATTAATTAATTAATTAATTTATTTTATTTTTACTTTTTAAGTTAGGTCCGTCAATAATTTTTTAATTATCCTAACAACTTAATATATAAATTTTTAATTAAAAGATATATATATTATGATATTAAAATAATTAAATTAAATAATAAATTAACCTTGTAAAACTAACATTAAAAATATTTCACATTTTATATATATTTACCTAATTTAAACTATTCCATTAAAAAATAAATATAATAATAATAATATTAAATTAATAAATAAAAATTTGACCTTGGTCCTAAAGTAAAAAATTAGCTGTTAATCAAATTTAGTCGTTGGAGACTCTGCTCAAACTATTTAACATGCTAAGCTAGATCTCCAAACGACTAAGCATGCAATCAGAGGAAGGCCTACGAGGATTGCACAATTCATATATGAGAAATTTACCAATTAAATATGGGCTAACTCCCTAGGAAACTCTGCAAGGAAATAGGATATTGGTAGGCAAGAAAATTGGTTAAGTATTTGCTTGAGCTTGTCTGGGAAGCAGTGAGATATATTGAGATAGTGCAAAGGTTTCTCGAGCTTGAGCAAAGCATTATAATCTTCTCATATTTTCTAATTAATGCAATATATAGATAGTAGGGGTTTTAGTTGTGGCTTTCCCCAGAAAATTATTGTGTTATGTGTGATTGAATTCTTTCTCTTTTATTCTTAATGATTTCATCGATCATTTATTGTTTCCGCTAATGAGTAGAGTAGTTTCAAGTCAATTATTTTAGCATATTACAATATGCAGTTTGAATCTATGAGGAATTTCTACAGTCTTCTTGAGAATTATCTTTCTTCCACCTCCATATGGCTTAGAGATCAGGAGCTTTCAGTGTTATCAAGTCTTGAGTGGTGGTCACAAAATAATATCCCTTTACTTTCTCTTGATCGATTAACTTGCATTCCCGGCTACATAGGTGTCTTCTAACATGTTTTCCTTTTGCATCTCCTTCTTCATCATGCTTTCATAGCATGAAAAAGTACCTGCATCTATAATTCAGTCATGACAAGATGACATTAATCCGATAAACCCCTAGCCTAAGATGTTACATGATAATCCACTGACTGAGTCAGAATCGAGTGGCAGGTTGAGGGAGTGGCTCAGTGGCTGCACAATTGTGCAGCTCTGGAAGTTAAGGGTCGAGCTTGAGCCTTGAGACTACACAATCCATGGTTTAGGTTGGACTGTGAAAGAAGATTATGCATTTGGGGAGCTCATGGAGCCAGACCAAGGGCTTGAGCATTGATTTTTCCCATTGCGCAGTTCTAGAAGGTAGAGGAAGCTAGGTGATTTCAAAATTGTGCAATTAAGGAGGTCAAGGTTGAGGCTTGAGCCTTGAGATTGTGCAATGTAAAGTTCTGACTGGGTAGGAGAGAGAAATTGCACAATTTTGGAGGTGGCAGGTTGAGTTTGGACACTATGATTGTGCAGTTGGGGAAATCAGGGAAGCAGGAACTACGCATTGCACAGTGCCGAGAGGTAGTGTTGTAGATTGAGGGTTAAGACTACATAATGCACAGTTCAAGAGGGTTGGATGAGGCTAGGTTTCCTAGTTGAGAAGTTTTCTAGTTTTGACTAAGTGTGGGAATCAGGAAGCTGATGTGATCAATAATAAGACTTGATTATGATCACACACTTAGACACTTGATGACACAACATATATCATCTAGAACGTGAAAATTCCTAGATCTAATAATCTCAGGAATCCTACTGCAACCAACTGAATCTGCTTCACCTAGATTGTAGATTACATTACAAACTTATTTCGGATTTCTTCATGAAATATTGAAGTAAATTATTGAAGAAGCCTACACCAAATTGAATATGATTCTGAAAAATAGAAACTGAGCAATTAAAATAGAAAGACATAGGACACCATTATTTTTGGACAAATTTCCCTGGAAAAACCCAATGTAGGAAAATGGTGCAACAACTCTAAGGGTTTTATTAGGAGAAAATCTGAGTACAATTCTAGGATGCTCAACAAGCAATCTGATAGAGAGATAATAATGAACAAAAGACTGGTGAGATGATTTCACCTTGTCATTGGAGAATCAATGACTTATCCTGCTAAACTGGAGGCTTTGCATTACCCTCTGCGTGGTCTTTATGTAGAACTACGTCACTACCAAAAGTTTCTACATCACCTTTGATGGGTATTACGTTCCCCTCTTTGAGATTCTCTGCTAGCTAAGAAAATTGAACTTCTGGCTCCTAGAATCACACCCCGACTTCCGGCAACTAAACCTTGACTTCCCTTAGCAGGAAACTTGACTTTCCCTCAAGGACTGCACTGCCTCTGTGTCATCACTGTGTGGACCAACATCAACCTTCCTCTGGATGTCTTTTATTTTCTCCCTCTACCGTGTATTCTTTGAAAATTCCTTCTTCCAAATTCTCACTGCCCCTCTGCTACAAGAAATATCTTTAATTGATTCTTCCTCCTGAGAACTTATCACTTTAGAAAATCAATTTCCTTGATCTCTTTATGTGTCTTACAAATGACCCTCAAGCCCCTTCTTATATCTTCTGGTTGGAAAACCAACAACCTAGATTAAATCTTAATCAAAGGCTTAGATCATTTTGGCTTGATCTGTCTTTTTCTAGAAATTTCACTCATGATTAGATTAATACCAATTAATATTTTAATTTCTAAGTTTAGACTTTGGAACCCCATTACAAATATTAATTATTTTAATAAAATCATTTCTTGGTGGAATTTCCCAAACCACTTTCTAGGTTCTTTGGAATAAATGTGCCTAAGCCTCCCCACAAAATTTGAGGCTTAGAGCACGTTCGATGCTATCCCAAATCAACACTCCCTCTTAGCAAGGGATGTGCTCTAGCAATATAATACTGTTGCATACTTCTCCGACTCTGAAGAATCGCCCTCTGCATTGCTGATGTTTGACATGATGTCCACCAAATACTATTTTGTTGCTACTACTATAGTGTTTCCTTTGACACTGCCACTGCCAATGCTCCATGTTTACTGCATCTCCCTCTCAAATTCTACATCTGCTATGTTGATAGAATTGCCATTGTTAACACTGCATATATACTCCAACTCAGTTGCTAAGATAAGCAACTAAAAACACCCAAAAACTGGACAAGTATCTAGTGGATACACCTCAGTGATGAAATCCTAATTGCTGCTAGTCCCACGTTGCCTTCTGAAGCCACTGTACCATTGAAGCTCTGCAATGTGCCTCCTCGCACTGTTTCCTCTCTTCTCTGCACTGGCCACATTTTGGTGCTACTAACTACTGCATCTATTGAATCAACACTCCATGGAACCAACTAAAAACTCCTCCATCCCACGACTACTGATCATGAGATCCCATAGCAAGGTGATGATCCAAGAGGTGGGATCCTCAAGGATCCTATGTAGGAATTTACAGGGTAAGTTCCTCAGACAGAACACCAAAAGGACACCGCTCACAAACAGATCACAGATCAATACACCAGTATTTTGACGTGGTTGAAACCCTCAAAGAGGGAAACAGTCCACGGCCTGAGTCAACGTGGCTACTACAGGCAATTTATTAATAAAAGAATGAAAATTTACATAAGCTTCTCTCATGCACGGTTAACCTACAAATGACCCTCCATGCGATTTAAATAGAATTCATGGACCAATCGGGTGTCAAGCCACGGATCAAGTGTCGGTAATACCGAGGAGAGAATGAACCGTCGGATCACTACATATCGTAACCGTCGGATTGTAAGTTACAAATGTACATCGGTAAAGAAACACACTTTACCTAACTCTATACCTAACTCTATACTAGACCAAGTTGAACTTAACTATTTCCTATGTG
>APFE031474894.1:1609-15092 GCA_000404065.3 Pinus taeda
AAATATAAAGTTTCCATACATACCTTTTGTGTGTTTTGCACATTATTGAGATCGAAAAATTGCTCCATCTGTAATATCCATGTTGCGGGATCCTTGCCTTCAAACTTCCTCATATCAATTTTTGGAATATGGTGGGTCTTCGATCCAAGATTAGAGTCTGTGAAATCATGATTAACATTTCTTTTGTTCTCATCATGAGTTTCCTTTACTACCCTTTCACCATTAGTAAGCATTTCTTGTAGAAACGTTGTTAAATTTGTCTTCAAATCTTCCATGCTTGTCTTCAATTCTATCTTCAAATCATCCATCTTAGCTTCCACATCAATCATCTTAGCTTATATGCCTTTCTTTAAATAGTCCATCTTAGCCTCTACACCTTTCTTTAAACTATCATCTTAGAGTCTGTTCCTTTTTGTGCAAGGGACAGTTGTTGCACTTGATCTTGTAATTTTGATACATCATGTTGCATTCCTCTTCTTCATGAGTCATGCTAGAGCTTTCAGGTTCCTTACTAGGTGTTTACATTTTCTTTCCTCGGGGCATCAGTTACTGATAATAATGCTCTACTATGCCCCTTGAATTCCTTCAAAATAAATTTCAAACCAATCTTAAGCAAAAATTTAAAAGAATCTACATATTTTTTTTACTTTGTAGGAGCTCGATATTGCCTCTGATGTATCTCTGTACATTCAAATCATCCAGTTCTAAAATTGTGACCTAAGGTAGCCCTCTGTGTCCTCTTTCCAATGCCACTAGTCTGATCCAAATTGGATTCTCCAAGGAAGAGTTATGCGGAATCTCCCACAGTGACCTGATTATAGACTAGTTCAGTAGAGCAAACTTGTACGACGTGCCACGAGTCACTGTTTCGACCTTTAGCTTTGAAAAATATATCGAAGAAACTGCAGTCTGACCCCTTTCTGTACCTTCTTATGAAATTTCAATCCAATGCTCAGAGAAAGAGTTATGATGATTTTCCCCAGGTCACCTGGTGTGAAGGATGGCCCTCCATTGATTGAGTATATACTATTTTCGACCTAGTTTGACATTTATTATATGTTAATTTAAAGCTAAATTAATAAAAAAATAAGTTCCATATGTATACATACATATGATTATATTCAAATATAATTTAAAATATGTTTAGAGAAAATTAGATTTGCTTGTCCTTCTTGTTGCTAGATATCAATTGATACTAGGGAGATCGGTCTATCCGCTTAACAAATTGGTGACTCCACTGGGGATGGGATTTGATTGTTTAATTTTCCTTTATCTTTGATTCGAGAAACTTGATTTTTTGTTTCTGGTTTTTACTTGATGTGTCTGGGATTGGGTAGTTTGTCAGTCCTGGATTGATTTTTTATTTTTTAGAAATTTTTACGAGGACCGCACGTTCTGTTTAAGTTACAGTGCAGACTTTTCCGCACTGCTACTTTACTGCACAGAGCGGTACCGCACCTGGTTTCACTGGGGACCTGTGAACCCTGTCAAAATTTTTGGAAATCTTGAAATCTTTTCCTCCAGTTTAGTTTAGATTCTTTTTGTTACTTTTATCCTCTGCCCAGATCTACATATATCCTGTTAAAAGTCTCTCATAAGTAAGTTCCATTGGTGTTGTGTTTTGAATGACTTTCTAGAAGTTTTTGCATGCTTGGTTTGGTCTTCACTCAATCTTTGTAGTGACTTGAAGCTTAGAAGCCTAAGAAACCTTAGATCACCTTGGAATCTTTTGTCTTCTTGATAAGTCTGGCTGGTTTGTGAGATCTTCCTTTGGTGAGAAATCGATTTCATTTCTCTTTGCAAAACTTTGAATGAACTTAATCATAAGTTGTGAATTTCATTTTTTATAAAAACATAGCTGGGTGTTTTTGGTTGATTTGTCTTGCTAAATGAATTAATCCTTAGTTTGCTGAATAACTAAGTAAAAAAATCCTCAAAAAACATTTGAAGCTTTTATTTCAATTAGTTTTAAGAAGTTAGATCTAAAGATTAGATTTTTCATAGTTTTGAGTGTGTTGTCTCAAAATTATAGTTTCTCTTTTGAAAAAATTGTTTTTCTAGTTTTGAGTGTTGAAACGAAAAGGGATTTATTTCGTGAGCATAATTAGTAGCTTCGTTTGAGTGTATTGAAAAAGAAAAAGACAAAAAGTTTTTCTTTTCGTTTTTATGTTGAAGGAAAGTTTTGTTTTCAAAGAAATTGCATTCTCAACTCTTCCTTTAGCTAGAGATTCATTGAAAAGGAAAAGAATTGATCATCTTAGGTGCATTTTTTAGCATTTTGGAGTCAAGTCTTCACACCACAAAGTGTCATCTCCATACCTTTTGACTTAAGAAACAACCAATAAAATTAACGCTTAATTAAAATTCATCTAGCAAACTTTTTATTTCTAGGTCTCTTATTCACCAACATAGCTTAGGCTAGTATCTTGGAGTAGGGAGTAATTAACTCTCCAAGATAGTTAAAACAAACAAGTAGTCGATCTTGCGGTAGGAAAATTTCCGATTGTTTCATCTATGCTTTGGGAAAGCTCCTCTTAAAGGAGAAGCACGAGATCATATCTAAACTAGTGAGGTAATCAATCCTTCCTCATTGGGAACGATAGTAGATATTCACGTATTAAAAATGGTAAACCTTGGATTGACCATTGTCGAGAAGCCTGGGGTCACTTTTTGGTAAACCTTGGATTATGTCAAGGAGCCTTAAAGGGGATTGAGCTTTGTTACTCTACCCTTGCGTGCATATCGTATCGTAGAATGTTCCCCCAAGTATATTTGTCTCTGTTGGTAACCTTAGTGGCCATAATCTTTAGGATTCTTTCTTGAGGTGACGGTGGAGGGAAGATCCCACTGTACCTAGAGCAAACATCGACTAGACTCACTTGGACTCTTTGGGGGGTTATCTTCACTCGAGACGGTTTTGTGGAGAAACTTGTGCCAGTCTGTTTCATTAAGTAGGTTGTCGGGGTAACTGTTCCAACCACCATTTTGTATTGAATTCTGCGAGGTTGGATTTCATCACCAACTAGTGTTTTCGGTACAAAAAAATATTGTTTGTGTGTGGTTTGAACCCTTAGATTTTTAGGTGTGTGATTCAATTGATTGGTTCTTTAGAGACTTTAGGTGATTTTCTTTAGATTTTCTTTGTTTTCATGTGAAGTAATTAATTAATTAATCCTGGCTGAATTACCGAGACAATCCCATAGACTTCAGGGGAAGCCTCCCGAATATACACCAAGTCAGCGTGAAGGGCTAAGAGCTCTTGTCACACCTAGTGAAAGTAGAGTTGGGTCACTAGAGGTCGGAGAATCATCTTTAGTTGTTCACCCTAATTATCAAGTTCCAGCAACAGAGTATATTTCTGAACCAATTTCAGTTTCCGAAGTTACTGGTAGTTTTTCTTCTACTGGTGAATTAGTTGAGGAACCTAAAATTTCTGAACCTGAAACTGAACCTGCTGCTACTCCATCCTTAGGATTTGCTTCTCCAATTTCTATTTCTCTTGGTTCACCCAGGGTAGGAAGTGTCATTACCCATAATCTTCCGTTTGGACTCATTTCTATTGAAGAACTTGTTATTCCGGATGAGGATATAACTCCCCTTGAAAATCAACCGACTATAGAACTTAGGGAGCGTGAATCCATCTTTTACAGTCCTTTTCGAGGTGACTCTTGGTACGTATCTTTGATGAACTTTTTAGAAAATCCAGGTCTCGCTGCTTCACCACCTCGTATTCCTTTTCATCCAACGCCCAGAGGTTATTATCCTCCTTCGAATATGTCAAACCGCTCATCCATGTTTTCTCAAAATCCAGAAACAATTTTATATGGAATTCCTTTTGTTCTGTTTGGGTATCCGTTAGTTTCTGGTACTTTTTTAGGAGCGTCTCCTCAACCCATTGAACATGGGGTATCTACTAGTCATAACGAAACTCCACCATTGAGCGTAGAAGAAATTCTAATTATGTCTAGTGCTATTCCAAATCCACAACCTCAAGGTAGTTGTGAAGCTATAAAAAGGGTCTCTTTCACCTCTAGTTACCTCACATTAATATTTCAATCCGGGAACGTTTTTCTATTTCAAAGAGTGTCTCAGTCTGAGGCTTAGCATTTGTCAGAGTAATGGTCGTAGTACAGCTATTTTGAAACTACAAAAGTAAATTGATGCATGTCTACAACTTAACTACTTCAAAAGGCTAAATCACACACTCTTATATGAAGCAATGCATCAGTCAAGGGTTTGGTAGCAATAACCCATCCCTTTAGAAACTGATGGAAAAGAAATCGAAGAACAGATCAGGGGTCTGGGAGCCAAGTAGCAGATGCTGATGCACACTACAACCTGAGATCGTCCTTAATAAATAAGAAATAGAAACAACAAATAAGGAGAACAACAATGAAATAGAACAACAACCTTGAAATGGAACAATAATTCGGAAATGAAATAGTAATTCGGAAATGAAACAGCAATTCAGAAATGGAACAGCAATTCAGAAATGAAACATCAATTCGGAAATGGAACAGCAATTTAGAAATGAAACAGCAATTCAGAAATGGAACAGAAATTCGGAAATGGAACAGCACTTAAGGAATCGAGCAGTAACTAAGTTCAACAAGTTGTGAATCTATTCAATCACACCAATCCAAACATCAATCCTTCATTCTTAAAGATGTACGCACATAATGGAACAGCACTGCCTATGGATCCAAGATGGAACATCACTGAAAACCATATAAACACGATGTGGATTCTATTATCGCTCTAATTAGAAGCATACGATTGCATCTCAATATGAAAACAGTAATATTCAAGGATTCAATAATCATATAAAATCAGAACTTCCAAGATAAATTTTGTAATGCTAAGGCACAATCGCATAACACAAAAACTCTGTAATGGAACAACAATATCCTGTAGAGATTAACCGTGTATACCAACACTTAAAGGACTAGTAACATGATGCAGCGTCAATACAACAATTTTGTTTGCAGGAACATTAAATGGGTTAAACAAAACAGAGCATGTGACATAAACTTTATAAAACACGGCAGATTACTAGATCACGTCGATAAGCAAACCACACAAAAACCACGCGTAATGGTACAAGAGAAAGTGTCCTCTAGGGCCGGGCCCTTAGCCTCCAAGGGTACACCACTTAAGATTGATCCAAGCTCAAAGATAAAAGAGTAACCAAGTTTATATTAATGCATGAAGTAAAATTACAGTAACACAAGTCTTAACAAGATGTAATGATCGTAGTCTTGATCTTTTAAAAGAAATTACATAAAAGCATAATCATCTCCCTTTAGCTAACAATGCTATCCCTTATATAAGGGTGACGACGGAGATGTCTAGATGTAGAAATAGATAAAACAATGATCCCTCAGGATCAAGGATCCTGAGGGATTCGTAGAATCGTTAATCCTGAGTTGCTTCTTCTCTTCTCTGCGCTGAGCTGGTATCTCCGCTTCCTTTCCTAGGTTGGTCTGTTTTGATCTGGTTTGCATGTGGTCTCTTGTCAATGGGACAACAGTTAATTCCTCTTTGTCTTTTCCTTTAGGATGGCCACTTTTCGTTTTTCCTCCCTTCTGTACATGGAAACGACAATTGTCAACGTTCTATATTAATCTCACATGTTTCGTTATAATTATTTATTATTTTCTAAGTTCATAATGCAAAAAGGCTTATAAGTCCTGATGAAAAGATACTGAAATAACCATCAAAACATACCTTCTTTGATACTCCATACACCCCCCGGCTTACCCTTTTTCATGGCCTCATGAAAACATTGTAGTTGACATGGAAGGCAGTGAGTGAGTAGGTTGAAGATGGAATCTCATGTGAGGGCCTACATCCATGATGCGAAACTAAATGATCAAAGAAATGGCCTGTCTGACCCTCAGGCATCTCATACAGGGCTTGGTATCCGGGTGCAGGATGCCAAATGATTGGACTCCGGAACCTATATCCTAACCAGGATGGCCCTACCCTCAAAACAATTTCGCCATAGAGGGGAAAACGGTTGGCAGCAAGTTTAAAATTCTCATACTTAAATGGTTCTCTGAGCTAGATATTCGGATTAGATATTCGATATCGAAATTTAGCTGCATCAATGGCAGGGTCTTTGATAGAGGAAAAATATTCAAGTCCCTGCCGAATGATTGCCTCATGCATGGGTCCTAATGCTTCAATCACTCCTGGAGCCTTCATGAGATTTCTATGTCTCCTTCATAACTATGCTGGGTCCCTAGGCTCAGCTCTTACCCATAGATCTAATCCGTTTTCTTGTCTTTGAAAAGTGTTATAGGCTTTGAGCCATTTAATTTGATTGACTGCAAGTGAGATAAATGCTTGCAATTGAATGTCCCCAATAAAAGGGCCAGGGTTCAGTTCGGTCTCTTGTTCTAGTACAAGGTTATGCAAGTAAAATTCACACAACAATCTCTGCACTTTTACCCCGTAGTGTTTACAGCAATTTATGAATTCATCTATGGTGTTAATTTGTATGGGAGCGCCTGCTTTAACAGCCTTTCTTTTCAATTGTAAATACCTTTCCATTAAAAATAGGACATAGTTCTTAGTAGGGGCTCTACATGCTAGGATGTCATTGTATAGAGAACACAAGGTATCCATCTGTTTGATAACTACATCTAATCTACGAGTTACCTTTGCAACTTTCTCTTGTTCCTTCCACCATCCTTCGAAGGCCTGGCTTTCAAATAAGTTGATGTTCCTTAGCTGCTATAGTTCTTCATATTTTTCTTGGGGGACCGTTTGCTCCCTAAGCTTTTTTGCTTCTTGCTGGGCCTGCTTCAAACCTTTCTGAAGGGTTACCGTTTTCGGATCCTTTTTCCATGCAGCCGTGGAGGCCGGGAGCTTTACCTGAAATTTCTTATTGTGCTGCTTCGAGTTCAGGACCCTTATTACTCCCGAAGGTGGTGCCTCCGTCTGAACTATCTTATCATCCTTTTCTATTTTAACACGAACATCAGCCCATTGTTGTTCCTTTTCAATTGGAACAACAGTCTGCTTTTCAACTTCATTTGGAACAACAACTTGGCTTTTGTCAGGGTTTTGAGCAGTAGGATGGATTCTGGTCCTCCGCCTCTTGCCCTTAAGGGATTTTGCTGGTGTGGTCGGACCTTTTCTTCCTAAAGTCCCTTTTACCCTTTGCCTCGCCTTTAAAATCCTAATCTGTTGGTGAAGCTGGACTATTATGTTCAATATTCTCTGTTGTTCCTTTCGTAATTCCCTTATTTCCACCATTTCTTCAGAAGGAACAACAAGTTGTTTACTACGGTCTAGACTGCGGCTAGCTTCCTGATTTTCTTCCGGGGGTGGTTGTTCCAGGGTAAGAAACTTAATTGGCTCTATTATTTCTTGGGCTAATTCTTCTTCTGCCCTTATTTCCTCCGGACTTTCTTCTGGTGCCTTCTGATTAGGAACAGGTTGTTCCTGCTCAACATTTTCTGACATCTTCTCATCATGAACGGACAGATTTTCTACTTCTGCCTCTTCTGCATGTGATTCCTCGGGTGCATCTTTCTCCTGGGGTTTCTCTCCGGCATGGAGGTCTGATGGACTCGGAGGTTGGCCATATTTGCCCATATTGACCAAAACCTTGGCCAATTCATCTTCCCCTAATGGGTCTTGTAATTGGTTGCCTTCATGTTGTTCCATTCCTTCCTCCTGCTCGGACTGCTCGGCTTCTTTTCCCTCGTCTCCTTCCTCTTCAGATTGCTCATCTTTTCCTTCTTCTTCTTCTACAGATTGCTCTGCCTCCTCTTCTTCTTCTTCTACAGATTGTTCTGCCTCCTCTTCTTCTTCTTCCTTTGCAGATTGTCTTGCCTCCTTTTCTTCTTCTTCTTCTGCAGATTGTTCTGCCTCCTCTTCTTATTCTTCTTCTGCTTCTGCCTCTACAGACTGCTTTGCTTCCTCATCCTGTATTTTTGTTTCCTTGTCCTCCCTTGGGGATTGCTCATCTTCGATTTCTACTGTCTGGTAAGTTCCTTCTTGGGGCTTCTCCAGCCCCCCTCATAGCCATACTAGCCGGGCCGATTTCCAACATTTTTCTGGTTGCTCGGGTGTGTTGGTAACATGTTTCCATTTTTCAGATTTCTTATGTTTTTCAGGTTGATCTGGTGTGCAAGTGACCTGCTTCCGTTTTTCTGGACGTTGGGGTGTGCTAGTGACTTGTTTTCGTTTTTTCGGATGTTCGGGTGTGGCGAACCCTCCATTGACGATGATAATTAGTTATTCCCAGCTGCTCTGCTGCTGGGTGAGACTATGGTTGACTATCAACTGAATTAATCCGTGGTGGCTGACGAGTGACTCTACGTGCTGTGCTCTTTTCATGCTTCATGCAACATCATGAAGTAATGAATTCAACAATGCAGGTAAATTTACAGAGCATTTTTGTTTTAGAGCAGCTAGGATTTTAAGATGTCGTGGTCTTACCACGTCCTTTCTGCCTTCACAGGTGATATAGCTTTGGATGGTCTTTGCTAATTTTTCCCATGGCTCTCCTAGTGTTGCTGGCAGCACCCCCTTCCCTCGAATTGTCAAGCTCTGTCCCTCGTCCTGAAAGATCTCTAAAATCTTTTGTAGCCTTTCCTTCTTTAACGTCCATACTGGTCCAGTAGCTGGCAGTCCCGAGACTTCTACGATTATGTCATCGGTGACTGCTATACGTTTTCCTCTTACTGTGGAGTAGTTCTCTTGCAAATTCTATAAAAATTCAATCGCTATTGTTTCATTGGACTCCTTCAGGTGGTTAAGATAGGTCAGCCATCCTGCTCTTGCCAGGATTTCCCGGGCTGCAGCCGAAACAATTAGCACTTGCAGTTCTCTGCGAACTGACCTTCCTCCCATACTTTCACTGCAAATTCTCAAAGGAACGACAACTGTTTGTTGAAACGCAGAGAAGTTGATGGCGTAACACTCGTTTAAACTCTAATGCTATGGCGAATGCAGTGGAAATGGCTTTGAACAACAACTCATGCAGAAAAAACAAAAAAAAATAGAAAGAGATAATACTGTTGAGCCGTGCTATGCCCGAGTACACAGTCTCCCAAATGGCGAGCTGACACGTGATCTAGGGAATGATGAGGTTAACCTCCCCCCCCACAATGTGATAGGTTGACCCAGCCATCAAATAAAGGAGCAGCACCTGTTCTGTAGCAAAGTCTTTAAGGAACAACGTATGGAAATATGCCATGCTTACAAAAATAGCCTATTACTGAAATCGAGGTATAAAGTTGCATCGCTTTAATACATAAGAGACTGCGGTGATTTGATGCCAGTTCGGGGATAAGACATTTGTCGTAAATAGAGAGTCTCATGCGGTCATTGTCACTGGTTCTGTAATGATTGGTGATAATATATAGTTATGCGTTATATGGTTGGGGTAATATCATATAATTGATTACCACGGCATAAGAAACAAAAGGATGCAATTAACTTACCTGTTGGTGTAAATAATGCGACTTCAATACCATTAACAGTGATTTGCTGCCGATAGGTGTCCATATCCTTGGAAGAGTTATTTGTTTTACCCCTGGAATCATAGACCTTTGTGTATGCTAGGAAACATTGTGCAATGTCAAAATGTAGGCCATTATGCTGGCTTGGTGACCAGTTAGCCATAATTCCATTCACGAGGAAGGAGCAAATAGTGGGCAGGCCGGCTTGTGATGACACCTCCTGTTCCAAGGGTTGTTTGTTTGATATACCTTTTGGACCATTTCCCTGGTGTGGTGGCCATAGTGGGAATGCCACTTCGCTTCCGTCCTGATGATCATGGTAGGCCAGCTCGTAATGAGACTTCCTATCCTGCAATTTGACAATTTAGAAACCATGTTTTGCTCCCTTTTTCCTTGTTTTGCATAAAGTGCCTTTCCTGTTTATACACAAAGTGTGGTTTAACACTCCTTAAGAGTAGGAATGGTGGAAGAAGTGTTAATATCCCAATAGGAAGGTATAGATCATTTTCTCTTATTGTTGAATGATAATCAAATAGGATTAAAAAAAAGGACCATCATGATACAGATAACCAATCAGAATAGAATTAGTAGAACAATGGCAACAAAAGATGATGAATAAGCATGTCTTTCCTTGTGTCTTCTCACCAATTCAGGGCAGTTTCTTATAAAGATAGCAATTTATGATTGACTGATTTTCGTATGCTGTGTTTTTGTTCCCATTACATAAGTGCATAGCCGTATTCAAAAAGACTTGAAAGAACATGAGCATTAAGCATCCTCAATTTAGAATAACAAAAGGAACAAGTTGTTTCACAAGGAGAGCAAAATCATACAAGTGGTGTTCCTTTTGAGGAAGGGAACAACAATAGTTCACAAATGCTGTCCCTTTGGAAACAGGAATAGCAAAACATACAAATACCATTCCTTTGGAAGAGGAATAGAAAAAATAAAAAAATGTTGTTCCTTTGGAAAAGGAACAACAGAAAGCAAAAGTGTTGTTCCTTTGGAAAAGGAACAACAGAAACACAAAAATATCGTTCCTTTGGAAAAGGAACAACAAAAATCAAAAGTGTTGTTCCTTTGGAAAAGGAACAGCCGAAAGCAAAAGTGTTGTTCCTTTTGAAAAGGAACAACAAAAACACACAAATGTTATTCCTTTGGAAAAGGAACAACAAAAACTCACAAATGTTGTTCCTTTTGGAAAAGGAACAGCAGAGGTAGCAAAACTTGTTTCAAAGATATGTACAAAAGTAACTCAAGAAGTTCTGTACAGACTGTAAAGAAAAGTAAATTCTTTAGTGAATTACAAGTGAGAAAGACTTGTCTTCCTCCCCCAAGATCTCCATATCTGAATCTTGGCGTAGCTGTTGGCAGAAGGACTCCCGAGTAAGTGGTTTGCGATAGAGATGGACTCGATGGCCATTTTCCCTAAAGGCATATCCAGATCCATCAATAGTGATTAGGGTAAGGGTACCATTGTCATGTACTTTCTAGATTTCATATGGTCCCATCGAACGAGTCTGGAGCTTCCCGGGGAAGTCCTGAAACCTGGAGTCGTACAAAAGAGCCTAGTCTCCTTCATGGAAGACTTTATTTTTAATGAGAGCATCATGCCATTTAGCTCTCTGCTATTTTATTAGGGTAGTGTGTTGAAGTGCAAAGAGCCTAATTTCATCCAGCTCATTGATCTATTGTAGTCGATTATTCTATGCCTCAGTTAGGTCTAAACCAACTTCCTGTGTTGTTCGTAATGTTTGGACTTCGAATTCTATGGGAAAAATAGGTTGTTTTCCAAACATTAACTAATAAGGTGAGTAACCGGTGGTACTTCTCCATGTTGTTCTATAAGCCCACAGTGCTTCAGGTAGTCTGGCAGCCCAATCATGTCTATGTGATGCAACAGTTTTTGTTAGAATTGTTTCTATTATTTTATTGCTGCTTTCTACTTGCCCATTTGCCTATGGGTGATATGGAGTAGTAATTTTATGTTGGACATGATAGTTGTTGAGTGTTGCAGCTATTTTGTTTCTAGCAAACTGTGGTCCACCGTCTGTAATTATCTCTCTTGGAAGGCCATAACGTACAAATAGATGGAACAGGAACTGTATAACGGATTCTTCTGTGGCTCTTGGCAATGCCTCTACTTCAACCCACTTGGTGACATATTTTGTTTCCACCAAAATGTATGTTTTCTAGTTTGATGGTGGGTTGATTGGTCCCACGAAATCAAGAGCCCATCGCTCAAATGGTTCGATGACTAGCTGTGGTTTCAGAGGCATCTCATCTGACTGACTAGGGCATCCCACTCTCTCGCAATTGTCACATGCTTGGACAAATTTCTTTGCATATTTGAAAATTGTGGGCCAATAATACCCTGTTTGTAACACTTTATGTCCAGTCCTACAATCAGTGAAATGTCCACCACATGGTTGGTCATGGCAGGCTTTCAATATGTCAAAAATTTCATCCTCTCGAATGCATCTCCTGATATGGATGTCTACCCCTATGTGAAACAAATAGCCCCCAATCCAGGAAAATCTAGTACTTCGCTGAACAATTTGTTTTCACTTATTAGGGGTTAGATGCTTTGGTAACTTACCTACTGCTAGGTAATTGGCAACATCAGCATACCAGGGTATTTGAACAGCAACAGCAAAGAGATGCTCATCCGGAAATTGATCTTCAACTGCTACTGTATCAACTGGCTTTGGCATTCTTGAGAGGAAATCAGCTACTGAGTTTTCTTTCCCAGGTTGATCCTTGATTGTAATATCAAATTCCTGCAATAGAATCATCCATCTAGTTATTCTGCCATTTGTGATAGGCTTGTTTGCTAAATATTTTATAGCAGAATGATCTATATACAAGATAACATGATATCCAGTAATCTAATGTCTGAATTTATTGACAGCATGTATAACAGCTAGAAATTCTTTTTCAGTGATATTATAGTTTAATTCAGCAGGGGATAGATTTTTTCTAACGTAATAAATTGCATATGGTTTTCTATCCTCTTCCTGTCCAAGGACCACTCCAATGGTTGTGTCTGAGGCATCAAATGATATCTGGAATGGCAAATCCCAATTTGGTCCTCGAAGGACTGGGGCTGTAGATACGAGCTTCTTCAGATCCTTGAAAGCATGTTCACATTTCTCTGTCCAAAGAAAATCAACGTTACTAGTTAGTGCATACAAGGGTGTAGCAATACGTGAATAATGTTCTATAAACCTTCTGTAGTAACGAGAGAATCCAGGAAAGCTACGTACCTCTGTTTGAGTGGTAGGAGTAGGAATAAGCAAAAGTATTTGGATTTTGGCTGGATCTACCTGAATGGCAGTTGCTGAAATATAATGTCCTAAAATAAGTCCTTCCGTAATCATCATATAACATTTTTCATGGCTTAAACAAAGCCTGGTAGCAATGCAATGTTGTAGGAATTTTTCTAGTGTATCCAGTGCTGGGTCAAACTCATCTCCCTATGGAGTAAAGTTGTCCATATATACTTCCTGTCCTTCATTTATTAGGTCTGCAAAAATGCTAAGGATAGCCCTTTGGAATGTGGCAGGGGCATTGCATAAGCCAAAAGGTAAAACTTGGTAGGCGAATGTTCCTCAAGGACAAGTAAAAGTAGTTTTGTCCTGATCTTCAGGGGCAATCTATATTTGGTTATACCCACTGAAGCCATCAAGGAAAGAAAATAATTTCTTCCCTGCCAAAGTGTCTAATACTTGGTCGATGAATGGGAGAGGAAAGTGATCTTTTTGTGTTGCTTTATTTAGCTCCCTGTAGTCCACACAAATTCTCCATTTCCCATTCTTTTTTGGTACCAACACAAGCGGGGAGACCCATTTACTATCAGAGATAGGATAGATAAAGTTAACATCTAAAAGTTTTTGAAGCTCGGCTTTTACTACTTCTTTTAGATGAGGATTTAGTCTTCTCTGAGGCTACCTAATAGGTCTTGCATCATTTTCTATGTAAATGTGGTGTGTACATAATTGGGG
>APFE031474894.1:15207-31951 GCA_000404065.3 Pinus taeda
TCAATTCCTTTCATATCAGGGTAGTCCCATGCAAATGCTTCTTTATATTTCCTTAACATATGGATGAGCTTTGTTTCTTGTTCGGATGTGAGGTTGGCATTAATGTTTAAGGTTTTCCCGGGTTCAATTTCCACAATTTTACTATTTGCAATAGAAGTGACAGGGATTGTGTGATCATGTGTATCTTTTAGAGGGTCCTCTTCTAATTCGTTATCAAATGCTACTTTTATCATATGACATTGGGTATGAGATATGAGTTCAGTTTGACTAATGAAATTACTGATGGCATCATCTTATGTTTGGTCTTTGAACTCAAGTGCTTCTTGTATAGTTAATGGAGATCTAATGTTATCAGTAAGATATGATACAAGGTGCCTATTAGTTTTGACTATAGTGGTACCTAGCTGTGCTGGGGGATATAGCACTAAATTTTTGATATCCACCCCCCTGGTTATGATCATATTCCCTTGCCGACAACCGATATAGGCATCAACAGTAGCGAGCCAAGGTCTTCCTAAGATCAATGGATGTCCATCAAGTCGGTTTTTAGGATTTATTATCAGAAAATCGGTTGGATATTCCCAGGAGTCAACCGAGACCATGACATCATTTAGTATGCCTTATGGCCTAACCACAGATCAGTCAACCAATTATAACAAAGTGGAGGTGGGTTCTACAGATGTAATGCTTAGCTTTTGGCAAGTAGCAGTTGTTAAGATACTGATTGCATCTCCAAGATCAACTAAGGCATTGGGCAGGGTTTGACCATGAATTTGGACAGTTACTATTGGGTTTCCTGGGTCTTCATACTTAATGAGTGTTTCCTTTCCTAATAATAAGTTAGATAAAGTGCCGACTACTTGAACTCTTGGATTATTTGTTATATTCCTCCTTGGTCTTTTTATGCACAATTCTTTAATAGTTTTTGTGTATATCAGGATGTCTTGAATGGCTTGGAGGAATGGAATTTTTATGTACAAATTTTGCAATTCTCCCAGAACGTCAAAATCAGGTTGTTGTATAAGTCAAGGTATGACTAATCGTTCTGGGAACGGGGGAGAGGATGTGGTTGCTTGATTATGAGTTTGTTGTTTATTCACATCCTCTTCATGTGACAGATGTTCTCTAGGTAACTGATCTTCAATTTGAACTGTTTTATTTCTCTCAGTTTGAATAATACGCCCAGATCTTAGCTAAAGATCATTACACTCCCTCAGATCAGGTCCTTCTTCTGGTGTTTCTAGGATTTGGAGAGATTGGCCTGATCTATTATTTGGGTTGGGGTTGGGTTGGGCTGGGAGTTGCGGTCTCAGATTAGACTGGGGATTTTGCTGTAAAGCTGGCAGTGTAGGTTGAGGGAGAGGGATATTTCCTACTGGCTAATGTGTTGGTCTCTTCCAGTTAGTCTGCCAGGCTGAGCTTTGTGAAGTAGGGGGAGTCCATTGTGGTGGGTATAGGTTGTTTTACCAATATGGTGGGGGATAAGGAGGATTCGACCAACCAGATTGGCTCATCTGATTCAGCCACGGGTTTGCAGAAGGATATGACTGTGGTGACCAGTTTGGAAATGGAGGCTGAAATTGACTTTGCCATGTATTATACTGTTGAGAATTATACTGCGGAGATTGAAAAGAAGAAGCTGGGTCTAGAAACATACCAGTTTGTCACGGTTGCCACTGATGGCGCTAGTTGAGAAAATACACCGCTTCTGGCTCTTCTTCTGCCTCCTTATATACTGCTTTCAGTCCAGGTAGTGAGGGACAACTTTCCGTAGAGTGATCCCTTGTACAGATGGCGCATGTTTGGACTGCATCTAGTGGACACTCCTTATGTCTATGCTTCTTCCTACATTTGGGGAAGAAGATTTCCAAATTTTGTTCTGCCTCCATTTGCTTTTGCTTGGCCTGCAAAACGTCCAATTGTGTAGTCAGTGTCCCTAGTATATCAGTGTTAAAATTTTCTAATAAAATTCCAATTTCCACACGCGTGACTCCTTCTGATGGGATTTTATTTTCTCTTACAAATCGATCATGTTCCACTGGTTTGATTCATGTACTGCCTCTTGAACTCCTGATGCATAAATCAATTATGTCAGCAAAAATTTCCTGATAAATATCCCCTTTTCCCATAATGTTTAATGTTTCGATCCATTGTTCTTTCATGCCCCTTATTAATGTTGTTTTTAACATGTTATCAGGTAAAGGTAGTGATGCATAGGCAGATCTTTGTAGATTATACTGGAAACGTTCCACATACTCTTGTAATGTTTCGTTTGGTCTAGCTATCATCTGGAATATTTCCTCTTTCAGTTCTCTAGACTTGCAATAGTCTTGATATTTTTTTAGAAAAGATTCTTTCATTTCTTCCCAGTTATTTATAACCCCACCACCTAATCCCATAAGCCATCTTAAAGCAACCCCTTTCAGGGTAGAGGGAAACAATTTTAGTTTTTGGGGGTTAGTGGTGTAATCATATCCCCTGCACAGTACATCGAATTCAAATAAAATGCATCCGGGTCTTTTGATGTAAGCCCATGAAATGTAGGGATATGTTGAAGGGGGATTACTTTCATGGGGGCATTTGCTACAAAATCCACTATGGGGTATTATAATGCAGAGGTTTGGGTGTTTGGCGGATTTTGAACCATTGGGTCAAATATATGCCGATAACCTTCTGGAATATCTAGGAGGGTGTTCCTAGGTTGAGAGAGGATGGCTTTGACAGGAACAACTTTAATAACACTTCCTCTATCTGGGATTTTTGTCTAAGGAGATTGGGCCCCTTCAATAGTAATTTTTGCCACACTACCTTTGTATGGGCTACTCAATGGTTGAGTTATCCTAAGAGGAGATCTCGGTTCCTCAGTTTCCCCTGTCTCTCCTTCTCCTTTACAAAGATTACTGAAATTCCCTTCCTGCAATAGCTCTGGAATATAATTTTCAATTTCTTGAAAGTCCTGTTCGTTAGTTTGACTATGCACCTCAGCAAAGGCTACAGATGGTGAACCTGTGGCCTGAAGGGAGCTAATAGGTTGTTTGGAAGTAACTTTCCTGGGTCCTACTGAGGGATGAGATTCGGCTTTCTTATAGATTTCGTCTATGAAGGTTGATTGACCAAGGGTCACCGACCCCTTAGCTTTTTCTGGCTTTGGTAAAGGTTTGGAATTTTTCTCTGGCTTTTTCTGCTTAGTCATGCACTCAATTTAACTACTAAATCCTTCTCAAGCAGATAGCAGCAAATCTGCAGGAAAGCGGGCAAAGGAGCAGGGCTTTTACATGCTCCACACGTAGGTTCTTACCTTCTGTTTTCAAAACCCAATTCTTCCCTAGCAGGTTTGTACACTACTCTGAAAAAAAAGAACAAATGGCTACACTCTTTCCCCAGCAACGACGCTAAAATGTGGAGATATAAAAAGGGTCTCTTTCACCTCTAGTTACCTCACATTAATATGTCAATTCGGGAATGTTTTTCTATTTCAAAGAGTGTCTCAGTCTGAGGCTTAACATTTGTCAGAGTAATGCTCATAGTACAGCTGTTTTGAAACTACAAAAGTAAATTGATGCGTGTCTACAACTTAACTACTTCAAAAGGCTAAATCACACACTCAGATATGAAGAAATGCATCAGTCAAGGGTTCGGTAGCAATAACCCTAGAAACTGATGGAAAAGAAATCAGAGAATAGATCAGGGGTCTGGCAGCCAACTAGAAGATGTCGATGCTCACTACAGCCTGAGATCGTCCTTAATAAATAAGAAATGAAACGGCAGATAAAGAGAACAACAAGGAAATAGAACAACAACCTTGAAATGGAACAACAATTCGGAAATGAAACAACAATTCGGAAATGAAACAGCAATTCAGAAATGGAACAGCAATTCAGAAATGAAACAACAATTCGGAAATGGAACAACAATTCAAAAATGAAACAGCAATTCGAAAATGGAACAACACTTAAGGAATCGAGCAGTAACTAAGTTCAACAAGCTGTGAATCTATTCAATCACACCAATCCAAACATCAACCCTTCATTCTTAAAGATGTACACACATAATGGAACAGCACTGCCTACGGATCCAAGATGGAACAACACTGAAAACCATATAAACACGACGTGCTTAGTCTGATTCCATTATTGCTCTAATTAGAAGCATACGATTGCATCTCAAGATGAAAACAGTAATATTCAAGGATTCAATAATCATATAAAATCAGAACTTCCAAGATAAATTCTGTAATGCTAAGTCACAATCGCATAACACAAAAAATCTGTAATGGAACAACAGTATCCTATAGAGATTAACTGTATTATACCAACACTTAAAGGAATAGTAACATGATGCAGCATCAATACAACACTTTTGTTTGCAACAACATTAAATGGGTTAAACACAACAGAGCATGTGACATAAACTTTATAAAACACGGCAGATTACCAGATCACGTCGATAAGCAAACCACATAGAAACCACGCGTAATGGTACAAGAGCAAGTGTCCTCCAGGGTCGGGCCGTTAGCCTCCAGGGGTACACCGCTTAAGATTGATCCAAGCTCAAAGATAAAAGAGTAACCAAGAAAGTATTAATGCATGAAGTAAAATTACAGTAATGCAAGTCTTAACAAGAGGTAATGATCATAGTCTTGATATTTTAAAAGAAATTACATAAAAGCATAATCATCTCCCTTTAGCTAATAATGTTATCCCTTATATAAGGGTGACGACGGAGATATCTAGATGTAGAAATAGATAAAACAGCGATCCCTCAAGATCAAGCATCCTGAGGGATTTGCAGAATTGTTAATCCTGAGTTACTTCTTCTCTTTTCTGCGTCGAGTTGGTATCTCTGCTTCCTTTCCTGGGTTGGTCCATTTTGATCTGGTTTGCATGTGGTCTCCTGTCAAAGGGACAACAGTTAATTACTCTTTGTCTTTTCCTTTAGGATGGCCACTTTTCGTTTTTCCTCCCTCCTGTACATGGAAACGACAATTGTCAGCGTTCTATATTAATCTCACATGTTTTGTTATAATTCTTTATTATTTTCTAAGTTCATAATGCAAAAGGGCTTATAAGTCTTGATGAAAAGATACTGAAATAAACATCAAAACATACCTTCTTTGATACTCCACAGTAGTCAGATTCCACCTGGGGGGAAACCTCAAGGTAATCAATTTTCACCTGGGGGGCAACCTCAGGGCAATCAACTACTGCCTGGGGGGCAACCTCAAGGTAGTCGAATTCCGCCTAGGGGGCAACCTCAAGGTCAGTACATACCTTAGGGACAGTACATGCAAGGTCAACCCCAGACTCAATATATGCCTCAAGGTCAACCTCAAACTCAATATATGCCTCAAGGTCAACCCCAGTATCAATATATACCTCAAAGTCAACCCTAATTTCAATACGTGCCTCAAGGTTATCAACTGCAAGGTCAGTATCAATCTCAAGGTTTCCAACCGCCTTCTGGTCAACCATTTGTTCAAGGAACTGGAAATTACCAATCCTACACTCGACCTGGTTATGGTCCTCAATATACTCAACCTTTTATGGGTCCTTACCCCGGAATGAATATGGTGTAGGATCCATCTCAAACTCAACAGATTTTGCAACCCAATGTGCACTTGTCATCTCAACCTGGACAACCTATGGTTTCTGGTTCAACCCAACAACCCGTCCAGCCTACTATTCAAACTTCTGCACCTGGTGTAGCTCATCAGTCTAGGCCTAGTTCACCTCAAACTCCGCCTCAATCGACTGCTACAACTACTGCAACCTCTGTTCAATCTACCACACCTACTTCTGGAGTATCGACAGCTCCAATTTCTCCTGTTCCTGTATCAACTCCTCAGACCTCTTTACCCCAGTCTGGACCTACAATTCAAACTTCGATTCAGATGCCTGTAGGAAAACTTGGTCCAAGTACGGTTTTCACAAGTCAACCTCAATTTACTTATCAACCGTACCATGGATAGTATCAATACGGTCCTGTTGTGCAAAGCCCAATTTATCAGTATCAATAGTACCTTGGGTATACATATCGACAACCTCAATCTCAACAACCCAAGTTTGGTCTAGTTAATCCTAGTTTTCTGGGAGGATATAATATTCCAAATGCAAATCCAATTCCAGGTTCTCCTGGGTATCCTCCTCCTGGAGCTGGTCTTGTGTCCCAAGGTTTTCGAGACCCTAACCATCAGTTACCATTCATCGCAACTTTGGATTTACCTGACATGTCACGCCTTACGAGCGATCCAATTTATTATCTTCCATACTGGCCACCAATGCCTAATAAGTTGCCCAGTGATATTCCGAAGTTTGAGGGTAAACCAGGAGAGGATCCATCGAACCATGTGATGACCTATCACCTCTGGTGTGCATCAAATTCCATTATAGATGATTCAATTCACTTAAGGCTTTTTCAACACACTCTAATTGGTCTTGTGGCTAAGTGGTACATTGAGTTGCCACGAAGCTCTTTTTATAATTTTAGTCGGTTAGCTACTTCGTTCTTAACTCATTTTCAGTTTCCTGTCAGATATGAAAATGGCACAAAATTATTAACTTCATTAAAACAGTCAATGTCTACATATATTTCAGATCATATTCATGAATGGCGATGTCGACAACGTTTAGTGAAAGTTTATATCCCGGATCAAATTTTGGCAGAATGGTTTGTTAAATCCTTATTACCAAAAATCACTGAGGATGTAGCTAAGGCAGGAGTAGTTACTGAGGAGAAAGTAATTTCTCAAGCTCAATACCTTGACCTCGTTTATATGCAGTCAGGTACTTTACACGAAAAATCCCCGATCTTCCCAAAAAAAGTCAAATAACAACAACTCCTTCAGGGTCTCATGCCACTGATGGTATGATTGGTACAGTTAATACCAAGAGTAAGAAGAAATCTGCAAAGAATTCTTCTCCTATTATAACTTTTCCAGATTCCCCGACAGGAGAAGCTTTCGCTGAAGTTCCTACCGATATTCATGTTGTAGAATCGTCTACGACCAAATCCAAATTTGGCGGTAAAAAGAAAGGGAAGAAGAAAAATAAACAAAATGCAAAAGAGAAACCAGAAAAAATTGAATCTACTAAGGAGAAACGTAAACCTCGCTATCCTTGTCTCATCTATGATGAGGAGCACTTTACAAGAGATTGTCCACATCGAGCTGAGGTTTCAAAAATCGTCAAAGGTTCTCAAATGCCTGCTATCTTGAAGGATCCTTTTCCTAGTCAAGATAGTAAGATGATAGGTTCTTCCTCAAATGCCTCAGAAAAACCAATTATGATGATGTCCCATGTCAGGATTACGACGCGATTGCAAGATTATGGAAGTAAGAATCCTGTTGTTGGTAAGGAACCAGAATCTTCTAGTTCAAACCCATCAACTTCAACTCCTCTTGGTTCCGATCCAGTACAGATCGAGAAATATAATCCAGTCTTAGTAATCAAACCGCCTGCTAAAGGTATACTTCGGAAGCCAGCTTTCAATCCACATGCGAGAGTTGCT
Source organism: Pinus taeda (assembly GCA_000404065.3). Classification (NCBI taxonomy): domain Eukaryota; kingdom Viridiplantae; phylum Streptophyta; class Pinopsida; order Pinales; family Pinaceae; genus Pinus; species Pinus taeda. The sequence continues at coordinate 22,714 of APFE031474894.1, forward strand.
CAGAACTATAACAATGTTGAAGATTTAGCTATATCCCCTTCAGCAATGTCGGCTTTGGAGGTGCTACAATCATGTCCAGCATAGCGTAAATTGATTTTGTCTGCTATAGGAGATATTGATGTTCAAGATTCCAACCTTATAATCTGCAATTTAGAAAATAGTACATCTTTCTTACCTCATCAAATGGCTTTCCAGATCCCAGTGTCAGTCAAAAACAGGCCTTTCTTTCGGACTGTGATTGATGAGGGAGCTTCAACGTGTATGATGTCGATTTGGTGTTGGAAATCACTTGGTTCTCTGACACTTAACCAATCCTCAATGATTTTGAAGGCTTTTGATGGCCGAGGGTTTCATCCTTATGGCATTCTGCAGGATTTACCTATAAGGGTAGAAGGCAAAACTGTTACTCTAGATGTGGAGGTGGTTGATGCCCCTCTAGATTACAACCTTCTTTTGGGTCATAGTTGGTCTTACGTGATGACTGTTGTTGTTTCATCGGTCTTTCAACTCATTAAGTTCCCTCATAATGGAAAGGTCATTACAATAGATCAGTTGAATTACTTTTCATCCAACCCAGCCTCTTCTGAGAGTATTCAACATGTCGGTAAAACATCTATCCCTTATAAGGATGTTGGGGTGGGATTAGTCAAAGATTCTGGTTTTCTAGGAACTTTTTCTTTTCCTCCTCCTAACATATCGCCTTCATTTGCAACAATTCACATGATTTCATCGGACACTATTGTTCTTGATGATCCTTGGATTGTTCCTTCCAAATCCGAGGTGGACTCATTTGGTGATGCCATGCCTTTGAGTCCCTTTGAAGTTGCATATCAGGTGATACAGTCATTTTCTGACTCTAGTTCAACCGAAATTGATCCAATGAATGTGGTCCATGTGGAGTCACTTTCAATCTCAACCTCAGATTCAACAACCTTTTCTGGACCTGTTCATACTGATGAGCAGATTTATGAGATTTTATTCGTTGATGATTTACCATGGGAAGATCTTCATCATTGATCTTCATTTTTACCTTAGCTTGATCATTTTGAAAAATATTTCTCATCTATTTTTACCACTGATTATGTCAAGGAACCACAGAATCCATTGAAACATCCTGATTCTGAGATGAATTTGGGAAACATTTCTCGAACCATTCCTATTGACATTTCAGTGAAATCCGAAATTATTGAAAACATTCATATAGGTGCTTCTTGTATGGATGAGGAAATCCAAACTTATAAAGCCCTATTTCAAGAATTCCACAACGTGTTTGCCTGGTCATACGAAGAAATGCCAGGAATCGATCCATCAATTGTTGCCCATGAAATCAAAACTTACCCAGATGCTAAACCTGTCCGGCAACGTTTTTGTCAGATAAACCCAAGAAAAGTTATTGCTATTAGAGCTGAAGTTGAGAAATTACTTCGAGCAGGTTTCATATATCCGATTCCTTTAACAGATTGGGTATCGAATATTGTTCCTGTTAACAAAAAGCAAGGAACGATAAGAATATGTATTGATTATAGGGATATTAGTCGAGCCTGTCCAAAGGACAATTATCCAACTCCCTATATCGATCAAATAATTGATGATTGTGCCGGCAGTGAAATGTTTTGCTTTATGGATGGATTTTCTGGTTACAATCAAATTAACATACTCTCTGATGATCAACCAAAGATGGCTTTCATTTGTCCATGGTGGACCTTTGCTTATTGCAAATTACCTTTTGGGTTGAAGAATGCTGGAGAAACTTTTCAAAGGGCTATGTCTTATGCATTTCACGACATCAAGCACATTGTGCAGCCTTATCTCGATGATTTCCCTGTGCATTCATTACATAGAGTCGATCATCTCACTCATTTACGAGCCCTTTTTATGAGATGTAGGCATTATCGAATTAGGTTGAATCCACACAAATGTGTTTTCTGTATAGAAATGGGTTGCTTACTGGGATTTGTCATTTCAAAAGCTAGCATTCGTGTCGATCCCTCAAAGGTTGAAGCCATCATTAAATTACCTCCGCCTTTAACTCTTTGCCAACTCCAAAGTTTGCAGAGGAAAGCAAACTTTTTACGTCGATTCATTCCTAACTACGCCGAGATAACAAAAGGTTTTACCAGGTTGTTGAAATAGAACACTCCATTCTTTTGGGATGAGATAGCTCAGAAATATTTTGATGCACTTAAACACGCATTGACCCATGCACCATTATTGCATCCTCCCAACTACAACCAGGATTACTTTTTGTACCTCGCCGCTTCTCGTTCTACCATTGGAATAGTTTTGGTTCAGGAAGATGAATTCAATGTTGAACATGTGATTTAATATCTTAGTCGAACTTTGAATCCGACTGAGCTAAAGTATTCACATGTGGAAAAATTGGCTCTGGCAGTTGTTTAAGCTATCCAGCGATTTTGTCACTACATTATACTACGCAAAACCACAATACTTTCTGACTGTAACCCTATGACGTATATTTTGACAAAACAATTGCTATGGGGAAAGTATTCCAAATGGATAGTTATCCTGGAGGAATTTGACCTGGAGTTTGAAAAATCAAAGTCAAAGAAGTCTTTGGTTTTCGCGGAATTAATGTGTGATTTCCCGCGTACTGATTCCGAAACTGTGGCAGAAGAATCCCTTGCGGATGAATCTTTATTTCTTATTAGTACTCTTGATCCATGATATGGGGATATAATCGTCTATCTCCAAACCTAATCTTTTCGGCCTGAAATTTCACGTTCTCAATGAAGGAAAATACGTTTCCAATCCCAACAGTACAGAATTATTGGAGATACACTCTATTGTAATGGAGCATATTTTGTTTTCTGTCGTTGTTTAACTCATGAGGAAGCTGAAAAGGTTTTGAATGACTATCACTCTAGAGTGTGTGGCATTCATATGTCTGGGTATGCCACAGCCCAAAAGATATTGCGTGATGGTTATTTCTGGCCATCCTTATTTAAAGATTGTATAAATGTAGTCCAGAAATGCCACAATTACCAAATTTTTGATCGAAAGATGCGTGCTCCACCTACTCCTCTCCACCCTATAAATGTCGTTGGTCCTTTCGCAAAATGGGGTATCAATTTTATTACATGTAACCCTCACTCGGCCGGGGGGCATGCGTATATCATCCTTGTAGTAGATTATTTTACCAAATGGGCTGAGGCGATGCCTACATTTCGGCAGATGGCAAAAATGTTGTTATTTTCATTTTCAATCATATAATTGCTAGGTTCGGTGTTCCTCAAGCAATTATCACTAATCATGGGAGCCATTTCCGAAACATCATGATGATTGAGCTAGCAGATCAACTTGGCCTACGTCACGATAGCTCTACTCCATATTACCCACAGGCTAATGGTCTGGTTGAGGCAATCAACAAAGTTCTAGTCACCATGATCCGACGAATCATTGGTATTCATCAGTCGAATTGGCATAACATGTTATTTTTAGCACTTTGGACGTACCGAACCTCAGTCAAAACATCAACAGTTTTCACTGCTTTTCAGCTTGTTTACGGGTTGGAATCTGTGTTACCCATTGAATGCGAAATTCTGTCATTGCAAATAGCCATAGAATTACTTCCAGCCACTTCCAAAGAGCAAAAACGTTTGTTGTACTTAGCTCAATTAGATGAGAATCAACGTGATGCTGCATTAGCAATCAAGACTCACGCAAAAAGGATGAAAGCTCAGTATGTTACACCTCGTAATTTTTTGGAAGGGGACCTAGTTTTATTATACGATCAAGCTAACGATAAGCTAGGGGCTAGAAAATTCGTACCCATGTGGCATGGTCCTTTTGTTGTTAAGTGAAAGCTGGCCAAAGGGGCCTGTGAATTAGTAGATTTTAACGGTGTCTCTTTAGGTAAACCCAGGAATGGGCTTTTTCTGAAAAGATATTATGCTTAAAGTTTGGTGTGGAGATTCTAGTGAGAATAGATTTCTTTCTAGTTGGTGTAGATTAAAAAGTGTGCCTAGTTTAGAGCGTCTTTTGTCGTTATTCCTGCTTATCTTGGTTTTACTCTTGATATTGTAGATGTCGGCGTCTTCTCAAACATACATTGGTTTTGCTGATGGTGCCTATCGTAGTACATGGAATATTTCTTCCGCAGCTTGGGTTATCTATTCACCCTCTGACGAGTTAGTATCTATGCATGGGGTAAGCCTTGGTCAAACAACGAACAACATTGCAAAGTATAGTCCAGTGATTGAGTTATTATCTGAATCCATCTCATTTGGGATTCGGAGTTTGGTTGTAAGGTTAGATTATGAACTCGTTGTATTACAGCTTAACAGGGTTTATGCCATTAGAAATCCAGTATTATTAAAATTATTTTTGAGATTTCGTCTCTTGGAACGTGAATTTGACTACATTGAATGTCAACATATTCCAAGATATTTAAACACATTAGCAGATGCAGTTGCTTCTCAAATGTTAAATAGACATTTGCAATAATCAAGATAGTAATTTTAAAAGCATTCCATAAACATGTTATACAAGATAGCCAATAATAGTGATATATCATAGTATAGAAGTGTGTCAAATATACATCGTCTTCGATCATAGGTTGAAAAACACCTTATGATCGACAAAAATGATAGCACAAAAAGATATGAATGTCATATGAAGTCTACAAAGGCGATCATCCTATCCCTGATGATGATCACGATAAGAAACCACTGCTCGGGCTACCCTACAAAGGAACCTCCTAAAAGGTCTTGGGATCCCAATCACATAGCGCTGAAGCCTAAGAGGAATATCATCTATGCTAGTCTCTGGAATATCTACTGTCAAGCACTCTAGATGACTCTCCAATTCGGCCAAGGTCTCTGCTGATTGGTCCTATGGGGCTGGTGCCACAGCAGCCAAGTGTCTTCTCTCATAGGGCGGGAGAGCGGCTGGTCATTGTGGACCCACATCTGCATTTAAAACTTTTTACTATCAGTTTTTGGACGATTTAAAAACAAAAAGTATATATATAATTTAGAAAAATGTTGAAAACAATTTTACCTGTATCATCCCATTGCTCTCCTGGTGGAAGAGCCATGTCTAGATCACCATGATAATCCATCCCAGCATATGGAAAGTCCTGTATCATGAAAATTGGGTTTCCCAACCAACGAAAATACTCAGGTGGGAATTGAACAACCTCGGTGTCCTCCTCAGGATGACGGGCCATGACTGGAACCCAACGCATAATCCTAGGATCTCGGGGAAGTCTAGCCGCAACGGTAAGTTTCTCTGGAACCAGCATAGGTACCCTCTCTAGGGCAAAGCTCACAACTAAGTAACCATATCCAAATTTCTTTAGTTTTCCATTCTTTGCCGTAGTCAGTTGGCCTTTCACATTGGCCAACACAACATCGCACCAGTTGAAGATGGTACCTCAGAAGCAGTCTACTGCCATGCGCATTTGGGATATGGTAGCTAGATGCAATGCTACGCTCCCGCACAGTCTGGTGACATTAAATGTGATCACTTTAAGTTTAGGACAGGTGATGGTCTTAACATCTATCTGTTTGTCCGTAGTTTGGACATTGCAAAAATCTAGTCGGAGACTAGCAACAGACTGGCCACTTGGCCTAGACCTGAATAGAGATAATCCTTTGCCTCTCTTCAGCAAACCAGTCAGAAAAAAAATGTCCTCTGGCTCGATTTCGAGCTAGTGGCCACCAATAATGAAACACTGGTCTTGCATGCTCCACCTGTCTACCAGCCATTGTAGAAAGTCTACCTGTGCCCTCATGCCAGGTATGGCCCAAAATTTCAATAATCTGCATGCTCTTAAAGCCTATATTGAAGGTGGATGTAGTAATGCAGCTTGATCCACATCTTCATGTTCTCTTTCCTACCAAACAAGCATCTTATGTATTTGCATTGCAAAATAGGCGGTTTATAATATTGTAATTTCAAAACATTTGGGTGGAAATGAGAAAATATAGGGTTTTAAAACGCGTTCTGCGGGGTCCGCACCTGTCGGGTTAGGGACAGTGCGTAGGTTCGCACTCGTCCTTAAGGGAAAGTGTGGGACCCCGACTTTTTCTTTTTTACGAAAAAGTTGGGGTTCGCAGGGTACACATGGTACACCTGCGCAACCACCGCGAGTAATTTTTAACCAAAATTTTCTTTAAAAAACGAATTTTAAAGCCCTAAAAATGAAAATGAAACGGATGAAATGCAAGTCAGGGATGATGCGGGTTACTTGAAGAGGACAGTTCTCGATTCCAGCGGTCGGATTTTCTACAATCTTCAAAGGACGTTTTCTTACCAAAAGCTCTTACTTTTTACTCCAAAGTCAAACGGTGAAAATGAATTTGCAAAAGCCCTTTTTATAAGATTTTTTGAATAAATGAGTTTTTAATTTGTTTATTTTTCACTTTAAAAAGGTCACTTTTGATGCATTTTTATCAATTTTAAATAGATATGAGTAATGTTTGCAGTTTTTGTGCAGAATATTTGGTTTTCAGGGAGAATTGATCATTTTCAACAAAAAAACATAGGAGTCCTCTTTAAGCTCTTTTCTGACTCATAAAACATGAAAAGATTGTCGAGTTTTTCTTTTTAGACTCGTTAAAACGGAATTAAAAGGACGGTCCATTTACAACTATTTTCTGACCATATAAACATGAAAATATTGCCGAACTTTTGTCATTTCAAGTTCGATATTGGTAATAAAACAACGTGTTTTTGATCGCTTTTTTACCTTTTCAGATTGAAGACACTAATTATGAAAAGTACTCCTTGATCATAATGGTCAAGCAGTTCTCTCAAGTATTATTTTATAGCTTTTCGGGCTTGGGAGACACAAATCTATGAAAAAGGACAACCATGGAGTTTTCTTAAGTTTTTCTTCTGACTCCCTAAAATTGAAAAACAACGAGTTTCTCCTATACTGGACTCGTTAAAATTTAACAGTAAAGGACCTATTCAATTTCAAACAGGAACAGACCACTCCTTCTTAGAGTTTGAATCTTAAACTAAGTTGGACTCATCCGAAGGACGAGCTTATAATCAAACAAATGTTATCCTCCTCAAGCTTATCAAAAATAAAGAGGTACTTGCCAGAAATGGTGGGGGAAAAGAGAGAAAAATGAACCTGATAGTTATACTTTGTCTTTTGAAAAGCAGTTAACCACTCTTGAACATGACACTTTTCGTTCACTTGGGTTGGGAAATCCTTTGCCTAACAGTTAATCAAACCATATTGAAACTCTTTAGCCAGTTTCTGGGTATTAGCTTTAGGTCAATTATCACCAAACCATCTGCAGTGTCGTTATGTTTTCAAGAGGTGAGTTCAAATAAACCATTCATTTGCGAAATATCTGTCATCCATCTTGACCATCCCTGAGTTAGTCCTTACCAAATACATTTCTTCAAAACTTGATCTATGATTTTGTGTTGTGGGCTTGCCTACAACGGATCGCTTTCTATCAGCTCCAACTCATTATCTAGAAAGATGATCTAGAAATCGTCAGTACCTTGGAATCTACATGCCTCAATGGCAGGTTTCTTGCCTTTGACAACAAGTTGCATCATTAATCCTCAATCAAAGGATTTTGTGATGTGTTCGACATCGACTCATTCATTCATATTTCATGGATTGTACTGAGTACTTTGAGGGCCATTGACAGTACTGGTGGTTCCTCTCACACTTGTTAACAATTTACATCATTGACTGGTAATCAAGTGGTTTCTACCATGTTCAACTTCGACACATTCATTCACATGGATAGAATCGTACTAGTTTGGGAAGCAGAAATGAAGACCCCGGATCTAGTTTCCACCATCCAGGCTGCAAGAAATATTGTTATTCATTATACAGTGTACTATTCATAAACATATGGTTGCACCCATATTGTGTCTATATATGTCTATACTTGTGATGTATTACAAAATCATTCCTATATCAGAGCAATTTAGATAGTTTCTAGTCAGTTTTGATATATATATATATTTTGCATTGAATGTTTCTACAGGTTCCGACCGGTGTATCCATAGGAAGATCCTTGAAATGATAAAGTACTTCACTCTTCTTAGATGACAAAAACCATCCTCATCTATTACAGACTTCACACTTTAGGGGGCAATTTGTTACGTGAAAAAGTGTCACCATGACTTTCTGTAATCAATATGAGTCTATCACCACTCATACATAACTCCTTTGCAAGTCTTAAACCTCAGCTCTACATATCAAGCTTTGAAAATGAGAGAAAGTCCTTAAAAAACTCTATAACTCTAGTTTCGCACTTTCTCTTAGCATTACCTGCAGTACCGAACCCATTGGTCAAGTACCCTGCGCACCTAACCGCTCTGTATCTTGTTGGTATTATGATACATATGTTGTACTTGATGGCAACCCACTCATCTCAGATGATAAATTATAGTGCAGCAAAGTTCACGCACTTTCATGAAGATAAAAGTTTATTTCATGTAGGGAAAAGTTCACACACTTTTATGTGGAGAAAAGTTTATTTCATGTAAAAAGTTCACGCACTTTTATGTAGAGAAAAGTTTATTTCATGTGGAGAAAAGTTCACGCACTTTTATGCGGAGAAAAGTTTATTTCATGTGGAGAAAAAGTTCACGCACTTTTATGCGGAGAAAAGTTTATTTCATGTGGAGAAAAATTTCACGCACTTTTATGTAGAGAAAAGTTTATTTCATGTAAAAAAAAAAAGGGTTCACGCACTTTTATGTGGAGAAAAAGTTTATTTCATGTGGAGAAAATTTCATGCACTTTTATGTGGAGAAAAAGTTTATTTTATGTGGAGAAAATTTCACGCACTTTTATGTGGAGAAAAAGTTTATTTCATGTGGAGAAAAGTTCACGCACTTTCATGGTTGGTTCATGGTATTGGTCCAACAGTTTTTTGATCCAATGGTTTTGGTCCGTGGTATTGCATCCAAAAGTGTTGATCCCAAGTATTGGGTTCATGGTATTGTGTTATTATGGTTTTCGACCGTGGTATTGTGAAAGGCCTAAGACTATAAAAGGGGAAGGAGATCATTTGGCAAAGCATCATCTAAATTATTATTGAATATCTGATAAAGTGCTAGATTTGGAATACAATGATTGGGTTATGGTGCAGATCTAGATCTGAATAAAGAAGGAACCTGAGCGCAAGGAGAAAAATAAGTTCTATTGATGGGCCTTAATATTTAAGCTTGAATGATAGTATTTTTTGTTCTGGGTTTAGATTTGGTGTGTGGTTATAGTTACTGTGATTTG
>APFE031474899.1:13334-25147 GCA_000404065.3 Pinus taeda
ATCCAATAATTGTTCATTTATGTAATGTAAAGGAGGTTTCCCCCTCGAAGAGGCTGAATTCTAAGGCATTGATCTATCTTTTCTATCTTTTTCTTGAGCTGGTTTCATAACAATCCTCCACCGTTGATTTCACTCCATTAGATCAACGGATGTCACGTCATATCACCACTTAAACCCATTCATCCACCAGAACTCAAATCACTTAACTCGCGTTGATAAAATTCTTGGCTCCGCTCTTTCCCAAGCCTTATCAGCTTCAATCTCCGTCGTTGATCTTACCATTCAATTCAACGGTTGTTGGCTCCCCCGATCAACAAAACTAATCGGTGATCCTCCATCGTTGATCAAAGCACATTTGATCCAACAGTTAACAATGATATTGGACAAGCCACTTGCATGAGGATTACCCGCCCAATAAAGTGGTTTTCTTTCTCCTGCGGCATGCTACGTGTCGACTGATAAATGGAATCGGGTGAGCACCCCGAATTACGACTTACCACTTTTTCTCCACCCAATAACCGGCTTTGCTGATAAAACCGATTTTATTCCTTGACTAATGCACGACTTATTGGCGCGCGATGACCGTAGATCTTCGTCCATTAGATGACTGCGACGGCTCCTCCAGATTCCTCTTCCACTAACACTTAAGTTTAATCTCCGTTGTTCATTTCTTTTACTTTATACTGTGCAACTTAATCTTGATCGCCCATCGCCTTCAGCCTCGTTCGTTGATCTTATAGATCCAACCACTTCTGTGCATCGTCACTTCATTTCTCTGTCCTTCTATTTACTTTGTTTTTACGTGGTTTCTGTTTACTTTAGGGTTTAGGGTATTTAGTTGTCCTGCATCCCAACTTCCTCTTGAGCTTAACTTTGCTTGCGCCTTTATGCTTCCTTCACCTTCACTGTAACATTAAAGGATTCCTCCTGTACTATCGGTGTGTGTAATGCCGTAACACCTCTATGTTACTCTTCTTTGTATTTCGTCTCTGATTATGCACCTGCAACCTATGTTACGCAGAATAACTCAAGATCATACACAATCTATATCTCAATTACTCAATACACACACATGAACTCAAAATCGAGTTGTTTGTATTAATAAACATGTATTTACACAGGAGCTCTCTCCTTGGCCTGATCTTCTGTATCAGTGGCCTCTGTTTCCCTCACTGCCCGTAGGCTTACAATCAACCTCTAACTCACAACCTCTAACTAGCTAACTATCTAACTTGACTAACTTTTTCTTTGCCTTTTTGGCTTACATTTATACAAAAGGATTATATAGCCAATTCCTGGTTTAGATCCATAAACTTCTCAAAAAAATCCTAAAATCTCATCTTTATCCCTAAGGATCCTCTTTAATCCACAAATCATGAAACCAACTCCTAATCTAATATTTACAGCTGATTCTCAAATCTTTCAACTATCCTAAATCTCTAATGTTATCCAACATTCGAGAACATTTACAAATATGCCTCACAATACTTAATTCCTATTCTCATTAAAATCACTCAAAATCCTAAGTAATTACATTAATTTTAACACTTAGGAAACCATCTTCCTTAAAACACAAGACCCCCCTATGTCTACTAAAATACAATGATTCTTTTTATATGAATGCTCCTGCATCAGACTCCGAAAGTAGAAAACATTCATGATCTCTTGATCATGTGTCTTCATATGTTGATAGAAAATCTCCAGGGTCCCAAACTTTATTTTGTAGTTGTCTGAATGCTTTGCACCTTTGCTGCTGCAGTATGTCTGTTGTCTTCTGTTTCATCTTCCTCTCCTTCTCAATCATGTTCAAACTCCGATTGATCATCCTTCTTGCTGTCATTCCCCCATCTTGGACTGTTTCATCATCAACTACCATAATTCTTCAATCTCCATCTCCAGCACATCCTTGGGCTGGTCCGTACTCTGCCATTTACTATTACCTCTTTCTCTTTGTTTCAGGTTGTTGTTGTTGTTCACTTGACTATTCAAACTGTTGTTCTTCTCTTTGAAGTTGTCGAATTCTTACTGCCGCCCTTTCATCCTTACCCTCTTTCATGATTATCTCTTTCTGTATTGAATCCTGACTTTCTAGCATTCTCTCCAGTAATTGAACATCTATGTTCCATGGATTAAATTCTTCCACAAAATCCTCTTTTACTGTCTTTACTTGGCTGCTCTTCTGTGCCAAATTTCCTCCAGCATCTACAACTAAACCTGCACTCACAAAACAATTATTAAAATAAAAGAAATAAGGCTTCAATGCCTCTTCTTCCTTTGGCAACACTTCAATATGCTGCTCTGATTTCTCCTCTCTATCAGCACATTAGTATGCCAATTCAACCTCTTTAAGGAATTCTCTAATGTACTCTCAAGACTATCAGTTAGTCTCCCCTCCACATCATCTGCTCTAATGATGTCTTTCTGCTCTTGTCCATTGTAGTGAACTCCTTCCTCTGCAATCACACTGTCATACTTTGAATTTCCTAGCAAATACTCCAACAATTCAATTTCTCTATGGCACTTCATAAGTACTTCATCATTACTTATGATTCCTGCATTTATACAAAAATTATCAGTTTGAAAAGTACAAGGTTCAGCAATCTCAACTGTTGCTTCACATATCAGTTCTTCAGACTAAATTTCATCTCCTTTCACAAGAAATTTTTCCTGTGTTGTCACAGCTTCAAACATCAATGTATTACTAAATTCTTTCTGCCGCAGTAATTCACTGCTTTTCTCATTCAAGAAACATTCTCCATCATTCTTTACTTCAGAGTTTTTATATTCTGAAAGATACTCTTCCATAATTTTGATAGCTTCAAAATATTTCTCATCCTCTGCAAAACCTGTAATCACATCAAAATTATTAGATTCAACAATATAAGGTTTTACATTCTCCTGCTGGTCTACATTTGTCCAATAGTTCAAAAAATCATCAATAATTCCTTCTTCTTCACCCAAAACTTCACCCTGCTCTGCTTCACAAACGGAAACTTCCATTTTCAACTCAGCTTCTCTGAGTTTTTCCATCAGCCACTTTACTTGCTTCTGTTGTAGTCTTCTCTGTAACTTAGACCACTTCACTGGCTTCTTCTTTAATAGCCAACCTAGTCTCTGGCTTTCCTCAAGTATCATCCTTAATACATTGAGTTGTTCTTTCATCTCAACAATCTCTTTGTCAATTTCCTCTTAACTCATTCTCTTTCCATGTCCCTTGGCATCCTCCTTCTTCACCTTTCTTCTACTGTGGTTTTCCTCAGAACCTCTACTATGACTATCAATAGTCATTTTCTCCTTCTCTATCTTCATGAGCTCTTTACTCACTTACTATGAGTTGCATTAAATCCTCTGCAACAGTAAGTCCTCCCTAATGCCACTTACCTCACCAAGCTTTACTCTGTACTTGGTCTTTTGGCAAGCCCTTGGTTCTCTATCTCTAGAACCTCTTTTGAGCACTTCTCTCTGCTCCTTCTAGGCTTCAACTCATATGCACCTTTTATGAACACAACTGTCTTCTTGTATTTCAATCACTAATGAAATACTAGGTTCTGACCACCTCTTCTTTCACTTAGAAACTCTTACCAGCTTCCTTCATCCCTTAGCAATTCTACCCACATCCTCTGTGGAATTTCCTTTGTGAGCTGCAACAAAACCCTTGCAGTAACAAGTCTCCTTCTTCCTACATATGCCTCACTAAGCTTCTCTCCTCCGAGCTTAGTCTTTTCGCATCTCTTTGGTTCTTTCCTCTAGAACCAATTGAGCACTCCTTGCTCTAGGTTGCTGCAACCTTATCACCTTCTTATGCTACTACCTGTGCATAATATAAAGACCACAAACTCTCCAATCTTCAAATCAAATTAAGATAAAAACATATCATCTCACCTTCATGATCTCTGCATGACCTTGTTCTACCATTCTCTTGCACTTTGAATGGATTGTTCTTTGTTTATTGCATCTACAAATTCAGCTATACTTTTATCATTGTTTGCCTACTGTTTGTCAGAATAAAATTTGATCTCCTCTTGCCTGCATACACATCTTAAAACATAACTCTGTTCTAAATTTCTCAAAGACCTTTTACACATAATTTCCTTATTTGGCTCTGATACCAAAATGATGCCAACCTAAGCTGAAAATACCTACATTATGCAAATAAAATTGCATGTCACTGGCCCCAAGCCTTAATCACATAGATCCAACGACTCCTGTGCATCGTCACTTCATTTGTATCTTATAGATCCAACGACTCCTGTGCATCGTCACTTCATTTCTCTGTCCTTCTATTTACTTCGTTTTTACGTGGTTTCGGTTTACTTCAGGGTTTAGGGTATTTAGTTTTCCTGCATCACAACTTCCTTTTGAGTTTGACTCTGCTCGTGCCTTTATGCTTCCTTCACCTTCAATGTAACATTAAAGGCTTCCTCCTGTACTATCGGTGTGTGTAAAGCTATAACACCTTTTTGTTACTCTTCTCTGTATTTCGTCTTTGATTCTGCACCTGCAACCTATGTTACGCAGAATAAATCAAAATCATACACAATCTATATCTCAATTACTTAATACACACACATGAACTCAAAAGCGAGTTGTTTGTATTAATAAATAGGTATTTACACAGGAACTCTCTCCTTAGCCTGATCTTTTGTATCACTGGCCTCTGTTTCCCTAACTGCCTGTAGTCTTACAATCAAAACTCTAACTAGATAACTAGCTAACTAGCTAACTATCTGACTTGACTAACTTTTTCTATGCCTTTTTGGCTTACATTTATACAAAAGGATTCTATAACCAATTACTGGTATAGATCCATAAACTTCTCAACAAAATCCTAAAATCTCATCTTTATCCCTAAGGATCCTCTTTAATCCACAAATCATGAAACCAACTCCTAATCTAAGATTTACGACTGATTCTCAAATCTTTCAACTATCCTAAATCTCTCATGTTCTCCAACATTCGAGAACATTTACAAATATGCCTCACAATACTTAATCAATTCCTATTCTCATTAAAATCACTCAAAAGCCTAAGTAATTACATTAATTTTAACACTTAGGAAACCAACTTGCTTAAAACACAAGACCCCCTATGTCTACTAAAGACAATGATTCTTCTAAGTTGAATGCTCCTGCATCAAACTATCTCCAAGATATGCAAGTTGCCACTTTTAGTAGGCTAAGACCTAATTGAGGAACCAACCTCGAAAGATGCAAGCCACTATTCACTGTAGCCTACAACTTGATTGAGGCACAAACCTCGATGATGAATGAGCTCCAACCTGATTGAGTATCCAACCTTAATAATGAGAAGGATCCAACCTGATTGAGGCACCCACCTCCTTCTTCAACTTCTTTTGGACCTCTATTTTATATCAATTTCAAACTGGATCTACTGTCATCATATATAATTGAATATGCTATCAAGAAGACTTTCACAACATTGAATCACAACCTCCAAGCTCTGTCACTACAAAACTCGTAACTGTTACACTGCCACAACTCCTGCAATCATTGCATTGCCACACAACCTGCAATCATTGCATTGCCACACAACCAACAATCATTTCACTGCCACAAAACCTGCAACCATTATATTGTAATCAATGTCACAAAATTCATATGAACCACTATTGTTGCCTATCATACTTGCTTCAACTAGCTCAATAATTTGGTCATTTAAAACCCTTCTTGAAACATGTTTCCAAAACCGCTACAACCTACTCATAGATTTACAAAACATAAATTTGATATTTGACCAATAAATATTAGTTAACAAGGCTTTCCAAGCCTCCAAAAGTATCCACCATTAATCCCTGATCACTTCACTTCTTTAGGATCTCAATTTGGACCAATATTGACCCCAAAAACTCATAAAAAACAAATGAAACCATATAATAAGTTAAAGGTTATACAAACAACCTTTTTCTGGGCACCCTTCGACATATTTCCTGGATTTCAGTGCCAGATCTACAAATTGCCCATCGATGGTATGCTAAACATTGGAAAAAATAAGACCCATTACTAAAAAATAAAAATTATTTATTCTAGACCTGCTATTGGTTCTAATCGAACTCAAAACCTCTTGTAACCTAATGCTCGTCAACTAAACTCAACTATCTGGAAATTCTTATAATATCAAGCTCCTTATTTTATTAAGATATGAATTTCTTTCCACATGGACTGAGGACTAATCTCATGGATATTACGTGGCCAATTCATGCAACGTATAGCTCAATGGGGCCAACTCATGTTAAAATTATGCCACTGCAGTCAAATTCCACTTTGGACAGATCATACGATGAATATAATAATTGAAAAATATTCCTCTTTTAAAGAGGACCAAAATTGACCTAAATATCACCTAATTTGGGCAAGTAGAAGTTGATTTTTGAATTTATTTTCCCACTCATGTATATTGGATAAGGTCAACCCTATGCATATGTACAATTGGACAAGTCAGCCTTAACATCAAGTGGACCAACATGGAAGCCTATAAATAGAAGATACTTCAAGCTCATTTGGATAAATTGATCAAGTCATCTTCTCTTCTCTTCTATTGTCTTGGTTCGCACAAGTTTGACGGAGGAAGTTCACACAAGGGTCCGAAACTACAGGGTTGAAGCTCGCAAAAATCTAGGGTTTCTGTTTCTTAGATGCACACACATAACTGAGTATTTTCGTTGCCAGATGTACACACAAAGTGGTCAAGGGTGGGTCTGGGAAGCCTCAGACACTCACATATAAGCTTGAAGGGAGCGTCTAGGATTTCTAAAGCAAATTCGACAATTTGGCCCCTATACGCACGCACAGAGTCGTCAAGGGTGTGTCTAGGATGTCTCATATGCTCGTACAATATCTTGAAGAGCGCGATTGAGGGGTTTGAGGCAAATCTGAGTGTATTTTTTCCCAATCGCACACATACAATTCACCAGCGAGTGTCCAGGACTGCCATAGTCGCTCACACAATTCCTCCTCCGTGCATCTAGGAATAAAGATGAAATTTTAGTATTTCAAAGACTCCGCTCAATGACAACAATTTTTAACAGTTGAATACAGACAATGACATTAATTTACATTCCTCGGAATCAGGGTTCTAAGTATAATCATGAATAGGTTTATTTCATGGATGTCATAGTTGTTTTGCTAGTTAGCTACATAGACGAAGATATGGATCATTGTACTGTCTTTTGTTGAATCATTTGATGAAAATCTAAGAAGAAAAAGAATTTGCAAGGGTTTTCCCCATAGTGGGTTTTTCGTTGGTCTCAAAACAATCCTGGTGTCTCTATGTGTGCATTCTTTTCTTCTATTGTTCCTTTATGTTCCATTGCATTGACGATAATGATGCTTTTCTTTCTACATAGTTGCATATGATAATGAATAATGATGTAAATATGAATAATGTAATGATGATATGAGGTGAAGTTAATGTGTTAATGAAGAAATGCAATTATCTAAGCAAAGAACATTTTAGCCCTCAAAAAAGTTAATAGTATCAAAGGTGGGCTAAAGAAAAGTCATGGAGATCACCCCGATGATGACATATTTGATGGAACCAAGAGGAGGTTGGTGGAGACCTAAAATAATTCTAGGGTATGAATAAAACCATAGGCAACTTGATTATTATGGTTAGGGTTTATGGAAATGATATGAGATATGAAACCTAGCATGGTCAATGTGAAGATGATCAAGCACTTGTGGAAGATTTGATGAAGCCCTAGATGGGATAATCCCTAGTGGGCATGGTTGGTTGATTAAATGTAACATTGTTATGTGGACTATGGATGGTGATGGCTGATTCAAGTGGGAGAGGATCACCTCTCATTGAAGATAAGTATTTCTTGACTCATGATGCCTCTTACTTTTATTTAGACTTATGGATATGGTTATTATGTTTATGGTTTATACTTATTGCATATGTATTTGAGTATATGGGTGTTTCTAACCTCCTTGATGAGATGTGATGAGTGGATCCTTCGTTAGGATCATTTGAAATGCAGGAAATATGGCTACAACTGGAAAAATTAAAGATGCACTATATGAAAAGATGACAAAGTTCTACAAGTTTCCTATGTCTAATGAGAAGGTGCACTGGTATTTTTGAACACTACAAGGTATTGTTTCAATGTTATGTTTTAGATATTAAGCCCCTAAGGCATGATGAGAATGTTTCCTTCTAAAATGTTCCATGCATATGAAAGTGACTTGGATTTATGTTTCCTATGATGAAATGGTGTACTTAGTGTTGAACATTTTGATCTTCTTGAATTCTATAAGGCTACCTAATGTTGATACTGTTAGAGTCGGCTTGGTGAAGTCCTCCATCAGGGATCAAAACTCTTTATGCATTTCATGATTAGGTGTCCCGCTCCACTCTTCCAGTTGCATTTCGCTAGGGACATGCCATGATCTGACGGAGAAAGTCATGCTAGTCATTTTCCCTCATGTCTGGCCCATGCTGGTTCAGGTCTTGGTCCATAATCACTGAAATTCATGATAGTCAAGGTCTGGTCATATTACAGGACAAAGTCAATTTTTATGATTGTGTCTAGGAAACCATCAAATTGGTCCGTGAAAAAACATCTCTAGAACAAGCCATGCAGGCCAGGGGGAGATTTTATACAGCTATGGTCCAGAAAGATTCATCATCAGGTGAAGAGACATCGACTCTTCTTCAAAACTTTGTTTTGAAGAAAAGTCAAACAAGGTCATTTATGACAAAATTTTCCAAAAATGCACAAGTTGATTTTTCAGATGCAGTCATGGTTTCTATGGCCAAATGCCCAGTCACATAGTCCCCACAAAGAAATGCCAAAAATCCCATCATAAGAGCCAAAATTTCAGAGAAAAATGAAAATCAGGGTGTTTTAAAAGTCAATGAAAAAGTGCAAAACATAAACATTTGAAAGTGGGTTTTCAAGGAAGAAAAAATCAAACCCATCTCCTCTAAGGCTATAAATACATGTTTTTCCCAAATCAAAGCCATTGTGCTCTTGCAAGACTTGGAGAATGCATTTCAAAGGAGAGAAAGCGAAATTGTGAGCGTTTGAGGGAGTGAGAGTTGGATTTCGAGGGCGCGACGCATACACCAAGGAGCGTGGCGTACACGGAGGGCGCAGTGCACACACAGCTTGACCGCAGTGGGATATTTACAAGGGCGCGATGCACACCCAGTGCGCGGCGCACTGGGCTTGGCACGCGATGCAAACAACCAGGGGCATAAAAAATTTCCAAACCGCTTCAAGTCTTGGTGAAGGCTAGCAAAACAAGAGGTAGGCCCTGTGGACACCTCCTCTCCAGGAATTTTGTCATTGATATGGTGTTTATGAGATGTTTAAATGTCACCCGAAAGCATAAGGTCAAACATAAGAAAAAAATCACCAATGCAAACGATGGCTGGGGTTGCAAAAATGTGATGATGTCACCAAGGTTTCACTCCACTCCCCTTGTCCCCTCACCCATCATCTTTCTCATCTTCCCTTGATCATTTTTCCTAAGAACCCCACCCTAAAACCAATACATCACCCTTTCCCTATCCTGCAAGTCACTCATGGTGAAATTCTGAGCGCGCGGCGCACACACAGTGTAGCGCGGCACACTCATTGTGTGCGACGCATTGGGAGCCGGTTCGCAGTGTAAAATTGCCACTGGCACGGCGCACTGGGCAGTGTGTGCGACGCACAGAGATATAAAGCCCCTGAAACCACAAATTTGCCTAAATTTTTTTGTGAATGTCTGTCAAACTTGAGAGGTAGACCAACTACCTTCACTCTTGGCATTAAACTTGAGAAGAATACCATGATTTTAAAGAGTATAGATCTAATGCCAAAGTTTTTTTTAGTAAACAAAAGAGGACACAAAGAGATCAGGCTCCCAGGGTTTTTGCTACAGTAACGGTGGTGTCAAAGTATTCTCCTACCCTACCCCTATCACCATTTTCCCTGCATCATTTTCCCCTTATCATCACCCTAACACCACTATAATTATGTTCCTTTTTCTCCCTCCTCTTATGACTCAAAAAGCCCAAACCCTACCAAAATAAATTCAAACCCTACCCCATCAATACCATACCCAAAAAACACTCCCAAATCCTTGATAAATGTATCCTTTTAAACTCCTATTCCCCTTTCATCATTCCCCTCCTAACACTCCCTGTTTTAATTGTCCCCTTGGTGACAGATTTTCAGAGCAGCTATCCGTTTCATTAGATTTAGAGGGTAGCATAAAACTCAGGGTACAAGCAGCAGTAATGGCATCAGAAAATTCATCAGAGTATGAGGAGGGGACCCACAGTGGCACATCTTCAGGAGAGAGGGCCCATAGGAGACATCACCGGAGTGGCAGACATCTTAGAGATGAGCCAAACACCCTCACTGAGCTGCAGGCATGCTCGCTCGCCATGTCTTGTTTCCAACACTTGGCATTTTATGAATTTTGTTAAAGGGTGGCAAATGTCAGAGTCCATCATGAGTTGGCCCACCTTTTTTCACTTCATTTACAGGGAGGTCAATCCGTCCTGGTTGGGGTCACTTTCACTTTGACACCAGAAACCATATCAGTGGCAATAGGAATACCAAACGTTGGAGAGCAGTGGCATAAGAAAAAGAAGGTGGAGAGGCATCATTATGAGCCTTACATGAAGAACAACTGCTTGAGCCAGCTCACCAGAGTTTTTCCATTCAGATTTTTGAGAGATGAGTATGCCCCACTCATGAGATTGATCATGAAGTATTTCAGTTGCGAGGGGAGGTTTTCATGCCTTTATGCATATCACATCAGGTTGCTCATGCACTTCACCCGGGTACAGATGATGAGCCTCCCATTTTTCATTTGCAACAACATTGAGAAGATGAAAAACTTCATGCAGCGCAAGACCCCTCAACAATAGCTAAACAATGTCTATCATTTTGCTCTCATCCGGATTTTGGTGGACCATCAGTTAGGATTGCAGGGTATTGCTTGGGAGGAATTCATCTCTCGTGATTTCTTCAGCGCTCCACCGGTGGTATCAGAGGCAGAGCATGAGGTGGGGGGTCCTTCTCATCAGTTTGAGCGCAATGAGACTACCACCATGCCAGTATACATCACATACCAGAAGGGCAGTATACCGTTGTTCGCAGCAGCAAAGCGAGTGTTATCTCCACCTGGGGTGGAAGGGGCCTCGCTTCTGGCATCGACGACACAGGAAAATGAAAGAGGTAAGGAGCCAATGCATGAGGAGGGGCCTTCGGGTGAGCCATCAGGTGCACAAGGGACCAGTGTCATCCTCATTCCGGATGAAGAGACAGAGGCGGAGAATGCGAAACTTAGGATGATCATTCGGGAGCAGGACACAGAAATCAAAGACTTGATACTCAATTTTGAGAGGGCCAGATGGGTCATCAAATATCTGGAGCAGAGAAACAAACAGCTTGAAGACCAACAGACGATCAGGGAGCTGCAAAGTATTCGTGAAAATCGACAAGTTGTCCAGCAGAGAGGGATCGAGCTCACTCCCTTGGAGCAAGAGATCAACAACGACCGTGAGTCTTGGTTGGAGCGGGTCAATCTACAATTGGAGTAGTGGTTGGGTAAAGCTAATAGGGAGAAAGACATGCTAAGGCGCATGACTCATCACTACCAGGCCCAAAACATGAGCTCCAAAGCGAGAATCAGGAGCTTAAAGGCAAAATTGAGCAAAGCGACAAAGGAGGCAAAGGAGGCAAAGGAGCAAGATCGGCTTCGAATCTTGGCTGAGGCTTCCTTGGCACAACATAGCACTTCATAGGGAAAATCCAACACAAATTTCAAAATAATTGGGCAAATTTTGGACAC
>APFE031474899.1:35723-46878 GCA_000404065.3 Pinus taeda
TTATTAATTTAAGATATTAAATTAATAATTATTGTTCTAGAATGTTTAATTATTTAGAATTAGTATTTTGTTGGAACGACATATGACTCTCCAAATGTGTCATATCTTAGGCTCTATTTTAGGAGATTTGTTAGCTAGTTGGTTTGAATAGCATTTATTATAAATGGACACTTGTTATTTAAAAGTGATTCATAATTAGAGGTAGTTAGGACATGGAGCTTATAAATAGCTGATTGCAAGAGTGTCTCGTTGTTTGGGTGTAAACCCTTGCAAAATCAAATTATGTAATTATTTTTTTCTAATTAATAAAATTACGCGTCTAAGGATATTTTTGCCATTATTGTGGTATTAGAGCTCCAGTAATGCTACAATTGATGTGAGGAGGAGATTCCAGCGCTACAAGTTTTTGGAAAACTCCATTGAATTATTCAGCGAATCTTTGGTATGAAATTTGTCAAGTTTTTGTTCAAAAGAAAATAAATTTTATTATTTTATTGATTTTAGATTTTGAAATCTGAAAATCAATTTTTTGAATTATTATAAGAAATTGCTGGATCTTGAATTTGTATTATTATGTAGCTAGCTAAATATCTAATATTTGAGAGGTTGAGGTCGTGCCTGACTATTGGACAGCAAAGCCATCGTATTCCTCACCTACCATCGTATTTTCATTCATCATTATCTGCTTTTTTTTTAAAGCCCTATCGCAGATCATGGCTTGGGTTGGTAGTTGCAGACCAAAAAGATATACACAAGATCACGGTGAATGCCATTTTTTTTTCCATTTTAAAGGACTTCTTGTGCTCTTTTACGATGAATATATACATTGAATATACAACCGGTCGTCCACTCAACCATGGTCCCATGAGGTTTAAATTGTGAGTATACTGGTTAGATCTGGAAGCCTTAAAAGGATTTATTAGGAAAGTCAGAATATAGCTCTGGATCTACGCTGTCTTTTTCAATTCCTTTACAAATAATTTGCGTGAGTTATGACATGGTGTTAGTTCTAAATTTTTGGTAAAACATCCCCTAGATCGTGACATTCAATCACAGTTATAGTTATAGACGAGGAATGATATGAGAAATCTGGCATGTTTTGACAAGTGGATTGAAGATGATCGTTGGAAGCCGTAAAAAAAATCCATGTCTATCTTCAGCGTCATCTGATGGAAGGACTTGAAGGTGATAGACCCAATCCATAATTCGTTTTGCATCAACCTGATTGAGAGCATTGAGGATGACTAGGGCCCAAACAACGAAGTATGCGAGTGAGACGATGACTGTCCCTTCTCCAGCATTGTTTTTAGCGAAATCTGTAAAGGTTCTCCCAATCGAAAATGAAATTGGTTTCCTCAAGCAAAAAATCTGTCACAGTTCTCTAAATCGTATATAGAGAATGAAATCTAGCACGAGAGATTGAAATCTGTAACGATTCTCTCAATCGAAATTGAAATTGGCTGTCTCAAGCAAAGATACGTCTCCAAAGTTTCCCTCCACTGATCTCCATTGATGATGGCACAAATTAAAAAAAAAAAACCCGAAGTTATGTTAGCAACTAGTTGATATAACTTATTGGAATAATGTATTGGTATCACAGATTAGAGAAGCCAACCAGCATGAAAACAGTAAAAGAAGCCAACAAAGCCAACGTAAAGCCAGAGAAAATCCTATCAGCCTGAGAGCCAGCGCCAGCTTGCCAGCAAGAAGCCAACATAAGCGAACCTAAGCCAGTAAGAAGCTAGCCTGAGCTAGCTAGCAACCAGTGTAGCGTACAGCTTGAAACAATAAATTCAGCCTCTTAAAGAGTTTTTTTTTTAATTTGAACGTTTATAGCTAAATTGAATTTTGAAGAAGCAAAGAAATAAGAAATATTTTTTTATTTTGTAATGTTAATGAAGTGATAAGTGGAGTTTTTTAATGGAGTGATAAGCTGTAATTATATTTTGAAATTTCGTATTTTAGTGGAGAAATAAGGTGCAATGGAAATTTGTAAATTTTTGGAGTAATAAGGGGATTTCAATTGTAATTTTTTGAAGGGATAAGTGTAACTCAAAGTAATTTTACTTTGAGGGGGGTACTTTTTTCAAAGTTTTGCAAGAGCATCATTGTGAAATTCAAATTTTGAAAGTTGCCCTGTAATTTTTGAGAAATTGACTAGAGCCAAGTGCAAAGCTCAGTCATTTTTCTCTTGCTTCAATAACTATATGAGCGTTAAGGCCAAGCCCCGATAGATCGTGTTTTTGCGTGGTGCATTGTGTTGACTATCTTGTCATTTCTGTTCTGATTCTTGGTGCGACACTTCAACGCTACAATGCCTAAGTTGATTAATTTGTTTTCTGATTCCGACAAAATTGAAGGCACAAAATCTTATAAAACATGGCATCGTCTCATCGAAAGCACTCTTATTTACAATGAATTATGGCAGGGTATATGTGATGGAGATATTAAGCCGAATAAACCCATAGATGCAACTGCACTAGAAAAATGGGAAGTTAAGAATGCCAAAGCCTTAGCTCTTATTAAATCTTCTGTGAATGATGAATCTTAGAGTTTTTGGGTCAATATGTTATGCGTTAGTTCCGAAAAAAATGAACTAAGCTTGACTCAAAAAGTTTAAAATGCACAATGATTGGCTATTCTGATGAGAAGAAAGGGTATCGTCTTTTGACCAATGGAAAATTCATTGTGAGTAGGGATGTAATTTTTGATGAAACTGAAATTAAGAGTGTTGAAGAAATTGAAAATCTTCTTCACAAGTTAGAAACTAATGGAAGTAAAAGAAATGGAAAAATGCAAAGTCAACCAAGTTCACCAAATTGGTATGAACTTGATTTTCCTTCCTCGGAAGATGAGTCATCCAGTCCATCTACATCAACAACATCATCTGGGTCTTCTAGCAGTTTATTTGCATCTCCAAGAAGTAGCAGTTCTTCTGATAGTGATTCTCCAGATTCTTCACCTGAACGAAGAACATCAGTTTATATTAATCCTCTTTACAATGATGGAGATTTTACAGAAGCAGAAACAAGTGAGCACCAACTACCGAAATGGGCAGTTCAACTTTTGAAAGATGTAAAGCCTGATGAGAAAAATAAAACAGGCACTAGAAGGGCACATAGAAGTGAAGGCAATTTTTCCTTGATAGCACATGATTTTACTGAACCTTCCACATACAAAGAAGCAATGAAAAATAAAGAATGGCAACAGGATATGGTTGAAGAATATCAAGCAGTAATTGATAACAACACTAGGAAACTTGTTGATTGTCCATCAAATGTTAAACCCATAGGATGCAAATGGGTTTACAGAATTAAGTATAATCAGAAGGGAGAACTTGAAAAGTATAAAGCACGACTTGTCGCAAAAGGTTTTGCGCAGTAAGAAGGCATTGATTATGAGGAAAAGTTTGCTACTACAGCTAAATGGAACACCATCCGATTAACATTTGCGTTGGCCACTCAGAAAGGATGGAAAGTTCATCAAATGGATGTGAAAAGTGTTTTTCTCAATGGGGATTTACAGGAGGAAGTGTATATGACCCAACCGCCAGGTTTTGAAATTGAAGGACAAGAACATAAAGTTTGCAAATTGATCAAGGCTTTATATGGATTAAAATAAGCTCCCCGAGCTTGGTATGCAAAGATGGATGAATACCTTAAGAAAGTTGGTTTTCAATGAAGTGACTTTCATGATACTTTATATGTGCGACAACAGGGAAAATATTTGGTAATTCTTGTTATGTATGTAGATGATTTGATCATTACTGGCCACCATGATGATCATATTGCACAGGTGAAAAATGAGTTACATGCAGGTATTAAGATGACAGATTTGAGATTACTTCACTACTATCTTGGAGTTGAAGTCTTTTGACCAATGGAAAATTCACTACTATGACAGATTTGGGATTACTTCACTACTATCTTGGAGTTGAAGTCTTTTCAAACTCTGTTTGATTGAATTAATCTTGACTAAACCATCTTCCATAATCACCTGATGTCCTGCTTGTCGAATAGTGACTAAAGAGAGCAGATTTCCTTTAAAACTTGGTACATACCATACATTGGAAATCATTTTTGTGATTACTTCACTACTATCTTCGTGTTTCCTTGCTTTCAGTTGCAAGGTTGGTAATATTAAGTGGTGCAATTTAGATATTTACCACTTTGTCGACACCGATTTCCTTCAGAAACCTGAGGAGGAAAACATATGGAGTGCGAACTATAAGCTTCAACTTCATTTGGTTTAATATTAAGGACTCCTTCAAAGATTTATTATTAATTTATCAATTAAACTAAACCTTTGGAGATTGTTGCAATCTAATGATAATGAATTATTAGTTAGAGCTAATTACCATGACCACTAACTATTTTGGCATGCAATCTTTTGGGAATATTTAGATGAAGTCATTGATTTGTAGCCCAGTATGAACCAACTCTTATCAATATTTTGTTATCCATTATAATATATATTTTTATGCTGGTTTCAAAATAAAGGGTAATCTTCTCTTGGAGTACATACTATTGTAGTGTATGCACTTTTCAACAACCAATAAGGTTTACTATTAATTAGACATATACATTAAAGGTTTCCTTATACACATCCTACCTCTAGAGGCCAAACTTCTTCATAATTGCTAGCTATAAAAATTGCAGCGATACTTACTCATGGAAAATTCCTCCTTGTAACAATCTGAACAGAAAGTTATCTACCAATGATGTTCACAACGAGATACAATGTCTCTATCATTAGTTCAAATTTCAGCTAACCTGAAAATTTGAAGATTTTGACGTCAGACCTAAGAGATAGTCCATATAAACCTCATTTAGATCTAAGTTTGACAGAAAATGGAACTAGAATAGGAACAAAGTTGTGACTCCATCAACCAATCAATCAAAATTTCCCTCATCTTTGTCTTGACTTAACTCGATTTCTCATATAATCTAGAGGTAGGCAAGTCGTGTCCCCAGCGTACATGAATACCAATTTTTAGTTCAGAAAAACAAAATATTACTTTCACACTCAAAAGAATCTCCAATCAGTCACAGACAAATATGCGTCAGTTGTCCAGTATAATTTGTATATATCTTCAACGTATTCAGGAACTATCGATTGGTTTTCAATGTTTTCATCATCAATGCTAGGGAGCAGTAGATGGAAATTTCTGACTGCATCCTGAAATACCCTTATCAAGATTATTAATCATTTTCAGCCAATTTACATTAAAAAAAACACAAATCTATTTAAATGCTATCAAGATTAGTAATAATTTTCATTCATCTTACCTCATAATTAAACACAAGGTTATCTTAAGGTTATAAAACTTGCTAGTAATTTTGGAGTTGACATGCATACTCTTTGGCTTGTGTATATTGGTTGAACCAGTACCAAATAAGAAAAGTAAGATAGTGACACATACCTCACTTTGAGTTGTTAGCATGTCAGTCATTGATACTGCATCGTGTTTCCTTGCTTTCAGTTGGCTAGATGTTTTTAACCCCCCTTCTTATGCACTGGAGTCTATGTTATCACTGCTACAAATCACAGTGTAATTGCTGGTGTAACTGTTATCAATAGGTATGTTGGTAGGGCTTAAGAAAAACAACATAGCCAAAATTTGGATTTGAATGCTTCTCATGAACAACTCTCAACTCATTTCCTTCTTCACTCAACTGGAAGTCAAAACATGAAGTTTGCACATTCCTTAGAATAAGTCAATCAAATGTTATCCCTTAACAATGTACAAAGTTAACTAAATGTGCACACAACACAAAGTTAACTAAATTTGTACATTGTGTATCTAGAATTAGATACACAGGTTGTGCGTAAATTAGTGTTGTAGCCAGTCAACTATGTTTATACTATATAATCCATAGATTGTGTAATTCATGAAAATTCCTAAGATTTTCAGGAGTTTGCATCTTTTAGAAGGATAAAGTCATTAATAGCATGGTGCTTTGAGAACTACAAGACTTACGAGTTACTTGAGATCCTTTTTAGAGTAGCCTGTGTGTGAAGAGCATGTGTTTTACTCCAACCAAAATCCTTCTTCAAAAGGCATTGTGCAATGTAGATAAAAGCAACAAAAAAAAATTGATGGACTATATTTGATAATTTTGTACTGAAGAAACACCCAACTCAACCAAGTAGAATGTTATATTTTCTATATGAACCATCGAGATAATATATTTTATTTCTTAGCAATACAGGAGAGGATTATTAGGAAGTACAAAAGACAAAAGATATTTAAACCACATTCTCAATTTTCCACAGGAATTTTGAAATTCAATTTGATCAACACATTAGAACCTGTTTTTCTGACCATACAAAAGAAACAATGGAGTTCATCACTTTACCACTTTGTCAGGACCAACTACCTTAAAAAACCTAATAAGTAATACATATGGAGTGGGAACGGTAAGAATGAATTCAGTCAATTTAATATTGTACGCTCCTGCCAAGCATTATCATCAATGCATCAGTCATACTGCATCTTTAAAATCTATTGTAATTTAATAAAACTGAAAGTTATCAGTTAGAGATAATTAGCATAGTCACTATCATTTTGGATGTGTATTGGTATCCTTAGATGCAGATCAATTCATTGACTTGTAGCCAAATATGAATTGATTCTTCTCATGCGAATATTTCATAAGCTGTTATGCAATATTGTAATTCTTCTCTTGGGATAGATATTGTTGTTGTCCATATTGAAAGAGTGTGTGTTTGTGCGCTTTTCAAGAGCCAACCAGGTATTCTATCAATTAGATATATACCAAAGGTTTCCTTAAACTCATGCTTATGGATGTCAGTAAGTCATCGTACACGACTAAGCCCAAGTATCTTGATATTTGCATGCTATAAGCATCACATTGATACCCACTAATCGTAATTGCCACCTTATAAGCATCACAGTGATACCCACTAATCGTAATTTCCAGCTTTTAACAATATGAATAGAAAGGTATATATCCATAATGTTTATACTAAGATACAATGTTTCTAGCATTAGTTCACATTTCAGATGAACCTGCAAAACTTTGATATTTCCAGGTAAAGCTTAAGAAATTGTTCACATAAAGCTCTTCTAGATCTAAAATTGGCAACAAACTAAATTAAGATAGGAAGTAGTTTGTACCTTTATGAACCAATTAATTAGGATTTCGCTCATTGTCTCATTGATTTCATCCCACCTTTTCATATAATCTAGAGGTACACAACCTATGTTCTGAATATACAAAGTTCTGAAAGATTACTGAATGAAAATTAAAAGTTTGCCTTCACATTCACAAAAATATTTAATCATTGATATAAGAATATTTTCTACCCCGTATAGTCATGTAATCATGTTGTGGATTCTACAAGGCTTATGAGAACAATTTGTCCTTCATAATTATGTATTGTTTTAACATAATATAAAACAGATAGTGTTTTCTTGCTGAAAAAGGAAAAAAGAAACAAGAAAAAAGAAGAAACACACCTCGATGTTCCCATAAAACTTGTATATGTAGTCAACATATTCCAGAACTTCCAATTAGTTTTCAAGATCTCCATCATCACTGCTAGGGAGAACCTCTTGCATGCCCTAAGATACACCATCAAGATTATTAATAATTTTTATCCAACCTACATAATAAGTAAACACAAAGCTATCTTACAAGTAAAAAATTAATTAGTAACTGGGTGTGGATGTGCTCATCTTTTGGCTTGGGTATATTTGATTTTGAGCCAGTACTTAAAACAAGAAAAGAATTAGAGAACTAATAAACTTAGTCAATAAGATATAAGTCACTTCAAGTTGTTAGCATTGTGGTATGTGACTGTGCTCTGACTTTAGTTGCTTTGAGTTGGCTAGGTGATTTTAATCGCTCACCTTATGCGCTTGAGTCTATACTATCAATGACAACAACAACAATATCTTTCTACGTAGAAGTGCCTTTCTGATCCTTCCTTCTGATAATACGCCTCTGTTTGTTTCCTCGTACTATCTTTTCCTCTACTTCCACTCATGCCTTAACAAAAATATCATCTGTTTGGAATTGATGGAATCAAAATGGTAAAATTAAAGAGTAAGATTCCCTACTTGGGGCCACAGATAATAGAGAACAGAATGAGGCTAGTCAAATGAAACAAAAAGCCAAAAGTTAAACACGCCCAAAAAACTAGAATACTAGGGAGTAAGATCGAAAAATGGGTGGCTCAACACTGAGGTTTTCTTGGTTGCTAGTTCAAATCCCTGGGATTTTGTCCTTTGAAAACAAGGTGGCTCAACATAGAGGTTTTTCCTGGTTTCTAATAGTTCAATTTCCCTAGAGATTGTCCTCCGAAAACCATAGGCCCTATTCAAAATTTTTACAAGAAAACAATCTTTCACCTTGCTTAATTGACTCTAATTAAACTTACCTGAGTGCTGGGATTGGCTCCCTTCTTGGCATCAACAACCAAATTTACTCTAGAGCTCTTGAAATAGTGGTTGGTCCAAGAGTGTAGCACATGACATTAGAGGAAGAAAAACTAAAACCTCAAAATTGCCACCTATCCCATAGAATTAAACTTATGATATTACGATAATTTGAAATTCTTACAAAATAATTAAAAAAGCAAACATTAAAAAATTGTCACAAGTAGCTTTGTAGTAATACACCGAGTGCATGCCTTCATTTAATACTGCAACTACAGACCCATACACATTCATATTTCTATATCATACTAGCGGGACTTTACTGCATTGATACATTCACTCTTAAAGGTGGTAGAGAACAACAAGTCTCGATATTCTTTGGCCCCCTTTGGTTTAGCCCCTTTCTGCATTTGTTCTCATATGACTGGGGGTATGTGACTTGGGGCTTAGCCCTAAGGCACTAGAGCCTTTGGACTCGTGTTCGGGAACCCTTTTCCTTTATTAAATAGTTCAGTTTTTTTTATTTTATTTTCTTCTATAGACTGCGTGCTTGGCCAAATATCGGATGTTGGAAAATTGATGATTTCCTATCCATGTCCTTGGTGCATCCTCCTGAAACTTTCAATCACTAATTACCCTTTCTGCTTAGCCCTTGGTTCCTTGGCTCTTTATGTGTGTTGGGCATGGAATCCCCCCCAAGACATGTTTTAGGGCTCAAAGCCCAAGTTTTGACCGAATTTTGTTGTAAATCTCTGCGAATTGTGGGTGCGGGGTGCGAAAGTATGATAGAGTCACAGGGTTGTCTGCCCTAGTTTTGTAATGTGATGTCGGCCTACCCATGGTCTGCAGACTATGGGATTGTAAATAGAGCGAGGCTCTAAGTGTAAAAGAGAGAATAGTAGAGAAGAATGCAAAGTCTTAGTGATTGAGTCACAAGTGTAAAGGGTGTCTTTGGGTCGTAGAGTAGGAGAAGGCTCTTGTTATGAAACCAGCTCAAGAAAAGATAGAAAAGACAGATCAATGCCTTAGAATTCAACCTCTTCGAGGGGGCAACCACCTTTACATTACATAAATGAACAATTCTTGGATTATACAAATGAAAAGACCTCCTTTCTATATATAGGAGTCTAAGGGGTCATAACATAATGAGAGCCTACATAACAATAATAATGTAAGGGCATAATAATAACAATAGTGGGCTTCTATGGGGCACAATAGTAATAATATGGGCACAATAGGGGCACAACAATATTAATAAGGGGTACAACTACAATAGTAATGGGGTAATCACTAGTATTATGGGGACCCAACATGCCCCTCTCCTTCAAGAAAAGTGTTGTCCTCAATGCTTGAGTAGTTCTGGATGCTTCTGTATAAAATTCTCATCCTCCCATGTGGAATCTTCAACAGATAAGTTCTTCCACTTGATAAAATACTCTAAAATTGATCGATTTCGTAACTGTCAAGTTCTTGTTTCTGTGACTACTTCTGGTTCCAATATAATTTTTCCTTCCTCGTCAAGTTCTAGTAATATTGTTTGAACTCGTAGCTTGTCGCCTATAACCTTCTTTAAACATGAAACATGGAAAACTAGGTGCAATCGAGAAGCTACAAGAAGCTCTAATTTGTATGCCATAGTACCAATCTTTTAAAACACCTTGTATGGACCATAATACTTTGGTGATAATTTATTATCCTTCTTAGCTTGCTTGAGGGACATTTGCTTATATGGTTGTAGCCTTAAGAATACCTAATCACCTACATCCAAACTTCTTTCACTGCGATGTTGATATGCTTGTTGTTTCATTCTATTCTGTGCCAACACGAGGTTATCCTTTAAGAGTTGGAGGACTTGTTGTTGATGTTTGATGTGATTGTTCCCACTGCTTTAACCTTAGAAATTTCTCTAAATATGATGTGATGGATGGTGGATGATACCCATAAAGTGCCATAAATGGGGTCATTTTGTTGCTGTAATGGAAGGAAGTGTTATACCACCATTCAGCTAGAGGCAACCATTTGACCCATTGTGTCTGTTTATCAGATACAAAGCAACGAAGATATCCTTCCAAACATTTGTTTACTATATCAGTTTGCCCATCAGATTGGGGATGATAAGATGAGCTATGAGCTAACTGAGTACCAAGAAAAGAAAATAATTCTGTCCAAAAATTTCCAGTGAAAATGGGATCTCTGTCACTTACAATAATATTTTGGTTTCCATGCAGCTTTTGAATTGTTTCCATAAATTCACTAGAAACTGTACTGGATTTAAATGGATGTGATAATGCAAAAAAGTGTGCATAATTGGTAAGTCTGTCAATTACCACCATGATGACACTCTTTCCCTCAGACTTGGGTAAACCTATGATAAAATCCATTGAAACCTCCTCCCAACGTTGGCTTGGAATGAATAAAGGTTGTAATAGACCCGATATATTAATTGTTTCAACTTTATTTTGCTGGCAAACCAAACATTCCGCCACAAACTTTTGAATATCTGATTTCAGGCCCTCCCAAAAAAATTCCTTCTTAACCCTGTGGTAAGTTTTTAAAAATCCCGAGTGCCCTCCTAAGGGAGAAGTGTGCAATTCCATAAGAATATTTGTTTTAGCTAGGAATTCTTATAGAGGTATAAGCGATCTCTGTACCATAACGAATCATTTTGCCAACTAAATGTATCCGACGTACTAGAATCTTGTTGTAACTTTCGAATAAGTGCCCACACTTCTTCGTCATTCTTCCATTCCT
>APFE031474899.1:48626-88574 GCA_000404065.3 Pinus taeda
GAGTATAATCCTCTTCTTTTGACCTTTTCTGCTCCTTTTTTCTTCTCTTCACAATCTATGTAGAATAATTTTCTTCAGCACACTTATGACTTTAGTGGTATTTGTATCACAATTGTAACAAAGCCTTTTGCTCTTTTTTCTTCCAATTGTTGTGGTGTCAACCTTATAGGTTGTGGAAGACTAGGGGCAACAACACTTCCGTCTTTATAGTTGTGAGTGGTATGCTTCCTGGTTGCCATCATTTTGCTTTCCATTTTTCTTGCTAACCTGAATGCCTTCTCTAATGAATCAGGTTCCCAAAGGCGAACATCATGTTGGATATTATCCTTTAAAGACCCTATGAACAAATCAATCCTATGCTCCTCTGGAATATCTTTTACCCTTATGTTCAATTTTTGGAACTCCTCAATGTGCTCCATTATTGAACCCTTTTGTTTAAGACTTATCAATTGGCTACAAAAAGTGTTGCTTTTTGTATCCTCATAATGTGCTATCAATTCTTCCATAAAAATTTCCCAAGCGATAAATTGTTTATGAGAATAAATCCATTGATACCATACAAACTGATTTGGCTCCAAATATAAAGTTTCCATACGTACCTTTTGTGTGTTTTGCACATTCATGAGATCGAAAAATAGCTCCATCTGTAATATCCATGTTGCAGGATCCTTGCCATCAAAATTCCTCATATTGATTTTTGGGATATGGTGGGTCTTCGATCCAACATTAGAGTCTATGGAATCATGATTAACATTTCTTTTGTTCTCATCATGAGTTTCCTTTACTACCCTTTCACCTTTAGTGACCCTTTCTTGTAGAGACTTATTCATATTTATCTTCAATTTTTCCATGTCTGTTTTCAAATCTATCTTCAAATCATCCACCTTAGCTTCCACGTCATTCATCTTGCTTCTACACTTTTCTTTAAACAATCCATCTTAGATTCTGTTCCTTTTTGTGCAAGTGACACTTGTTGCACTTAGTCTCGTAATTTTGATATATCATGTTGCATTTCTTCCTCTTCTTCATGAGTCATGCTAGAGCTTTCAGGTCGCGTACTAGGTGTTTCCATTTTATTTCTTTGGGGCATCAATTACTGATAATAATGCTTCACTATGCCCTTTGAATTCCTTCAAAATCAAATTTCAAACCAAGATTAAGCAAACATTTAAAAAATATACACACCTTTTTTCACTTTGTAGGAGCTAGATATTTCCTCTGATGTATCTCTGTAATTTCAAATCATCTAGTTCTGAAATTGCGACCTGCGGTAGCCCTCTTTGTCCTCTTTCCAATGCCACCAGTCTAACCCCAATTGGATTCTCCAATGAAGAGTTATACCAAATCTCCCATAGTGACCTGATTATAGACTAATTCAGTAGAGCTAACTTGTACGACGTTCCACGAGTCACTGTCTTGACCTCTGGCTCTGAAAATATATAAAAGAAACTATAGTCCGTCCTCTTTCTGCACCTTTTTATGAAATTCCAATCCAATGCTCAGAGAAAACGTTATGACGATTTTCCCCAGGTCACCTGTTTGGAATGTAATTGAGGAGTCTGCAAAAAGACCAACTTCCTTAGATCATATCTCCACAATTATAGCGCAAAATGCTCTAAAATTCGGACCCAAGATTTAGCGTGATGTCTTCTCAAATGTTTTTTTTTTCAACTTCTGAAATGTCGCCAAACAAAAGTTATAGCGAAAATTCCACGATGACCTGTTTGGAGCAGCAAAACCCTAGAATGCAAAGCTCTGATACCAAATGTTATGAAACCAGCTCAAGAAAAGATAGAAAAGATAGATCAACGCCTTAGAATTCAGCCTCTTCGAGGGGAAACCTCCTTTTACATTACATAAATGAACAATTCTTGGATGATACAAATGAAAAGACCTCCTTTCTATATATAGGAGTCTAAGGGGTCATAACATAATCAGAGCCTACATAACAATAATAATGTAAGGCACAATAATAACAATAGTGGGCTTCTATGGGGCACAATAGTAATAATATGGGCACAATAGGGGCACAACAATATTAATAAGGGGTACAACTACAATAGTAATGGGGTAATCACTAGTATTATGGGGACCCAACAGCTCTGCAGCTGAGTGCGCAGAGGCTTAGTAGCCCGCAGCTGAGTGCGTGGACCCTTGCAACTGAATGCGCAGGGCAGAATCGAGTCTATAACCGAGGAAGAAATTAATAAAGAGAAGTTTCATCATAATTCTGTGTATCTGTTCTTGGGTTAATGCATGTTTGATATGATTTGCAAGTATATTGTTTACTTACTGCACGCACTTGTATGAATGGTTTATATTATTAAGTATACTTAAAGCACTCAAGTAGGCAAAGTTAATTAACTAACATCGTAATACCATTGAAGCCTTGGGTAATAACGTAGAGCGCGATGTTCAGTCCCTCGGTAGGGCTGCACAAAGGCAGTATATCAGGCTCCGAGGTAAGGGAAAGTGTGCATAGTGACTTGCATGTAGGGTCAAACTGCGGACCACTTGAACTCATTAGACATCTCCACGGTGCGGAAACCTAGTTCTAGCACGCTCCCATACTACTTCGAGTGAGACCTCAGTCCACGCTCCGTGGACTGTTGCTGAAAGTGCCAGTAGTACCGTGATTTGCTTAGCTAGATTAACTTTGAACCTGGGCCAGGGCCCAATAAACCAACAAATGGTTCCGTTGCCGTGACTGAGATCTGCATAAGTGATGTCTGATGTCGTATCACTGGAATCTGACAAAGAAAGGAATTGAAGAGTGGTTTGATAAGAAGATTCACGAGTTCACGGTGCAAGAAAACAAGAATCTATGGTTATCAAAGGAAGAGTGGTTAGGTTGCTACTTATATATAGAAATCCATGAAATTTTCTTTGCATCCTTCCCCTCTGAGTTGTACGAGTGGATCGCGAAGCTAGTAGACAGTGAAGGAAGGTGTAGGCTTGATAAACCTAATGTGTGGACCCCAGAGTTGGTGTTCAGACTGGAAGCATCAGAAGATAAGATCACATGAATTGTGGACCATTGGCTCAATTGAATTATAGGAGGTTTTATCACCGATTTCATGGTAGATACTTCAGTCAGCTATAGCAAGGAAAAACGACGCTCCCTCAAAGGACCGCGAGGTAAGTACGTTAAATCTTTGAACACTTGGATTAAGATGTTATTGTGTGAAAAGTGGGTTATGCGAATAAATTGATGTTTGGGGCTACGCAGAGTGGGAGGATCTACAGAAACAAAGGTAGCGCAGAACTAGAGTCTAGCCCCTTGACTTCACCTTCGTGAGAAAGCAAGGAAGAGGTCGTGAAATTTTCACCAAGAAGTGTGATCAATATGATAAAGCAATGAATTCCATGCATACCACCCCCACCTACACCACCACCAGTTTCACCATCTTCACCCCCGTCTTCGCCCACACCACCTCCACCACCACCATAGTTCAATATGGCGAGCGTGATAAAGTTGTCGGTGTTCAAAGGAGTAGGGAACGAAGATCCGGACCAATTTTGTTTCATGGTAAAGGCTGTATGGGAAGCGCAAGGAGTCACGGATGACAATATAAAGAAATAAATGTTGGTGAGTGCTTTGCAGTATCCTGCATGACGTGGTACATTAAACATTCTATGACAATCCAAATGTAGGGATCACGGATGTCCAACCTGCTAAACAGAGAATTTAGCAGGCCAAAATCAGAGACACAGTCGATTATTAGATTTAAGGAAATCATGATGCTTCCAGGAGAGACCCCTTGGGAGCTAGATTAGAGATTGAAGTGTATGACTTGTGAAGCCAACATGATCTTGATGGATGGGCAACACCGCACCTGGTTTGTTGCATCGCTAATGCCGCATCTAAGGAACGCACTGTCACAATAGAAGCTATCCACTCAGGTTGAGGCCTTGGAAATCACAATGAGACTGCATGAGAACCCGATACAAGATCTTAACATGGGAATCCAACAAATCGATGCATAGTTGAAAAACGTGTGCCTTGAGATGTAGAGTTTGAAACAAGACAGGACGTCTTGCCCAGAAGCGTGTGAGGAGGTATGGTGCGTAAAATGCAAAGTCTAGGGACATGACAAGGACTAGTGTCCAATATTGGCAAACTACCTGGTGGCAGGAGGACCAATCTCATTGGGACCAGAGGCACAA
This sequence comes from Pinus taeda, assembly GCA_000404065.3. Taxonomy (NCBI): domain Eukaryota; kingdom Viridiplantae; phylum Streptophyta; class Pinopsida; order Pinales; family Pinaceae; genus Pinus; species Pinus taeda. The sequence continues at coordinate 52,794 of APFE031474899.1, forward strand.
GCAAGGTCGAGCACGGTGCTTGCATTATGGTGCACGATTTGTCAGATAGGAGCAAAGCATGCTACAGATAACTTCCATCTATTACTGAAGTATACAAAGACTTCCTAGCAGTTGTTCTATAATTTCTGTAGGTCAGTAGGCCACGATAAGCGTACCTCTAGAAGTTATGAACTGATGATGGATTAGACTCCTACCTACAGAGTTTAGACTGAAACACGGGCCCTCAATCAAAATGCAGGGATGGCGCAGACTAGATTTCAGGGGCGTCAACGAGGTCGAGCTGGAATGGGACTAGGAAGAGATCACGACCAACTGATTTTTTACAATTGTGCAGGGCAAGGCATTATGCCCACGATTGTAAAAATCTGACGAGAGAATCATGCTTATATTATACTTAGTTTGATCATGAGGCAAAGGACTGGCCCATGCTGATAATGAGGTTGCGTGATAAAGGAACACTCCAACCTCCCCCAACTCAGAAACTGCAAATGATGAGGTTTGAGTCATGCGAGGAAGACCCAAATGTAAACATCGAGCTTCGAAGTGGTATCATGATAGGAGATGACAAAGGAAAGCACCCCGAAGAGAGTGCTTGGGTTCGCAAGGCTCCAACCAAGGAACCAGAATTTGTTTTGGAGCACGCTAAGCAGACATTCATGGAAGTTAAGAAGAGCTTTGCGGAGGCCTCCACTTCAAGTAGTAAAGACAAACTAGAACTGGAAATGGACCCATCAATGCTCACTACCTTTTTGGAGACATGCATGAAGCTGATGCACGATAAAAAGGCTATGAAAGGGCTACAAGAAATCATAACTAGACATGCTGGGACCATGCTAGGAGAACCGCACGTAGTCTAGAAGCTCGGGAAGCAGGAAGGGAGATGAGATTGACTGCGCAAATCAGTGAATATGAATTGGATCAAGTGATTTTGGATCTAGGATCAAATGCGAACGTCCTTCCAAAGCAAACATGGGAGTGCATGGGCAGGCCCACGTTGCAATGGTCTCCTATCAAACTGCAAATGGTGAACCAGCAAAATATCCTACCTACAGGAAGATTGCAGGGAATAACGGTGGATATCGAAGGTGCGAGTGCGCTTGCAGATTTCCAAGTGATAGAGATTGTTGATGACAACAATTGCTATCCCGCACTTTTGGGAATAGATTGGGCCACTAACATGAATGGTGCGATAAATCTAAAGAAGCGTAAGATGATTTTTGAGAAAAATTCACTGCGCGTAGTGGTACCTTTAGACCTTGCGAAAGGATCATGCTACACAGAGCCAGTGCACAACTACGAGAGCAGCGACGGTCTGTATTGTATCTACAAGATAACCGCGTGGGAGTAGGACTGGGTGAATCCAACAGTGGATGGCAAGATTTCATGGGAGCACGAAAGCTCCTGCACCTTAGATTCAAATGAAGAGATAGAACGATGGTAGAACTGGTTACATGAGGTAACCACGCTCAATTGCAACATGATGACAAGGTCATTGCACTGCGTGGCAACAGAGGTAAGAGATCTGCATGTGTATGACAGATTGACCGAGGTAGATAATTTCCTGAGAAAATTTGAAAGAGAAGTGTCAAAACAACAATGTTTCGATGCTTTGAAATGGGTACTGCGCACTATGCCCGCAAGATGGTGGAGTACACATCAAAGAAGTTTTGAGGACTAGCATGAATGCTCATACGGTTTGGGATGCCTTAGATGCAGCTAACAGACAAGTATGACAGATGGGATGATCCACGTGCACACCTTGCCAAATGGACCAAGGTCTACAGGGAAGAGCCACAACCTGAGTTGGTGCACTTCTTCTGTCATACCGTGGATATCATACCCATGAATTGGTATACTAAGACGGAGCTCCGCCATGGCATGAGAAAATGGGATATCTTGCGCGAAGGATTCCTATTATCCTTCACATTGGAGGATCATTGGTGGGATACTATTGATGATGCGCCACAAGCAGTGAAAGAAACTATCTTCAAAATACCCCAGGAGCCAATGGAAGTGCTTTAGCCGGAATGGGCGAACCAGTTGAGTTGTGTGCTGGAGTGTTACAATGTCAATATTGAGGAGGATGATGAGGATCCATGGAAAATTAACATTCCAGAAACTGAAGGCTATCGCGAGGTTCAAGGACCATTTATTGAAGATCCTAACATCACCGCGCTGCTAAAAATGAAGAAAGTAAACATTGGGACAGAGGTTGAACCGAAGTCTGTAACACTCGGTGATTATTGGGATGATGCCATGGTGAATAAGGTCGCTGAGTTACTCCGTGAGTACCAAGACTTATTCCCAACCAATATTATGAACTTAAAAGGGATCATTGGAAACTTAAGGATGATGAAGATCACCCTAAAACCGACGCAAATCCCGTTAGGTAGAGGCCTTACTGCTTCAATCCAAAGTACAAGGAAAAGGTCAGTGTAGAACAAGATAAAATGCTCGCAGACAAAATTATTAAGCCGGTGGAAGAATCTGACTGGGTGAGCCCTATGGTAGTGTAGGAGAAAAAATAGAAGGGCGAGATAAGAATATGCATGGACCTCAGAAAGTTGAATGACACCTATGTACACGACCCATTCTTGACCCTATTCACATATGAAGTATTAGAAAATGTCAGCGGACAAGAAGCATATTCTTTCACCGATGGGTTCTCAAGGTACCACTAGATAAAAATTGCACCGAAAGACAAGAGCAAGACCACCTTCACCACTAAATGGGGTTGCTTTCAATACATTGTCATGCCATTTGGGTTAAAAAATGAGCCAGTCATCTTTTCATGCATAGTTGTTGCCGCCTTCAAAGAATATATCAACAAATTCCTGGAGGTCTATCTAGATGACTGGATTATCTTTGGATTGGTTAAGTAGCACATAGCAAGCTTACGCTTGATGATGGATACTTGCCAATGACACCAGATTGCGCTAAAAATTAAGAAATGTACATTCCTCGTTCTGTTTGGGAACCTACTGGGACATGTGGTCTGCAAATAGGGACTAATGATAGACCCCATGAAGATTGTAGTGATTCTGAATTTGGAAGCACCACGAAATGTTAAACAATTGCGCGCTACCTTGGGACACACAGGATACTATAGGAAGTTCATCAAAAGCTATTCCCAAATCACCACACCGATGGAGAAACTATTGAAAAAGGATGTCACATTTTGCCGGAATGATGATTGCATGAAGAGCTTGGATGTCCTAAAGGGGAAATTGGCCTCTACTCCAATCCTAGTCTTCCAAAAATGGGATGTGGAGTTTCATGTCCATGTTGATGCATCGTGTATCGTGCTGGGAGCAGTGTTATTAGGCCACTATACTACTAGTGTAGCCCCTTATTGTTATTAGCACAACCCCCTTATTATATTGTTGTACCCATGTAGTCCCCATATTGTTACTATTGTGCCCCATAGAAGCCCACTATTGTTATTATTGTGCCCTTACATTATTATTGTTATGTCAGCTCTGATTATATTATGACCCCTTAGGCTCCTATATATAGAAAGGAGGTCTTTTCATTTGTATCATCGAAGAATTGTTCATTTGTGTAATCTAAAGGAGGTTGCCCCCTTAAAGAATCTTATTTCTAAGGTGTTCATCTATCTTTTCTAGCTTTTTGTGAGCTGGGTTCATAACATTTGGTATCATAGCTTTGGATTCTAGGGTTTTGCTGCTCCAAATAGATCATCATAGAATTTTTGCTATAACTCTTTCGCTACGAAGTTTGAGAAGCTAAAAAAAATAAAAAAATCATATTAGGCCCCTATACTACTAGTGAAACCCTTTAATGTTATTAGCACAACCCCCTTATTATATTGGTGTACCCATGTAGTCCCCATATTGTTACTATTGTGCCCCATAGAAGCCCACTATTGTTATTATTGTGCCCTTACATTATTATTGTTATGTCGGCTCTGATTATATTATGACCCCTTAGACTCCTATATATAGAAAGGAGGTCTTTTCATTTGTATCATCGAAGAATTGTTCATTTGTGTAATGTAAAGGAGGTTGCCCCCTTGAAGAGGTTTATTTCTAAGGCGTTCATCTATCTTTTCTATTTTTTTGTGAGCTAGGTTCATAACATTTGGTATCAGAGCTTTGGATTCTAGGGTTTTGCTCCTCCAAACAGGTCATCATAGAATTTGTGCTATAATTTTTTTTTTTTTTTCTGTGAAATTTCAGATGCTAAATAAAAAAACCCATTTGGACTGAAATTGTTCTAAACCTCAGGTCCAAAACTTGAATATTTTCACGCTATATTTACAGAGATATGATCTGAGGAAGTTGGCCTTTTTGCAGATTCCCGAATTACATTCCAAACTGGTGACCTGGGAAAATAGTCATAGATTTTGTTTTGAGCATCATATTGAAATTTCGTAAGAATTTATAGAAAGAGGAGGGACTGTAGGTTCTTGTGTATATTTTTTAGATCCTAAGGTCGAAACAGTGACACATGGCACTTCATACAAGTTCGCTCTTCTTAAAAGGTATATAATTAGGTCATCTTGGGATATTGTGCATAACTCTTTCTTGGAGAATCTGAATTCGATCACACTAGTGGCATTGGAAATAGGATGCAGAGGGCTACTGCAGATCACAATTTCAGAACTTAAAGATCTGAAAGTACAGAGTGACAGTCATTTCAAGATCGAGCTCCTAAAATCAAGAAAAAGTTAGATGAGGAAGTTTGATGGCAAGGATCTAGTAAATTGGATACTACAAATGGAGAAATATTTTGATCTACATGGTGTACCGCTATTAAAAAAGGTATGTATTGCATCTTAATATTTAGAAAAAGATCAATTTTTATGGTATAAAGGGATTTGTTCTTGTAAAAAACTTGTTACGTGGTCAATTTTCACAGAGGAAATTATAACACATTATGAGAATACAAAGAGCAACACCTTATTTAGAGCAACACCACAACAATTGGAAGAAAAAAGAGAAAAAGGGCTTTGTTACAAAGTGGAAAGAAAAATTATGGCAACAAGGAATTCTACCATTCACAACTATAAAGATGGAAGTGGTGTTTCTCCTAGCCTTCCACAACCTACAAGGGTTACAACACAACAATTGGAAGAAAAAAGAGAAAAAGGGCTTTATTACAATTGTGATAGCAAATGCACTAAAGGTGATAAGTGTGATGAGAAGAAATTATTTTACATAGAGTATGAAGAGGAGGAAGAAAAGGATCAAGAAACATCAAAAGAAGAGGATATATGCCAGGACCCAACCCCAAAGAAATAAGAAATGAATCCAACCATACCTTGTAAAGCATTGGCAAGAATTACGACTCCTCAAAATCTCAAGATAGAAGGACATATCAAGAAGAAAAAAGGTTCAAGAAGTAAAATATCACATCAATAAAGAAGAAATGAATCCAACCATATCTTGTAATGCATTGGCTAGAATTACCACTCCTCAAACTATCCAAATAGAAGGACATATCAAGAAAAAAAATGTTCAAGAAGTGAAAGATCACATCGAGCATCAAGAAATGAATCTGACCATATCTTGTAAAGCATTGGAAGAAATTACCACTCCTCAATCTCAAGATAGAAGACATATCAGAAGAAAAAGGTTCAAGCAGTGAAAGATCACATTGAGCATCAACAACAAGTTCTCCAACTTTTAAAGGATAACGCCACTTTGGTGCAAAATCGAATGAAACAATAGGTAGATCAACATCATAGTGAAAAATGTTTTGATGGAGGTGATTGGGTATTTTTACTGCTACATCTCAAACAAGCTATTTATGAGAAGGAAATGTTGGCAATACTACATGCACTTAAGAAATGGCGACCTTATTTAATGGGAAGACACTTCAAGGGAAAAAATTATCTTGATAGTCTTAAATAATTTTTAGAACAACTATTATCTTTAGAAGAACAAAAAAAATGGGTCACAAATACGTTGGGTTATGATTTTGACATCATCTATAGAAAAGGGAAGAAAAATTTTGTTGCAAATGCACTCTCAAGAAAGGATGAGGATGTGGAAGCATTGTTTTGTGCTATTACTATTATCCAACCAGATTGGATAAATGAAGCAAGGGATGAATGGAAGAAGGACAAAGAAGTATGGCCACTTATTCAAAATTTTGAGAAGATCCCAATTCAAACAATATTGCCAGAAATTGAAGAGGAAGGAAAAATCATATTGGAACCTGGAGAAGTCATAGAAATAAGAACCCGACAGCTACAAAATCGATCAATTTTAGAGTATCTCATCAAGTGGAAGAACTTACCCGCTGAAGATTCCATATGGGAGGACAAGAATTTTATACAGAGGAATGAAGAACTACTCAAGCATTGAGGACAACACTTTTTGAAGGAGAGGGGCATATTAGGCCCCTATACTACTAGTGTAACCCCTTATTTTTATTAGCACAACCCCCTTATTATATTGTTGTGCCCATGTAGTCCCCATATTGTTACTATTGTGCCTCATAGAAGCCCACTATTGTTATTATTGTGCCCTAACATTATTATTGTTATGTCGGCTCTAATTATATTATGACCCCTTAGACTCCTATATGTAGAAAGGAGGTCTTTTATTTTATATCATCGAAGAATTGTTCATTTATCTAATGTAAAGGAGGTTTCCCCGTTGAAGAGGCTTATTTCTAAGGTGTTCATCTATGTTTTCTATCTTTTTGTGAGCTAGGTTCATAACAAGTGCTCACACAAGAGGGCGGAGAGGGCTTGGATCACCCTATCGTGTTTTCAAGTCATAGATTGTCCAAAGCAGAAAAGAACTATTCCACAACTGAGCACGAGGGATTGGCTATGGCGTACGCGCTTCAAAGATACCAACATTATTTGCTAGGAGGACATTTCAAGATGTACACAAACCATTCCATGCTAAATTACTTGGTCAATAAGCCTGTGTTGGGGTGCCGCATATGCAGGTGGCTCTTATTGTTCGAAGAATATGACTTTGAGGTCATAGTAAAAGCTAGATGCCTGAACACAGGACTGGATCACTTGTCACATATTGAGACAGGTGAGGAACCTACTAGTTTGGAGGAAGGATTACTTGACACACAACTCTTTGTTGTGCGCGTCGCAGACTAACACTTCGAAGATATAATCCACTTTCTGACAATAGGGACTATGCCAAAGGAATACTCCATCCAACAGAAGAAGGAAATGGTGGTGCACATGGAGGATTTCTTTGTCATTCCGGGGAACCTATACAAAATGGGAAATGATGAGATATTGCAAAGTTACGTACCTGAATTTGAATGAAGTCAGATCCTCGCGGAAGCACATTGGGGCGCTGCAGGAGGACACTATGCAGGATGAGCAACCACACAAAAGATTCTCTGTGTACGGTTGTGGTGGCCAACCTTTCATTAGGATTCAAAAGCACACTGCAAGGGTTGTGATATATGTCAAAGGACTAGTAAACCATTGCAAAGGTATGAAATGCCTTTGAATCCACAAATGACGCGAAAACCCTTCGAAAAGTGGTCAGTCGACTTTGTGGGACCTATCAAACCCTAGGGAAAAACGGGCATGCGATACATCATCACCACGATGGAGTACCTGACGCATTGGGCAGAAGCGTAGCTGGTCAAAGACTGCATGGCCGCTACGGCTGTGAAGTTTTTGTTTGAATACATGTTGGCCTGATTTGGTTGTCCGAAAATCTTAATGAGTGATCGTGGTACACATTTCGTGAATGAAACCATTAGCACTCACAAAATATTTCTAGGTGTATCATTAGAGAAGCACACTCTATCACCCACAAGCCAATGGGACAGTAGAAGCATTCAAGAAAATACTAGAGACTGTGCTCACCAAAGTGTGCAATGCACAATGAAGCGATTGGAACTTGTGCGTTCCTGCAGTACTATGGGCTTATAGGACAATGTGCAAGAAACTGATGGGACAAACACCCTTCCGGTTAGTTTATGGCATGGAAGCTATCATGCTGATGGAGTGTATTGTACTCAGTCTGCGAATAGCAGCGCTCACAGGTATGATTGATTGCGAAGCTCTAGAAGGAAGGCTCTCACAATTGGAAAAACTTGAGGAGGAATGGTTCTTGGCTAGTTTTCATTATAAAGTACAAAAGCAGGATGAAAAGCGTGGCACAACTGCAATATTAAGTTACGAACCTTCAAGGTAAATGACTTAGTGCTGTTGTATGACAATAAGTTTGAAAAATTTATGGGAAAGTTTAGAATGCATTGGCTGGGACCATACGTGGTTAAGGAAGTCACAAATGGAGGTGCAGTCTAGCAAGTCAAACTAAGTGGAGAGCCTTTCCTAGACAAAGTGAATGGAATCCACTTGAAGCCCTACATGGTTGGCCCGACTATCTGACCAACTAGTAGAAGCACAGTCTTCGTGCTCCAAGGATCTGGAGAAAGGCATGGGACTATAAACAAATGTAATGGATACCGAAACAAATGCATAGACGCAGTTTGGACATAGAGGTCTCAGAACAGAGTATGCAGTAAATCCAGCACGTAGCAACTCAGTGCATGGTTGACCTCCTCGTAGTTCAAGAACAGTTGGAAGGACTTCACGCAAAGATTTCCATGTTGACAGAGTGACTTGAGGGTGAGTCACGATGTTTGTGTTGGGGGCCTGTTGGGCATGGAATCCCCCCCAAGGCATGTTTTGGCGCTCAAAGCCCAAGTTTTGACCGAATTTTGCTGTAAATCTCTACGAATTGTGGGCGCAAGGCGCAAAGGTATGATAGAGTCACAAGGTTGTCTGCCCTAGTTTTGTAATGTAATGTTGGCCTACCCATGGTCCATGGACCATGGGATTGTATAAATAGACCGAGGCTCTAAGTGTAAAAGAGAGAATAGTAGAGAAGAATGAAAAGTATAAGTGATTGAGTCATAAGTGTAAAGGGTGTCTTTGGGTGATAGAGTAGGAGAAGGCTCTGCAGCTGAGTGAGCAAAGGCCTAGTAGTCCGCAGCTGAGTGCACAGACCCTTGCAGCTGAGTGCACATGGCAGAGTCGAGTCTGTAACCGAGGAAGAAATTAATAAAGAGAAGTTTTATCATAATTCTATGTATCTATTCTTGGATTAATGCATGTTTGATATGATTTGAAAATATAATGTTTACTTACTGCGCGCACCTGTATGAATGGTTTATATTGTTAAGTATACTTAATTCACTCAAGTAGGAAAAGTTAATTAACTAACGTTGGAATACCATTGAGGTCTTGGGTAATAACATAGGGCGCAATGTTCAACACCTCGGTAAGGTTGCGCGAAGGCAGTGTGTCAGGCTGCGAGGTAAGGGAAAGTGTGTGTAGCGACTTGTGCACAGGGTCAAATCGTGGACCACTTGAACTCATTAGACATCTATATGGTGCGAAAACATGGTTCTAGCACCCTCCCATACTACTTCAAGTGAGACCTTAGTTTGTGCTCCGCGAACTATTGCCGAAGGGGACAGTAGTACTGGAATTTGTTTGGCTAACTTAACTCTAAACCTGGGTCAAGTCTTAATAATCCAACAATGTTACTGTGGGCCAATCTGTCTACCAGAGACCCTTTATTGGTGGATCACAATCGGCGTTTTAACTTTGATGTACCAACATGCCTCATCATGCAACACCGATCTTCGATTAGTGATGTCATCACTCCGCCACGTGTCACCTTGTGAGTGGTGACATGTGTTGCCCTAATTTCACCCCTTATGACCCCTCAAAATGGCGAATATGCTTGCCATGTGTGAACCGTACCGCCACGTCATGCTAACGTTAGCTGACCCATATCCCTTATCAGAACCAACCATGTGCTGCCAAGTGTCATGTATCGGAACTAATCATGTGTAGCCACGTTTCATTTATCAGATCCAATGATTTTCCACCATGTGGCCCCCTTGAGGAGAGAGAATTAGTTAGCCCTCTTCTAGTTTTGCAATTGATTTCCTTTGTTAATTTTTTTCGGCCCTCTTAACGCTTTAACACTATCGATGTTCTTTTATCGCAATTTCTTCATAGCAATCACTTCCAAAATCGTCGATTGGTGACTTGTGATATGTTTTTTTTGTTGTGATCCCTGATATGCTAGGCCCTTATCCTTAGTCATTTTCTCTTTGTTTTATGGCTTTCAAAGGGAAACTTCAATCTTCTCTAACTTTTGATTCTGGAGTCCATTTTGGGAGTTCCATATATCGTTGGAAATGTAATTCTGAGCACTATTCAATGGAGAGGGTTAAATTTAGCTTTTAGTGCTTCTATGGCTCGGAATAAGGCTTAAAACCTCTCTTCTCTTTTCCCCTTTTTTACCAGTTGAAACCACATTTTGCATAGAGTGACAACATTAGCTCCACCTAGGGACTGTGCCTTGTTTTCAAGGTGCTAAGAACCTGTAGACCAGTTGCCTTCACCATTGGGTATGAAGTAAAAAATTATAATGCACCTATAAAACCAGAAAATCTCCATGGAACTTTACTTACAGTGAGTCCTTTCCTCATCAAACTAAAATGCAGAAAAGTAAATCCTAACAACTGAAAAATAAATGCTCCACTAATGAGCTTATTATATACAAATCCTACTTATGTACTAGGCATCAATTCACCTATGTGATTTCATCCCTCCAATGGTACCAAGTCAGTATTTGGGTGATGGACATAATTCCCCCATGCTGCTGAAATTGAAAAATCAAAACAGGCATGCACCATGAAAAGTTTTCAAACGAGAAAATCGATACATACTCCAGAGACAACCTTTGCTGCTAACCTAAGAATGTGATCATGTAATCAGCTACATGGTCATAGAACTGAAAAGAAAAATTTATAATTGCCTTATCTTCATGAACAGTCTATTGACCAATATCTTCTTGGTGAGGGAAGCCACAAATACTATTCATCTCCTCAGCGTTAGATTTTTCAAGAAAAACTTGTTGTTGATATTTGGCTACCAATTTGTCAATTCGCCAACCCTCCTAGAAATCTGGAATAAAATCTTCAGTTTCTGAACTGTAAGAGTCAAATACTAGAGGTTGTACTGAGTGTTCCTTGAAGGAATATGTCTGCAAGAGGCAGTCACAAAAACTGTTTGGTCCTTCAACTCTAGGGTCTTCTTGAAAAATTTATTGTTGGGAGATTTCTCCCCACTTACTAGTAAACAACTCCTTTGGAACATTTGTAACCATCTCATCCTCATCTAAATAATATGAATCATAAATTGGAGGAGGTTCTTGAACTTATTCTCTAGGCAAAGGATGTGAATCATGCACTAGAGACTCTTTGTTGACCTCCTCTTCTTGTGCAGCTTCCCATGACTAGGATTATTGTGGCTCTGCATCACTTGACTCTCAATCGGAGTCATATACATCATAAGAAGGAGAATCCTCAAATTTGGTTGAATGAGAGATCTTAGGGTTTATTTGCAGCTCTATGATGTCTCCTTATTCTCTTTCTTGGTCATTGGGTGATGCTTTTTGATGCGAGTATATGTTTTCTTGGAGTGGAGCTCCACAAACATCTTCACTAAAGTCATTAAACTAAGGAATTTTTTTATCATGCTAATATGCACAACAATCTTCAAACATAGCATCTGGAGGATATAACCTTTTGAAATAATGATTGAATGATATGTGAAAACTCTTTAAGGAAGATATGTTGCCACAAGGCATTGTTCTATACCAAATTTTAACATCATCTTCTAAAGAGTATATGAACATTTTAATTTGCACATCTTCGTAAATAATACTTTGCTATTCCATTCATTCATGAACATCCTTAAGGTGTTGGTTCGACCGTCTATATGTGTTTCCACTGAATCTAGTCAAATAGGTATTCCATTCATGAAAAGAAGGGACATGATTGGGATAACCAACAATAGAAGAAAAATCCAATGGGGCAAATTTGTTGGCCAGGAATGCAGGAATGGAAATTTTGAAAACTCTCATATGTCAGTGATCTCAGGTTCAAAGGTAGGGAAATTTTTCGGTTGCTTTAGCATCGGAACGAGTATGAGGTTGCTTGAAAGTAGGGATGATCAAATAGAGATATAGATAGTGGAGTCACTAGGATGTTTACCATAAAATTGAAACGTTGGAGTCGAGAGATCTTCAACCCACACTTCCCTTTCTCACTTATTAGAAGGAATGTAGAGATTTGTCATAGCCAAGGAAAAATATTCTAATTCATTCCTCGACAACGACGTTAGAAATATGTTGTCGCTTTTTCTAGCACCTAGATCACAAGTGCTTCATGAGATATGAAATCCTCCAAGAGACAACCTCTGGGTTTATTGTAGACCAGTGCCTAGGACATCTTAGATAGAGGAGTGCTTTAAAAGTTTATCAGTGGGGCTTTCTACTGCACTACAATTGTCATGTAGTTGGAAAAAGAGAATAAAGGGGGCTTGGTTCAATAGTATTTCATTTCAGTAGACTCAAGTGCATACATGGATCTAAATTCATAGGGGGTAGATCTAGTTCATCTCAAAGAGAAGTGACCGATTTTGGTGGTTGACACACAAGAAAAAGCAACATTAATATTGTCGTTGTAATAACATGGAGAGGAGGAACGAAAGGAGGGAATTTGATGCATAGGGATGTAAACAAGACAAAGTCCTAAGCAAAAATGTTCCAGCAGAAATATGGAAGACTGAAGAGGTGGAATGGTAGAAACAATGGAGCGTTAATTAAGGTCCCAAGATCTATACATCATGAATATATTTGTTACTAACTAGCATATGTAAAGTTGTTCTCATACAGGTACTGTAGGCTATCAAATAACACATGTAAATATGTACTTACCATAAGTACTATTACTACATAGCAACAAAATATACAACCATGAATAAGAGTGAAATCGACAACTTCATTACACTACTTCAGAAGAAGAGAAACATACATGAAGTGATAAACAAAGGAGAAAACATACCACACATTGTTCTGATAGGAATCAACATAATAGTTTCATTAATCCTTAAGAGCCTAAATCACGAGTCCATTACATTCATCAATATATCGCTCAAGTCCCTTATGAAAATGCAATTAGAACCAAAATGGAACCATAGAATTCAACCATTGCAGGTGCAAAATTCCAAAACCCCTTCTAAGTGTTTCTTCACCCTATTTATAAGAAGAGGGGGAGCTTTGAATTAATAGTTACAAAACATCACAGCCAAGGCCAGCTGTCCGATTTGACTAGCTGTCTTGGCATACGATAGCTCTGCTACCCATAATGATTGTAATTAAGATTTGATTCCTTCTTTAAACTGCACGACATACATAATAAACCCAAATTACATAAATAATAAGAAAATGAATACTGGCCTGATGATGGAGTATCCCTATGCCATTTCTGAGATTTCCCCTCATCCAACCACATCTCTACCATGATGTGCCTTTCCTATTACTCACTCGGCTCTGCTTGCTTTTGAATTAACTGTTTGGCTTCACCACTCTTTGGAATGGGTAGCGATCAACTGTGTTGGCTTGTCACAGATAAAAAATAAAGATTGATTCAGTAGTCCTACATTGTACGACTGAGTGGAGCTCCATGCTGAGGCATTAAGTCTTCCTGAGCCCCCATACTAAGTTAACATTGCTCCATGCCTTCATTTAATACTACAGCTATAGACGCATATGCATTTAGATTTCTGTACCATACTAGTGGGACTTTACTACATCGAGACTTTTACTCTTAAAGGCGGTAGAGAACAGCAAGTCCTGATTTCCTTTGGCCCCCTTTGGTTTAGTCCCTTTTTGCATTTATTCTCATATGACCGAGGGGTTCTGACCTGGGGCTTAGCCCTAAGGTGCTAGAGCCTAAGGACTCATGTCTGCGAACCCTTGTCCTTTTTTAAATATTTTGACTCCTTTTATTTTATTTTCCTCTATAAAATGCACGCTTGGCCAAAGATCGGAGATCAGTAAATCTACGATTTCCTATCCATGTCCTTGGTGCATCTTCCTAAAAATTTCAATCACCAATCACCCTTTGTGATTATCCCTTGGTTCCTTGGCTCTTTATGTGACCATGGGTGAGCCCCTGTATCAGAGACCCTTTATCGGCGGATCACAATCGGGGTTTTAACTTTGATGTAACAACATGCCTCATCCTACAAACATCATTATCCGATTAGTGACATTATCACTCCGCCATGTGTCACCTTGTGAGTGGTGACATGTGTTGCCCTGATTTGGCCCCTTATGACCCCTCAAAATGACAAATATGCTTTCCACATGTGCACTGTATCACCACATCATGCTGACGTCAACTGCCCCATATCCCTTATCAGAACCAACCATCTGCTGCCAAGTGTCATGTATCAAAATTAATCATGTGTAGCCACATTTCATTTATCGGATCCAATGATGTTCCACCACATGGCCCCCTCGAGGAGAGAGAATCAGTTATCCCTCTTCTGGTTTTGCAACTGATTTCCTTTGTTAATTTTTTTTTGGCATTCCAGACTCTTTAACACTATTGATGCTCTTTTGCCACAATTTCTTCATAGTGATCACTTCCAAAATCATCGATTGATGACATGTGATATGTTTGTGTTGTTACGAATGCTGATATGCCTCGGATTTACCCTTAGTCATTTTCTCTTTGTTTTTTGGCTTTCAAAGGGAAACTTCAATCTGCTCTAACTTTTGATTCTGGAGTCCATTTGCGGAGTTCCACATATCGTTGGAAATCTAACTTCGAGCACTATTCAATGGAGAGTTTTCAATTTATCTTTTAGTGCTTCTATGGCTTGGAATAAGGCTTCAATCCTCTCTTCTCTTTTCCCCTCTTTTATCTGCTGAAAACACATTTTGCAAAGGGTGACAACATTGGCTCCACTTGGGGACAGTGGCTTGCTATCAAGGTGCTAAGAACCTGCAAACCAGTAGTCTTCACCATTGGGTATGAAGTAAAAAATTATAATGCACCTATACAACCATAAAATATTGATGGAACTTTACTTGCATTGAGTCCTTTCCTCATCGAACTAAAATGTAGAAAAGCAAATCCTAACAACTGAAAAATAAATGCTCCACTAATGAGCTTATTTATATACCAATCCTACTTATGTACTAGGCATCAATTCACCTAAGTGATTTCATCCCTCCAATGGTACTAGGTAAGCATTTGGGTGCTGGACCTAATGCCCCCATGCTATTGAAATTTACAAATCAAAATAAGCATGCACCATCAAAATTCTTCAAATGAAAAACTTGATGCATGCTCCAGAGACAACCTCTACTGCTGACCTAAGAATGTGTTCATGTAATCAGCTACATGGTCATAGAACTAACAAGAAAAATTTGAAGCTGACTTATATTCATGAATAGTCTATTGACCAATATCTTCTTGGTGAGGGGAGCCACAAATACTATTCATCTCCTCAGCCTTATATTTTTCAAGAAAAACTTGTTGCTAATATTTTGCTACCCATTTGTTAATGGGCCACCCCTCTTGGAAATTTGCAATAGATTCTTCAGTTTCTAAACTGTAAGAGTCAAATACTAGAGAGTGTACTGAGGTTTCCTGGAAAGAATATGTCTACAAGAGGCAGTAAAAAAGACTACTCGGTCCTTCAACTCTGGGGTCTTCTTGAAAAAATTGTTGTTGGGAGATTTCTCCCCACTTGTTGATAAGCAACTCCTTTTGAACATCCATAACCATCTCAACCTTCTCTAAATAATACGAATCATAAATTGGAGGAGGTTCTTGAACTTATTATCTAAGAAAAGGATGGGAATCATGGACTGGAGCCTCTTTGTTGACCTCCTGGTGGACCTCCTCTTCTTATGCAGCTTCCCATGACTAGGATTATTTTGGCTTTGCATAACATGACTCTCCATTGGAGTCATATACATCATAAGAAGGAGAATCAACAACTTTGGCTGAGTGATAGATTTGAGGGTTTATTTGCAGCTTTATGATGTATCCTTCTTATCTTTCTTGGACAATGGGTGATGCTGCTTGATGCGAGTATATGTTTTCTTGGAGCAGATCTCAACAAACATGTTCAACATGGTCATTAACCTCAAGAATATTTTTATCATTGTAATATTCACAACAATCTTCAAACAGAGCATCTGGAGGATATAATCTTTTGCATAATGATTGAATGCTATGTGAAAACTCTTTAAGGAAGATATGCTGCCACGAGGTATTGTTCTATACCAAATTCTAACATCATCTTCTAAAGAGTACATGAACAATTTCATTTGCACATCTTCAAAAATAATACCCTGCTATTCCATGCATTCATGAACATCCTTAAGGTGTTGGTTCAACTTTCTATCTGTGTTTCCACTGAATCTAGGCAAATAGGTATTTTATTCATGAAACGAATGGACATGATTGGGGTAACTAGCAATACAATAAAAATCCAATGGGGCAAATTTGTTGGCCAGGAATGCAAGAATGGCCAATTTGAAAAGCTTCATAGGTGAGTGATCTCAGGTTCAAAGGTAGGAAAAAGTTTCAGCTGCTTTAGCATCAGAACGAGTATGAGGTTGCTTGAAAGTTGGGAGGATCAAATAGAGATATAGACAGTGGAGTCGCCAGGATGTTTATCATAAAATTGAAATATTGGAGTCACCAAGGTGAGAGATCTTACACCCACACTTCCCTTTCTCACTGAATAGAAGGAATGTAGATATTTGTCATACCTAGGGAAAAATATTCTAATCCATTTTTCGACAACTATGCCAAAAATATGTTGTCGCTTTTTCTAGCACCTGGATCACAAGTGCTTCATGAGATATGAAATCCTCCTAGAGACAGCCTCTAGGTTGATTGTTGACCAGTGCCTAGGACATCTTAGATAGAGGAGTGTTATTAAAGTTTATCAATGGGGCTTTCTGTTGCACTTCAATTGTCACGTAGTTGGAAAAAGAGAATAAAGGGGGCTTGGTTCAGTAGTATTTCATTTCAGTAGACTCAAGCGCATACATGGATCTAAATGTGTAGGGGGTAGATCTAGTTCATCTAAAAGAGAAGTGACTGATTCTGGTGGTCGACACACAACAATAGGGAACCTTAATATTGTCATTTTAATAACATGGAGAGGTGGAAAGAAATGAGGGAATTCGATGCATAGGGATGTAAACAAGACAGAGTCCTAAGCAAAAAAATTTCGGCAGAAATATGGAAGACTGAAGAGGTGGAATGGAAGAAAGAATGGAGCATTAGTTAAGGTCCCAAGATCTATACATCATGAATACATTTGATACTAACTAGCATATGTAAATATGTTCTCATACATGTATTGTAGGCTATCGAATAACATAAGTAAATCTGTAATTACCACGGGTACTGTTACTACATAGAAGAAAAATATACAACCATGAATAAGAGTGAAACTGACAAGTTCATTACACTACTTCAGAAGAAGAGAAACATACATGAAGTGACAAACAAAGGAGAAAAAATACTGCATGTTGTTCTGATAGGAATCAACAAAATAGTTTCATTAATCCTTAAGAGTCCAAATCACCAGTCCATTACATTCATCAACGTATCGCTCAAGTCCCTTATGAAGAGGAAACTAGAACCAAAATGGAACCATAGAATTTGACCACTGTGGGGGTAGAATTTGAGAACCGCTTCTAAGTGTTTCTCCCCTCTATTTATAAGAAGAGGGGGAGCTTTGAATTAACAATTACAAAATATATCAGCCAAGGCCAATTGTCTGATTTGATTAGCTACCTTTGCATGCGATAGCACTGCTATCCATAATGATTCTAATCAAGATTTGATTCCTTCTTTAAAGTGAAAGACATATAGAATAAACATAAATTACAGAAAATAATAAGAAAAGGAAACCTGAATGATGATGGAGGGAGTTTCCCTATGCCATTTCTGAGACTGCCACTAATCAGGCCATGTCTCTACCATGATGTGCCTTTCCTGTTGCTCGACAAGTTCTTGTTGCTTTTTCCTTAACTGTCTGGCTTCACCACTCTTTGTAGTTGGTAGTGATCAATGGTGTTGGCTTGTCATAGAGCATAAGTGAAGATTGACCTAGTAGTCCTGCATTGTATCATTGAGTGGAGCTCCACATTGAGGCATTAAGTCTTCTTGAGTCCCCATACTCATTTACCACTGCTCCATGCCTTCATTTAATATTGTAGCTACAGACCCATGGACATTCAAAGTTCTGTACCATACTACAGAGACATTTTTACATCAAGACTTTTACTCTTAAAGGTGGTAGAGAACAACAAGTCCTGATCTCCTTTGGCCCCCTTTGGTTTAGGTCCTTTCTACATTTATTTTCATATGACAGGGGGGTTGTGACCTGGCGCTTAGCCCTAAGGCGCTAGAGCCTTTGGACTTGTGTTTGGGAACCCTTTTCCTTTGTTAAATATTTCGGCTCCTTTTATTTTATTTTCGTTTATAGACAGCGCGCTTGGCCAAATATCTATGGTCAAAAAATCAATGATTTCCTATCCATTTCCTTGGTTCATCCTCCTAAAGCTTGTGATTGCTGATCACCCTTTGTGCTTAACCCTTAGTTCCTCATCTCTTTATGTGATCGTAGGCCAGCCCATGTATCGCATATCACAGTCAGGGTTTTAAATTTGATGTAACAACATGCCTCATCATGTGAATGTTGATCTCTGGTTAGTGACATCACCAATCTGCCATGTGTCACCTTGTGAGTGGTGACACATGTTGCCCTAATTTGGCCCCTTATGACCCTTCAAAACATTGAATATGCCTGCCATGTGTGCGTCGTACCACCAGGTCATGCTGAAGTTAAGAGCCTCTTGTCCCTTATTAGAACCAACCATGTGCTGCCAAGTGTCATGTATCAGAACTAATCATGTGGAGCCATGTTTCATTTCTGAGATCCAATGATGTTCTTCCACATGGTCCCCTCGAGGAGAGATAAACGGTTAGCTCTCTTCTGGTTTTGCAACTGATTTCCTTTGTAAATTGTTTTCGGCCCTCCCGATGCATTAATTATCGTTATCAATGTTCTTTTCCCGCAATTTCTTCATAGTGATCACTTCTAGAATCACTGATTGCCGACTTGCAATATGTTTGTGCTGTTGTGATCCCCAACATGCCAAGGCATTACCCTTAGTCATTTTCTCTTTGTTTTCTGACTTCCAAAGGGCATCTTCAAGCTGCTCTAACGATTGATTCTAGAGTCCATTTGGGGAGTTCCATATATTGTTGGAAAGCTAATTATGAGAACTATTAAATGGAGAGGTTCTGATTCAGATTTGAGTGCTTTTGTGGCTAGGAATAAGGTTGCAAATATCTCCTCTTTTTCCCTCTTTTTGTAGCTGAATTTTTCTTTTGTAGAGGGTGACAACAAGTTAGTCCAAAGTAAGAGCATAATTTTGATGTGCTTTTACTGGGTTTTCAATAGGAAAAAGTAGAGACCTTTCTTTCATTTTTTGTTATTAAGATCTGCATTTTGGAGCTATCTTTTTCTTACTTGAATTAGGAAACTTTGGGTGGAAAGTGTGTGACCCTATTTTTTTCACTTTTGGCTTGAATTTTCATGTATTTTTTCATTTTCCTCTTGTTAGCTGAAAATTTTGGGGAGAGAACTATGTTTGGTTAAAAGGTTACGTGTATCAAGATTTATTAACAAAAGCCGAAATTTTGATTGTTTACTTCTTAATTTTTTAACATTTAGAGGGATAATTCAAAGGAACTATCGCATATCAATGTGCACTAGTAGTCAGTTAATTGTGAAATACTAAGATTCAGATACGCATATTACAATTGGATGGATTACCTTTTTAATTACTTTTTTAGCTTTATTTTCCTCTTGATTTGAGCTTGTAAAAAGAAATAAAACTTGAAGGCTATCATTTTTGATATGTGTGTTGGTATTTGGACCACGATTTACATAGCAATCAATGTTGGAGAAGGCCATCGTTAAGCCTCCATTTTGTCTAGGTTTTCATGTTTTTTTGTTGAACAACTCTATGCATGTACTGGGTGTTTATAGTCATTATTATCTTTTTTATGCACTATTGGGCTATTATCTAGAAGCATTCAAAGGTAACAATTATCAATCTATGAATTCTTCTTGTTTTGCTAATTTGAAAAGTATTTAATGTGAAAATGTCATTAATAGTAGGCTCTCCTTGTGGCAGGCGAATAGTTCCTATTTTAACAGTGCAGTTCCTATACAAGCAGTGAAAATCTTATTCTCACCTCCATGATTTTCATATTTCGGGATGTCATGACGGAAAACGAGCATATGGGTTTTGAGGAGAAGGTGCTCAAGATGGTGACATGTTCCCTTGATTGCACCCAGGTCTTCCAGATAATGCATGGAGTGAAAGTCAAAGAAAATGATCAAACTATTTCTAGAAGCTATAGAGTCGTTAGTAGTGTGATACTCTCATACAGAAGATCTCATTACTTGGCACTGTTCATTGTGATTATCCTTAGATTAATATGAATACAACTAAAAGTCAATTTTATTATTCTTATACATAATTCGGTTTTCAAACTCTAAAAATATATGCACCCATAAAATTCGGTCTGAGTAGCTGGGAGGCATCACTATTGGATGAGAAGCATATGATGTGGCCTACTCAACACTGGAGAAACCAATGAGTGACTTTCATTAAAAAATATCCAATGCCTTTGACAATTTAATAGATGTAAGGCAGACCCTGTGAGAAATAAAACTGCTTCGACACATGCATCAAGTGAGGATTAAAATACATACATTCAACAAATGCATCATGCATCAATTGGAATCTAGTAAGAAATTGAATCTCCTTATTTTGGTTCCAAATTAGTTTGTATTCACGTCCATTCTAAACTTGTCTACATGTGTTATGAGTATTTGGGCAACACTACTGTTATAAGCATAAGGGCTGCATACTAGAAGGGGATCCTGAATTATATCCTGTAGATCACATTTTTTGTAAAACAAGGGGATCAATTTCATTATGGAGGGAAGGGACAAGCCTGCGTGCCTAGTGGGATGATCCTTGGAGGGGACCACTGGAGCCTAGCACTGTGTTGTTCAGTGTTTATGTAACAAGATTCAACATGAATCAAAATTGGCATTCGATTTATGTTTTCAGTCATTCTAAATCCTCTGGTTTTGTAATTTAACTGCTACAAGGGAAATGAGCTGGTTTGTTTGGGCCCACCATCCAGTCCATTTCCCCATACCTCTTAGCATTTTTCTACATTTTATATTGATATATGCATGGTGTGAGTGTGATTTAATATATCTCTGCAATTTCATTTCATAGTTCTTTCTTATGCTTTAATCATTTGAGATTTGTAATTTCATTCCACAATTCTTTTGCATTTGCTTTAATCATTTGAGTTTGATTAATGATGTCAGTGTTTTATTGGAATGTATTTCTATGAAGACTAAGACATAGTATAGGTAATAAATTTTTCCTTACTGTATCTCATTTTTATTACAAGTTAAGTGTGATATTTGCCATGATCTCAATTGCTGCATAATAAGGATACTCTAACTTATTAAGAGTTTTGGTTGATTTAACTCATTATGAATCCTGCTGAGCATTCATGATTGCCTCAAAATTATTATTTGAGATGTGAATTTGATTCCTACACTTTTGGAAAAAATAACATTTATCCTTAATGAAATCTTAATAATTAAATTCAAGGATTAGCTTGAGGAGAAATTGCAACCTTGTGTTTGTTTTTGGGCAAAGTGGAGTGCTCATGGAATTCTTAGAATGTCTTGATACTGAAATTTGTGATTGGTATTCCTCTCATCATAATTGAATGTTTCTTTAACCAGTACACATATCATATATAGTATTTCTATGTTGCAGGGAAAGTTGTAGTGATTTTATAACATTAGGGTGAGCTTGAAAGCAGTAGACATTTATTTATCTTATTTGTTTCTATTGCACACTTTCCTTATAGTTGATTATTGAATTATCTCCAGAGAAGCAGTGCACATATAGCCTAGATTCTTTTTAAAGCATTCAATGATTTCTTTACATTAGTTGGAATGAAGTTGCTTTATGCTTCCTAGTTTTATTTCATGCTTTCCTTTTTTGCAAACATAGCATGTAATCCTTAGAGAGATTTTGGAAACTGAAACACATTCTTTTAAGTGGAATATACATTCCCTTGTCCCTTAGACAACTAAGGAAGACTTTTTGCAGGAGTCAGCTCAACCCAAAAGAGGAGCTAGAAGTAGATTCACAGTGTGTTTACATTGTTTTGAAGAGTCTTGTTCCTTTTTCCTGAATGATTCCTTTTTGAATTGTTTTCAAGAGCTTGATTCCACATATCCCTGGGGTCTTCTTATGGCACATATTGTGCTACGACTCTAATCTTACCAATCTGGATTGAAAATTTAAATGTTGGTGTAAATCTTGCATTTATAGCGCCCAACATTTTGGCACCATTGTCAGGGAGGCATTGTAGGATAAGGCCTCATGATTTGTCATGCTTTTCCCTTTCCTTCGCAATTGAATTTTTAGATTAACAAGATTCTCCTTGCTTGCTGAAGCATATTGGACGATATTTCCAGAGAGCTCATAGGCCAGGTTTTATTTATTGCAAATGAATGATTTCATTTACTGCAAAGTGTGATGCCTGATTTGTTTCTTTTACTCCATTTGAGTTTTTAAGAGTAATTTTCTTTACTGCAAAGTGTGATGCTAGGTTGATTTCTTTACTGCAACTGAGATTATTTGATTTTTTTTTTTCTGCAAGTGTGATTTTCTTAGTTTACAATCTTGGTTTGTTACGTTAACTACAATTGAATTTTTAAGTTAGTGTGTTTATATTTTTGTGGTGTTAAACGAACCCCTAGCTCTAAATCCATGCACTAATAAGACCTTCTGGCCAGCAGGAAAATGCCAGGAAGTGTGATGTTATGCCAAGAACTATCTCAAATTCTAGCAGAATCTGGGGTCTCTGCTTCACAGAAAGAACACATTTTGGCATCAATTAGAGATAGGTCTATTCCTCTAGGAGAAAAGACTCATGAAGATCCAAAAAATATTCCTAGGGAATCCGAGAAGCTATGGATCATGCTTGATGAGGAGAAGCCATTAGAAGAAGATATTAA
Organism: Pinus taeda; assembly: GCA_000404065.3. Classification (NCBI taxonomy): domain Eukaryota; kingdom Viridiplantae; phylum Streptophyta; class Pinopsida; order Pinales; family Pinaceae; genus Pinus; species Pinus taeda. The sequence goes on from APFE031474899.1 coordinate 75,805, forward strand.
AGAACATCCATTTGATCCAACCTGCACTTTGTGGGATAAACAAATAAATTTGGAGGATTTTCATGATGCACTCCATGTTGCCCATGAATCAAGTGAACAAGACTATATGGATCCCATAGAATCTTGGTTTTAGATTAATATCAGTATCAACTCCTCCTTTATCATTTGACAATTTGTAGCATCACATCAATTAGTTCAGCTGGTTCCTTATGTTATGGTATTTTCTCAAATATACCTTCTAAATTGAACATGAGTAGGATTATCCTCTTGTTTCACACATGGTTGCATTGGAAGTATTCCTATACTCAAAAGGAATTCTTCCACTTTTTAGGGTAAAGTAGGGTAGAAGAATAAATCAATGCCATGAATAAAGATGTTACAACAATGCTATTAGGGTTTTGACTTCTAAAGGATAACCACTGAAATTGCTTTTGATCCACATTGGTTGTTAACACACACATATGTGGCAAGTCTTGTTGAGTACGATTCACTCTAATACCTCATGGTTTTACAAAAGTGACCATGATTAATCACTCTAATGAGTTGTCATCTTAGATACATATTTTCAGTTTCTGTTAGAAGGTACCATTAGAGAGCCTCCTATGGTGGACCACTCTTGTAAAGATCACAATAAGATATTCATGAAAACACTAGCACTATTAACTCAAAGAAAATTTCAGTCATTATCTGGGATCTCTTATTAAAATAAGTCTTTAGGGTAGAGGAACTAGCCAGTAATGATTAGTGATTAAAAATGTTTCACGCCATTCCGTACTCTTAAGGAGTAGATTTTCCTACCCACTTATTAAGTAACATTTTAAGTTAATAATAATTGGAGTTTACAAAGGACTTATTGGAGGATAAGAGGTCTCAGGATGAGCCGACATACTGAGATCATGAGATCTAGCATTTATGACATTACTGCAACTGGTCACCAAGCCAAAGTAATGGTTTTCAGCTAAAAAGCTCACGAGCTGACCTATTCATCCATGTTACTTCTTGTGAGTGGCACTGCCATCAGCTAGTTACCAAGCCAGGACAATGGCCATCATCTAATTTTAAAATTAAATAAGATGACTCTAAATCTATATCTAGTGAATGGGACACAGGCATTTTGTTGGGTTAAAAGACATCCCTGCCAAGGATATAAATGGTTTTGGGTAGCAAGGCCATGTCTATGGTATCAGAGTTAATTGCACGCTATGATTTACTCAGTTATCTTTCTCTTTCCCTAAAACTCATCATTTTAATTCTTGGACAATGGTTTTAAGATGATTTGAGCATGATGCTTTCAGTTCTATTTTTCAAAATTAAGGAATATTTAATGGTGAGGTACCCTTAGTGAAGGTAATTATTTGTACTAGATTGAGAATAAATTTAGTTTTGCATCTAGAAGACAACAAAATTTAGAATGTTCAATGAAGAAGTTGTTGACTGGTCCAGGAAGGTGTCATCTTGTTCTATTTTTATTTCCCTTTTTTGGTATCATAACTCACTACAATTTTTTATGGTATTTAGAACGATGAATTACTCAATGATGGTTACTCACAAGGTGTTGATGGACAACAATGTGTGTTTATTATGGTTGTCTCTACATAATCACTACATGGCCTAGGTACAAGATTGGTATCATAAGTGAAAGAATCGCGTGGTAGTATTCTTAAAATTGCACCTTTTCAACAAAGATTTGATTTGTTTATCATGGATGTTAATAAGACTCTGGGAAGAAAAAAATGAATTCTGAAAAATAAATCTATGACAAGCAGCGAGTTCATTTGAGACAAGACAACATGTATGTAATATCTATCATAAAGGTGAAATACTCTTTTTTTCATAATGTCTTGTACAAAGTATTACTTTCCTGTACATGATCTTGTTGCATCGAAATTTTATCATTCTTGCACTTGATACTTTCATAAGAGTTGTAACATGGTTCACTTGGCACTGTAATAGTAATGTTGGAGACTTGATGAATGCTTTAAAAATGAGGACATGCTAGGTATCTTAATATTTCCTTGCTGGATATTTTTTTGACACTTTTAACAAGAAGCATAGTATGATCATTAATATTTAAGCATTCATCCTGCCTTCTTCCAAGATTTTATAATATTATGGTTTGGCTTGCATTAGGACATGCAAGAAGGTCAGTGTGGGGGAGTTTTGAGCCTCCATTTTGTCCACATTTTCATGTTTTTTTTGCTGAATAACTCTATGCATGTACTGGGTGTTTATTGTCATTATTATCCTTTTTATGCACTATTGGGATATTATCTAGAGGCATTTAGAGGTAACAATTATTGATCAATGAATTCTTCTTGTTTTCTTAATTTGAAAAGTATTTAATCTGAAAATGTCACTAATATTAGGCTCTCCTTGTGGCAGGTGAACAATTCCTATTTTAACAGTGTAGTTCTTGTACCAGTAGTGCAAATCTTGTTGTCACCTCCATGATTTTCATACTTTAGGTTGTCATGAAGGAAAACGAGCATATGGGTTTTGTGGAGAAGGTGCTCGAGATGGTGATGTGTTCCCTTGATTGCACCTAGGTCTTCTAGATAATGCATAGAATGACTAGAAGCCACATAGTCATTAGCAGTGTGATACTCTCATGGAGAAGATCTCATGACTCGAAATTGGTTGTTGTGATTATCTCCAGATCAATATGAATCCAATTAAAAGTTAATTTTCTTATTCTTATACAGAATTTGGTTTTCAAACTCTAAAATATATGTGCCCATAACCTTCGGTCCGAGTACCTAGGAGGCATCGCTATTGGACGAGGAGCATAAGGTGTGGCCTGCTTAGCACTGAAGAAACCAATGAGCTAGTTGCATTAAAAGATATCCAATGCCTTTGAAAATTTAATAGATGCAAGGAAGACCTTGTGAGAAATAAAATTGCTTCAACACATGTAGCATGTGAGGATTAAAATACATAAATTCAGCAAGTGCATCCTGCATCAGTTGGAACCCAGCCAAAATTGAATTTCCTTATTTTGGTTCTAAATCAGTTTGTATTCACGTCCACTCTAAACTTGTATGCATGTGATCCAAGTAATTAGGCAGTATTGCTGTTATAAGCATGAGGGCTGTGTACTAGAAGGGGATCCTGAATTATATCCTGTAGATCGCATTTTTTGTAGAACAAGTGGATCGATTTTGTTGTGTAGGGAAGGGACGAGCTTGCATGTCCAGTGAGATGATCCATGGAGGGGACCACTAGAGCCCAATGTTGCATTGTTTAGTGATTATGTAACAAGATTCAACATTAATCAAAATGAGCATTTGATTTATGTTTTCAGTCATTCTAAATCCTCTAGTGTTGTAATTTAACTACTGCAAGGGCAACGAGTTGGGTGGTTTGGGCCCACCAGTCAGTTCGTTGCCCCATACTTCTTAGCATTTCTCTGCATTTTATTTTGATAGATGCATGGTGTGAGTGTGATTTAAAATATCTCTTCAATTTAATTTCAAGTTCTTTCCTATGCTTTGATCATTTGAGATTTGTAATTTCATTCCACAGTTCTTTTTCATTTTCTCTAATCATTTGAGTTTGATTAATGATGTCATTGTTTTCTTGGAATGCATTTCTATGAATACTAAGACATAGTATAAGTAATTAATGTTTCCTTAGTGAATCTCTCATTTTTATTACAAGTCAAGTGTGATACTTTCCCTGATCTTAATTGCCACATAATAAGGATACTTTGGCTTATTAAGGGTTCTGGTTTATTTAACTCATTCTGCATCATGTTGAGCACTCATGAGTGCCTCAAAAATATTATTTGAGAAGTGAAACCGATCCCTGGACTTTGGGAAAAAATAACATTCATCCTTGAAACCTAAATAATTAAATTCCAAGATCAACTTGAGGAGAAAATGCAACGTTATGTTTTTTTGGGCAAAGTGGAGTGCTCACAAAATTCTTAGAATGTCTTGAGACCAAAATTTGTGATTGGTATTCCTCTCATCATAATTGAATGTTGCTTTAACCAATACACATATCATATATAGTATTTATGTGTTGCAGGGAAATTTGTAACGATTTTAGAACATCAGGGTGAGCTTGAAAGCAATAGAAATGTATTTATCTTATTTGTTTCTATTGTACACTTCCCTTGCAATTTAGTACTGAATTATCTCCAGAGAAGCAATGCACATATAGTCTAGATTACTTTTAAAGAATTCAATTATTTAGTTAGATTAGTTGGAATGAAGTTGATTTATTCTTCCTAGTTTTATTTCATGCTTTCCATTTTTGTAAACATTGCATGCAATCCTTAGAGAGGTTTTGAAAACTAAATCACATTATTTTGAGTGGAATCTACATTCCCTTGTCCCCTGGACAACTGAGGAAGACTTTCTGTAGGAGTCAACTCAACCTAGAAGAGGAGCTAGAAGTAGATTCACAGTGTGTTTACTGTGCCTTGAACAGTCTTCTTCCTTTTTCCTGAATGATGCCTTTTTGAATTGCTTTGAAGAGTTTTATTCCACAGATCTTTGGGTCTTCTTTCAGCATATATTGTGCTACACCTATAAGCTTACCAACCCAGATTGGAAATTTAAATGTTGGTGTAAATATTGCATTTATAAAACCCAACATTTTTGTGGTATTGCGAGGGAGGCGTTGTAGGATAAGGCCTCATGTTTGCCATGCTTTTCCCTTTCCTTCACAATTGAATTTTTAGATTAACAAGATTCCCCTTGCTTGTTGAAGCATACTATACAATATTCCCAGAGAGCTCACAGGCTAGGTTTTATTTTTTGTGAATGAGAGATTTCATTTACTGCAAAGTGTGATGCTTGATTTGTTTCTTTTACTACAATTGAGCTTTTAGGAGTAATTTTCTTTACTGCAAAGTGTGATGTTGGGCTGCTTTCTTTACTGCAATTGAGATTATTTTATTTATTTATTTTGGAAGTGTGATTTTCATAGCTTACAATCTTGGTTTGTTCCTTTAATTGCATTTGAATTTTTGAGTTAGTGAGTCTCTATTTTTCTGGTGTTAAAAGAACCCCTCGCTCTAAATCCATGCTCTAACAAGACCCTCTGGCTATCAGGAAAATTTGAGGAAGTGTGATGTTATTCCAAGAACTATCTCAAATTCTAGCAGAAGCTGGGGTCTCTTCTTCGTAGAAAGAACACATTTTGGGATCAATTATAGATAGGTCTATTCCTTTAAAAGAAAAGACTCATGAAGATCCATAAGAACTTCCTAGGGAAACCGAGATGTTATGGATCATGCTTGATGAGAAGCCATTAGAAGAAGAGATTAAAGAACATCCATTTGATCCAATCTGCACTTTAGGGGATAAACAAATAAATTTGGAGGATTTGCATGATGCACTGGATGTTGCCCATGAATCAAGTGACCAAGAGTATATGAATCCCAGAAAATATTGGTTTTAGATGACTATTAGTATCCACTCCTCCTTTATCATTCGAAAATTTGTAGCATCACATCAGTTAGTTCAGCTGATTCCTCATGTTCTGGTATTTTCTCCAATATACCTTTTAAATTTGAACATGAGTAGGATTATCCTCTTGTTGCGCACATGGTTTCATTAGAAGTATTCCTATACTTAAAAGGAAGTCTTTCTCTTTTTATGGTAAAGTAGGGTAGAAGAATAAATCAATTCCATGAATAAAGATGTTACAACAATGTTATTAGGGACTTGACTTCCAAAGGATATCCACTGAAACTACTTTTGATCCACATTGGTTATTAACACACACATCTGTGGCAAGTCTTTTTGAGTATGATTCACCCTAATACCTCATGATTTTGCAAAAGTGAGCATGATTAATCACTCTAATGAGTTTTTATCTTAGATATATATTTTTCATTTCCTTTAGAAGGTACCATTGGAGAGCCTCCTATGGTGGACCACTAATGTAAATATCACAATGAGCTATTCATGAGAACACTAGCATTATTAACTCAAAGGATCTTTCAATCATTATCTGAGAGTCTTTAAGGTAGAGGAACTAGCCAGTAATGATTAGTTATAAAAAATCTTTCATGCCATCCCGTACTCTTAAGGAGTAGATATACCTCAACACTTATTAAGTAACCTTTGAAGTTAATCATAATCAGCGTTTACAAAGGATTAATTGGAGGATAGAAGGTCTCAGGATGAGATGACCTACCACAATCATGAAATCTAGCATGTATGACATTACTGTGACTGGTCACAAAGCCAGAGTAATGGCTTTTAGCCGAAATGCTGGAAGACAAGAGGTCTCATCACGAGTCAACGTGTTCATCCATGTTTCTTCTTGTGAGTGGTACTACCATTAGTTAGTTACCAAGCCAGGACAATGGCCTTCATTTAATATTTTAAATTAAATAAGATGACTTTGAATCTATATCTAGTGAGTGGGACACATGCATTTCGATTGGTTAAAAGACATCCCTGCCAAGGCTATAGATGTCTGCAAGCTGCAGGGCCATGTCTATGGTATCAAAGTTAATTACATACTATGATTTACTTGGTTATCTTTCTCTTACCATAGATCTCATCATTTTAATTCTTGGACAATGGTTTTAAGATGATTTGAACATGACGCTTTGAGTTCTATTTTTCAAAAATCGGGAATCTTTAATGATGTGGCACCCTTAGAGAAGGTAATTCTTTGTACTAGATTGAGAATAAATTTAATTTTGCTTCTAGAAGACAACAAGATTTAGAGTGTTCAATGAAAAAGTTACTGATTGGTCCAGGAAGGTGTCATCTTGTTCTATTTTTTTTCCCTTTTTTGGTATCATAACTCACTACAATTTGTTATGGTATTTAGAGCGATGAATTACTCAATGATGGTTACTCACAAGGTGTTGATGGACAACAATGTGTGTTTATTATGGCTGTCTCTACATAAGAACTACATGGCCTAGGTACAAGATTGCTATCATAAGTGCAAGAATCTTGTGGTAGTCTTCTTGAAATTTCACCTTTTCAACAAAGATTTGATTTGTTTATCATGGATGTTAATAAGACTCTGGGTAGAAAAAAAAATTCTAAAAAAGAAATCTATGAAGAGTAGGGATTTCATTTGAGATAGGACAACATTTATATAATATCTATCATAAAGGTGCAATACTCTTTTTTTTATAATGTCTTGTACAAAGTATTGCTTTCACGTACCTGATCTTGTTGCATTGAAATTTTATCATTCCTGCACTCAATACTTTCATAAGGGTTGTAACATGGTTTAGTTGGCATTGTAATAGTGATGTTGGAGACTTGATGAATGCTTTAAAAATTATGGCATACCAGGTATCTTAATATTTCCTTGTTGGAGATTGTTTTGGCACTTTTATCAAGAAGCATAGTATGATCAGTAATATTTAAGCATCCCCCTCCTTTCATCCAGGATTTTGTAATCTTATGGTTTGGCTTGCATGAGGACATGTATGAAGGTCAGTGTGGGGGAGTGTTGAGCCTCCATTTTGTCCAGATTTTCATGTTTTTTTTGTTGAATAACTCTATATCCGTACTGGGTGTTTATAGTCATTATTATTCTTTTTATATAGTATTGGGTTATTATCTAGAGGCATCCAGAGGTAACAATTATTGATCTATGAATTCTTCTTGTTTTGTTAATTTGAAGAGTATTTAATTTGAAAATGTCATTAATAGTAGGCTGTCATTGTGGCAGGGGAACAATTCCTATTTTAATAGTACGGTTCCTCTACTAGCGATGCAAAGCCTGTTCTCACGTCCATGATTTTCATACTTCAGGTTTTCATGATGGGAAATGAGCATATGGGTTTTGAGGAGAAGGTGCTCAAGATGGTGATGTGTTCCCTTGATTGCACCTAGGTCTTCTAGATAATGCACAGAGTTAAAGACAAAGAATACAATCAAACTATTTCTAGAAGGCACATAGTCATTAGCAGAGTGATACTCTCATGGAGAAGATCTCATGACTCGACAATGGTCATTGTGATTATCTCTAGATCAATACGAATCCATCTAAAAGTTAATTTCCATATTCATATACATAATTCATATTTTAAACTCTAAAAATATATGTGCCCATAACCTTCGGCCCGAGTAGTTAGGAGGCATCACTATTGGACGAGGAGCATACTATGTGGTTGTCTTAGCACTGAAGAAACCAATGAGTGAGTTGCATTAAAAAATACCCAATTCCTTTGACAATTTAATAGATGCAAGGTGGACCCTGTGAGAAATAAAATTGCTTCAACAAATGTAGAATGTGAGTAATAAAATACATACATTTAGCAAATGCGTCCTACATCAATTAGTCAAAATTGAATCTCCTTATTTTGGCTCTAAATCAGTTTGTATTCACGTCCATTTTAAACTTATATTCATGTGATTCGAGTAATTCGGTAGCGCTATTGTTACAAGCATAAGGGTTGCGTACTGGAAGGGGATCTTTAATTATATCATGTAGATCACATTTTTTGCAGAACAAGAGGATCTTTCATTGTGTAGGGAAGGGATGAGCCTACGTACCTAGTGGGATGATCCCTTGAGGGGACCACTAGAGCCCAATGTGACATTGTTCAGTGATTAGGTAACAAGATTCATCATTAATCAAAATTGGCATTCGATTTATGTTTTCAGTCATTCTGAATCCTCTGGTGTTGTAAGTTAACTCTTGCAAGGGAAGTGAGCTGGGTGGTTTCGTCTCACCAGCCAGTCCATTGCCCCATACTTCGTAGGATTTCTCTGCATTTTATTTTGATAGTTGCATGGTGTTAGTGTGATTTAATATAGATCTACAATTTCATTTCATAGTTCTTTCCTATGCATTGATAATTTGAGATTTATAATTTCATTCCACAATTCTTTTTCATTTTCTCTAATCATTTGAGTTTGATTAATGATGTCATTTTTTATTGGGATGTATTTCTATGAAGATTGAGACAAAGTATAGGTAATTAATGTTTCCTTACTACATCTCTCATTTTTATTACAAGTTAAGCGTGATACTTTCCCTAATCTCAATTGCTGCATAATAAGGATATTGTGGCTTATTAAGAGTTCTCATTGATTTAACTCATTATGCATCATGTTGAGCATTCATGACTGCCTCAAAACTATTATTTGAGATGTGAAACCGACTCCTACACTTTGGGAAAAAATAGCATTCATCCTTGAAATCTAAATAATTAAATTCCAGGATCAGCTTGAGGAGAAATTACAACCTTGTGTTTTTTTGGCCAAAGTGGAGTGCTCACATAATTCTTAGAATGTCTTGAGACTAAAATTTGTGATTGGTATTCCTCTCATCATAATTGATTGCAGCTTTAATCAATACAATTTTCATATAGAGTATCTCTGTTTTGCAGGGAAATTTGTAATGATTTTATAAGATCAGGGTGAGCTTGAAAGTAGCAGAAATGTATTTATCTTATTTGTTTCTATTCCACACTTTCATTAGAGTTGAGCACTGAATTATCTCTAGAGAAGTAGTGCACATATAGTCTATATTCTTTTTAAAGCATTCAATGATTTCCTTAGATTAGTTGGAATGAAGTTGCTTTATGCTTCCTAGTTTTATTTCATCCTTTCCATTTTTGCAAACATAGCATGTAATCCTTAGAGAGGTTTTGAAAACTGAATCACATTCTTTTGAGTGGAATCTACATACCCTTGTCCCCTAAACAACCGAGGAAGACTTTCTCTAGGAGTCAAATCAACCCAGAAGAGGAGTGAGAAGCAGATTCACATTGTGTTTACTTTGCTTTGAAGAGTCTTGTTCCTTTTTCATGAATGATGCATTTTTGAATTGTTTTCAAGAGCTTGATTCCACATATCACTGGGGTCTTCTTCTAGCATATATTGTGCTACGCCTCTAAGATTACAAACCCGGATTGAAAATTTAAATGTTGGTGTAAATATTCCATTTCTACTGCCCAACAACCACAATTCCTTCATAGGAGTGTTTCAAGAACAATCTGTGTATTTATTTATCAAGGTATAAAAATATACAACAAAGTTAACAACTATAGTGGCTTGGAGGTTTGGCAATAGCAATGGAAATGGAGCCACAACCAATGGCAGGGTATTTGTCATAGCCCCATGCTAGTGGCGACTTAAGTCCACTTCGAGAATTGTGCAACACCAACCAACTCTTTTGTTTTAACACTACTAAATCTTTCAGACTATGCCTACAATCCAAGACTTAGCCAAATTTCGTTGAAGTGTTCCTTTACTTCAATAATGCAGCAAAATTATCATATGTTTAGTTCACTTATATTCTTTATCATTTATTTCATAAAATGTGTGATACCCAATAAACAACAATAAACAATGTACACAAAAGTGTATGAAGGGAGGGGGAACTCAAAAAAAAAGTTTTCCCCAATTACTTCAAAATATAATACAAGTGTATTTTAAAAGTTTACAAAAATCTGGCAGTTTCCTGGTTGCACTAGCAACTCATCCACACGATTCTATCCAAATCGCGTAGCTTCTTCTTACATTGTTAGCCTGATCATGTAGCTTTGTCCACACTGTCAAGTTGTGCCACCTTGTGACACCCCCTCCTCCTTGGTCCACCCAAGCAACTGACCAGCCAGGGTAAACATGCAATGCGAGGAGCTATGATAAGGGATTCAACTTCCTTGGTGAACTTAAGGTAATGGAACTGACATAAAATATCAAACAAACCCATCCACATCAGCAACAACACCCTTAGGAGACATGTCAACCACTCAAACACCTTGTCCCTGAGTCCCACTATTGATTTAAGCTTTTTAACCCCTGGTCGCTCTCATGCAATAGGAAAGACAATGACTCGAAGCCAAAGTCGCTCTCACAGGCTTGTGTGCCAGCATTCTTGGACTTTTTCCAATAGACCTATGCTAGTGTCCCTGATATTTGAGCCACTTTTCTAGCTTAGAATCCCATCTTTTACCTAGAACTTGTTATAACCTTTAGAATCTATCAAAGACATGATGATGATATAATCAAATAAAAAATCAACCTCAGGACTAGGCTTGAGCATCCACAACCGGTAATGACATCTTGTCAAACACTTGACATCATTGAAACCTACAAGTCTTGGCATTAATGCAACCTACAAGTCTAGGATACATGATAGATCATAAATGACCGAAAGAACTTATGAAACCTAACCAAAATGATCACCTCCTTCTCCATTGAGCTATTATATCATCAACTAGGTCTTGCATGCATCCATTCACTAATAACAAGTAAGTACATGAAATAACCATGACTTGAACCAATCATTTAACCATGCTTATAACCAACATAAAAAAATATCAATATTAGAGATATGACAACCATTAAATCCACATATAAACTAGTGCAAAAGTATGAGAACTTAGATTTTATTAATCATAGGAAAATCCAACCATGTTCAAGACTTCCATGTACCACCCGACCATATACATGGTTGAACCAAATCTCTCTTTCATCCAGTCACCCATGTGCCATATTACAAGCATGAATGTGGGATCTCATAGAACAACCCATCCAAGAACAACCAAGGGAATCCAGAGGTTAAACCACCTCCACCCTCACCAAACCGTGATCACACCAAAACCTATGCTCCGATCTTAATCGAACTGAACATGGAATGCCATCAGAATCCATCACTATGCTTGGCGAATTATTGATATCCTTATCTCTTAGTCTTTACGATAATCCATTCATAGATCACTAGGCCCTAAACTAAGACCAGTCTTTCAGGCTTTACCACAATCCATACTCGGGTCATTATGCTCTAAACTGAGACTTCTCCCTCAGGCTTTAGTATATATCCTACGAAAACCATTCAGGGGATTCCTAGGCCTTTTGGAATGAACCTTGAGGCCACCTCCACCCTGGATTCTGAAATCCATCCAGCTAGGGGTGATTTTAGGGGCGATTGTTCGCCCTTTGGCGAAATTAAGGGGTTTTAAATTTTTAGTGGGCGAATATTTTGTATCATAGTACATTTTTACAAATCACCTCAAATAGCCCACCTTATTTTAAGGGAGAGGGTAAAAAAGGTAAATTTAGCCCTTGAAATTAGGAGTTACAACCTTCCATTCGCCCATTTTCAAGAATAGGTTTTATTTAAGTGAATCCTATGGGCCAAAGGCGCAAATACCATATTTATAAAAGAGGTATGGTAAATTAATAAAAATATAAATAAATTAGAGGTATGGTAAATAAATAAAGCAATTTTTATATTTACTCCATAAGTCACCTTATATACATGCAAGGGTGTAAACAAATAAAAATATAAGTAAAGTGGAGGTATGGTAAATAAATAAAACGTCTTTTATACTTACTCAAAAGGTATGGTAAATAAATAAAAATATAAATAAACTAGACGTATGGTAAATAAATAAAACCTCTTTTTATATTTAGTCCATAACCATTGTTCTATTTATGAAGGCTCAAGAAAGAGGTTTTATTTAAGTGAATCCTATGGGCCAAATACCATATTTGTAAAAGAGGTAAGGTAAATTAATAAAAATATAATAAGCGAGAGGTATGGTAAACAAATAAAACATTTTTTTATATTTTTATATTAATACCATGCAAAAAAACATTATTAACCCTAATATTGGTATTAATAAAAATAAAAATGGCACATGGTATTGACCCATGGTATTCACCAAAATGGGACATCGTATTCACTTGGAATGTAGCCTATTTAAATGGGGGAATTAAACCAGAATAGATCCATCTTTACTCTGGATCTACTAACCCCCGAGAGGTATCAAATATCGTGATATGCAAACTAGCATAGAGTGAAAAAATATTTGATCTGATCAA
>APFE031474899.1:88594-115325 GCA_000404065.3 Pinus taeda
AATAGTAATTTTTAAGCTCCAGGTTTATGATAACCCATGGTATTGACCCATGGTATTCATGTGAGCATAGACTATTTAAAGGGGAAAATCTATCTTAGATCCATCTTAATTCTTGGTCTACAAGTGCTCAGAGGGATAAATAGATTTCATCCCCCTAAGAGTGGTAGATGTGGAGTTAAGATGGATATAGGTTGGTTTTTATGATAATGAAGATATTAAAGACTTAGGAAATTATATTGTAAAAACATCTTAAGGTGAATGGTTAAAGCATAGACATTGGACAAGTATATTTGTATACTTCTGTTTAAACTGAAACAAATCCAGGGCTAAAAGGAATGGATTGATTGCACTAGTCATCCTTCTATAACTTTCCAACATATGCTGGAGTAAACAGATTGTAATTTGGGTAATTTTTCTAATTGCAAACTGGAACATACTTGTGTATTGGCAGGGTGGTTACGAGGTCCCTAGAAGTGGAGTAAATAGATTGTAATTTGGGTAATTTTTCTAATTGCAAACAGGAACATAGAAGTGATGAATTTGAATTTTTCTTGGTTTTATAAATAGCATTAGGTTTTTTCTCATGCTTTCTGTGAATGGCACAGGTGAATTTTATCTTACACCCACTAGATTATCGATATGTAATTTCGGTAATTTTGATTTCAAAAGATATTTTAAAGAAATGCAATGATTTCATTTGTGTATTCAATAAACACAAGATTTTATAATTGAGTAAAATATTCGCCATGCCTGGTGAGAGATTCCCCAAAAAATTATATATACATATCATATTATTGATAAAATCGCTTTCCATTTTTCCTATATACCATGGAGATTTGGCCATTTATTATACATGTAAATTTAGGGGGGGTTCTTAAAATTTTCCGTGCATGATCCAGCAAACCAAAGCTCAAAAACTAAAATAAACATCTCAACGCCATGGCATTTGAACAAAGGCAAGGCTAGGTTGAAAACCACATTCATAAACTAGCAAAACCATGCCACCGACAACAACCTGCGACCTTTCGCCTTACTTTTCTCCTATTTTCTTTTATTTTCTTAAATAAATGTGCCTAAAATGCCTTTTTCCCTTTTAATGCCTTTTCCAATTTCCTTAACCAAAAACACACATCCAGTGATGCCCACTAGGATATCTTTGCCAACATTCAACTTGGAATAAGTGTCCCTTAACTATGGTCTTATTTTTTTCCTTTATTAACTTTTATTACACGAAATTTTCAGTAGGACTCTTACAGAACCCCCCTCGCCCCCTTGGGGAACACCGTCCTCGATGTTAAACCACACCATGACCTCAGCAAAACCACGGAAAAGAAAACATACTACCCATGGATGTTTATAACTTAGCTCAATGTAGTATTTATAATGAAATACCTGCTCAAAAGAAAAACATCATGACAACATGACAATATAACAACCATAATAACATGACACCCATACCGCTTATTGGAGCTTTATAACTTATCTCATGGTTGTATTTACATCCACATTGGTGGTATTGGAACTTCTCTAGGCCCAAAGTGCTTCCACTTCACTTTAACTATATTTATGGCTTTGTTCCTGAGCATGAGAATTTTTCACTACAATATGCATTGAGGCTTCCACTGGAACTCTCCTTACTCCACCTACAATAGAGACCAATCAATAACATGATCAACATCCTTTATATACTTCTTAAGCAATGAAATATGGAAAACATCATGGACTTTCACAGTTGGAGGAAGTCCATGTTGATATGCCACTGGTCCAATCCTCTTAAGGATCTTGAAAGGCTCGCAATACCGTCGGGCCAACTTGGCACATGCACCAATCCTCAAAGAGATTTTCTTGGGCTTTATGTGCAAATAAACATGCTTCCCGACCTGAAACGCCTTGAACAACCTGTGCTAATCCACATAACTCTTCTGTCTATCTTGTGCTACCATTAGATTCTTCTTTATAACCTACATTTCCTACTTCGTTTTTGCCAACATATCTGGTCCAATAAGTACCCTGCTCACTAGATCACTCCAGTTGATGGGAGTGTTACAATTCTTCCCATGCAATGCCTCGAAAGGAATCATCCTCAATGACTCTTCATAACCGTTTTTGTATTCGAACTCAACCAATGGAAGATACTCCTACCATTTCTTTTGTCGGTGCATCACGTACATCCTCAACACATCCTCTAAAATCCAATTGATGCTCTATGTCTGTCCATTTGTCTATGGATGATAATCTGTACTAAAGGCCAACTTTGTACCCAAGACAACAAATACCTCCTTCCAAAACTTGGAAGTGAACTTTGCATCCCTGTCAGGCACAATCTTCTTCGAAACACCATGCAGCCTCACTATCTCTCTGATGAACACCTATGCTACCACACTAGCTAAATATGTAGTCTTTATTGGAATGACGTGATCTACCTTTCTCAACTTGTTGAGCATGACCATAATAGAATCATGTTGCCTCACTATCCTCATAAGACCTGTGATGAAATCCATGGAAATGAATGTTGGGTGTGGAGCTTGATTATCTTCCTTATTCAAAGGTATCGCCACATTGGACCCCATTTCATAATGTGGTGGCAATGCCGCCTGTAAAATGTACGCTGCCAGGGTGGGCCGACGATGATTATTTGGAGCCTCGCCCATCGGCAGGGATCGAGGGTAGCTCCCATGAAGCTAAAAATAGATGTAAAATTGGCTTGTAAAATGTTGTAATTCATAGTCAATCTGGGTCGTTCATTAGGTGAAGATCTGACGGTATAAGTTATGTTTAATTTTGGTTTTTCTGTCTTAGAAGGCAACCCCTTGTTATATATGAGGGAATTGTTTGCATTTTTGTAGATCTCTATTCTAAGTGAGAAAGAGAGAGGAGATTGTCTCCTGTTTTATGTGTTTTTGTGTTTATATTTCTGCAATATTTTATGTGTTCCACTGCTCTATAATATATAAATTTCTAACAAAGAACTCCCACTTCCATTCTAGAATTGCTATAGGTTGTAGTAAATGACATGGATGCTTACATTTCTCCTTGACCTGTTGACAATATAAACATATAGCCATGAAATCTACCACTTCCTTCTTCAAATTCAACCAATAGTAGAACTTCTTCACCCCATCAACGTCTTCTAATATCCTCGATGACTCGAGTATTGCTTCGCATGAAACTCCCTCAAGATAAGATTTTTGAGCTCACTACAATTCAACACATAAATCCTATCTCTAAATCTCACAAGACCATCTGCCATGAGACAATAGCCTGCATCTTGATCAACTGTACCTGTACCTGTACCTTCACCTATACTTTCACTTGTACCTGTACCTCTACTTGTACCTATGCTCTATTGTAACTTGTGCATAATCTCCATGTATTTGTCATCTCACTGTCTTGCCTGTAAGATCCTATCCTGTAACTTTGTCCCATAAAATTTCATAGCTGCTATATGATTTACTTGTACCTTCCTGCTAAGAGCATATGCAACCGAGTTCTCCTTCCATTTGATGTACCTGATCTTGAAGTTGAATTCACTAAGGGTAGCCAATCATCTAGGTTGCCTAACATTTAGATTTGGCTAGTCAAACAAATACCTCAACCCACTATGATCACTCATCAATGTAAACCTCCTACCTAGAAGATAGTGTCTCCACATATTCAATGCATGTATAATTTATGCTACCTCAGGATCATGCGTCAGATAGTTCTACTCATTCTTATTCAGTTTCCATGACTCATATTACACTAGCTATCCTTCTTGCAAGCATCTGTACACAATATAGACCCCTTGTCTAGATCGTCAATCCTTAGCACTGGTGCATGTGTCAACAACTTCTTAAGCTACTCAAAACTAGCCTCACATTCTTCTGCCCATTCAAAATTTTTACCTTTCCACTGTAATGATGTGATAGGATATGAAATGCATGAGAATTTCTTGATGAACCTCCTGTAGTAAACTGCCAATCCCATGAATGATCTCACCTCATCCACATTATTAGGAGATGCCCACTCCATGATGGCCCTTATCTTTTTTGGATCCATTGGTATGCCATCCTTAGAGACAACATGTCTCAAATAATGTACCTCAGTCTAAAAGAAGCTTGTTTTGCTAATTTTAGCATACAAATGATGCTCTCTTAGAAATATCAACACTGCTTCTAAATGCTTGACATGTTCTTCTTCATTCTTAGAATATACCAGTATGTCATCAATGAATACAATAAAAAACTTGCCCAGATAAGGATGCAACACACTATTCATCAAACACATGAATATATCTAGAGAATTAGTCAAACTGAATGGAAAAACAACAATCTCATCATGCCCATAGCTGGTCTTGAATGTAGTATTGAAGATATCCTCTTCCTTGATGTGTACCTGATGGTATCTTGATCTCAAGTCGATCTTAAAGAATATTGCTGCTCCCTTCAATTGATCAAACAAATCATCAATCCTTGGCAAAGGGTACCTATTCTTGATAGTTACCTTGTTCAACTTCCTGTAGTCAATGCAGAATCTTAGAGTACCATCTTTCTTCTTCACGAGAAACACTGGTGCCTCCCAAGGCGATACACTTGGCCTAATGTATCCGTTGTCCAAAATTTTCTTCAGCTACAACTTTAACTCAACCAAGTCAAGTGTGCTCATCGTGTAAGGTGTTTTTGATGCTGGAGCTACCCCTGGAACCAACTCAATAGAAAAATATACCTCCCTGTGAGGTGGAAAATCTGTAATGTCCTCAAGAAATACACCCTAAAACTGCTGCAAAAATGGGTACCTTCTTAACACATCAACATCCTCAACCTCCTTACCCTTGTCACTAGAAATGTGTACTGCAAAAATCACACAACCTTTTCTACAACTATGCTTAGCCTAGATAGCGGTAACCATCCACACTAATGTAGGTTTCTTCTTCCCCTGCAAAGTCCTCTTTTCCCCACTATCATCCACACACTCAATGGCCTTGTTGAAGCAATCCACTTTCATTCTGTGAAGTTATAGCCAATCCATACCCAAAAACATACTATACGTTCCTAATGGAGATACATTCAAATGTGTTTCTGTAGGCATACCCTTTAACTCAAATGCACAAGCTCTGAACCAATGGTGAACTCTATTCTTCGCACCTATAGCCAACTATACCAACCAAGATTCTGCATGCCCTTCTTTTCTCAAACCACACTTATCCAGTAGGTCAGGATATATATATATATATAGTTAGATCCAAGATCAATCAAAATAGATACAACTTGATCACAAATCTTACCATCCATCTCAATGATTGATGCCTGATGGTCCGCCTGCCTGTTTTCCACAACTGTATATATCCGAGGAATGTTATGACCAACATCGCCAATTTTATGCATCTCCTGAGCACCGTAGATATAGGGTCCACCACCACTCTGATACTACGGAAAATCCCTCTTACGATGATCCTTACCACATATCCAACACTGCAATGGTTCCCTACCACCACCTCTAGCATGTTTTTCTCCACGTCCCTTCTCAGTTGTATTGAACCTCTTATAAGGAACTATGTTTTATTTCTAACTTGCATCTTGAGGTCTTCCTCTATTTGGTGCCCAATTTCCTTTAGCTTTCTCGTTTCTTTTCAAGTCCTTATTAGGCTCAACTTTGCGCTTCGAACTCTCATAATAATGCTTCAACTTTCGAATGGCCTCCTCCAATGATCTAGTTTCATTGAACTCAATCTGGTCTCTGTATGCAACTGGAAGTCCACTGATGAATCTCTAAACCTTGGCCTTCTCTTCCCTAAGGTAAGGCACATATCTCAACAACTCCAAAAACCTACTAGTATACTCATCATATGTCATAAAACCCATCCGAACTCATAAAAATTCGTAGCTCTGTCATCATAGTAACTCTCAGACAAGTACTTCTTCTTTAAGATCCTTTCAAATATGCATGCAAAGTCAAATCCTCCTCATGTATATCTTTGAAATTCTTCACATCTTCCCACCAAAATTCTGCTTTACCTTTGAGACTGAAAGTGGCTATCTTTTCTTTCATGTTTTCTGAATAATCATGCAATCAAAATAATTTCATCATACCAAGCAACCATGCCTCTACATCCTGCGATTTATTCATCTCTCCATCAAAGGTAGGTCGATTTTTATTCTTAAACACATCCAGCAATTATTCCCTATAACTCCTCCTATAGGGATGATAACGATGACAGTCATGATGCTTGTCAGAGATAGAACTAGAATAGTACCTATGTCAATCACCTCTCCTATTTGGAGTGTCCAAAAACCTACCATCTATGATTATGTCAGATCTATTTGACTTATGTCTACTAGGAGATCTACAAACATATGCCCCATTAGTTTTGTCCTCATGTCCATGGATGATCTGAAGTGGTCCTTGTCGCTGCATATCTGACAAACTCTGAAGTAGTACCACATTCAGCTCTGTGTGCTTCTCTTGTGCCTACATGATTTTGTCATTTTCTACTTTGCAACTCCTTATTTCTTCCTTCCAGCTTCTCAATGTGTCTGCCAAGTCACAAGAGTGCCCCACACCATGCTAGGCATCCGATGCATAGGGATATTCTATGTAGTCTACGACCTTTATAGCCATCTAATCTCTTTCTACAAGGCATACTATGTCAGCTAAACCAAATCACAATGAACCAACGTATCTTAGCATAAATTGGGGAGGATACCTTATTTGTAAGATCATCAAATCCACGTGATACATGCATAACATAATCATAACAACATATAGAAATATATCAAATAAGTGTATCAATGCATAAACATCATTCTAGCTAGGGTCTAGTCATCAATCAAAGGCCATATCAACAATACATGCTATGACCTCATGCATGACAACAACCATTACACCATTGCACACATTGCCACATGCAACTATCAGCATGCATAAGCAATGTCTACTCAACTACAAATACATATGAATGCATGTAGTCGAGCATAAGTGATCAATTCTTGTAATCAACCTACAAGACTGATACATGTAATAAAAACATTCAAGAATGCACCTGAAATACAAGGATGTAGTCAAGCGACATATAATCAACATGTAAATTACATATAACCATATGAAACCAATCATAAAATTCCGACGATGCATCCCACAAAATCACATCAATTTCATCATCGAAACCTTACTACGATCATGATCAACATGACACAATGCAACAAGCACATGGAATGCAAGTGTAAGAGACACACATGCAACTGACATGTATGCAAGAACAAGCACCTTCACCCAAGGAGAGTGCAACCACACTCTGATACCAATCTGTAACACCCACTCCTCCTTGGTCGACCTAAGAAACTGGCCAGCTGGGGTATACATTGGATGAGAGAGGCTACTGTTATGCTTCTTAACCTGCAAAGCAATACCGAACAGAGAATATGCGAGAAAAATACCCAGAACACAAAATATGCAAAGAAAATATACCCAAAACACAGAATAGCAATGATTTTATTACTCAGAGAGAAATGTTCACATGCCTCTTCAAGGGGGCAACCTCCAATAGAGCAGAGCTCAATTACAAGACAAGACACGATACTCCTCGCAGGGAGTCTCTATCCTTTATATATGACTCATACATGCAATACCACGGGTCAATACCATGGATTTTATTAATACCATCTATCTAATACTACCGCCCATTTACCCTTTATTTAATACTACCACCCATTTGTAGCTAACTGTGGTCCCTTCATTAATTGCGGGTTAACCACTTACAAATATTAATATGGGCTTTATTGACTCTTGACTATGACGTGATCCCATGACATGAATAAGGGGGTTAGGGTGGGACCCTAACAGCTACTATAAGGGATTAAAATTCCTTGGTGACATTAAGGAAATGGAACTAACATAACATATCAAACAAACCCATCCACATTAGCAACAACACCCTCAAGAGACATGTCAACCAGTCAGACATCTGGTTCCTCAGGCCCTCTAGTGATTTAAGGCTTTTAACCCTTGGTCGCTCTCATGCTATAGGAAATACATCAACCAAAAGAAAAATTCACTCTCACAGACCTATGTGCCAATGTCCCTGGAATTTTTCCAGTAGATCTGTGGCAAGGTCCTTGAGATTTGAGCCACTTTTGTAGACCAGAATCTCGATCTCTTCCCAAAAATTGTTATAACCTTTAGAATCGATCAAAGACATGACGATGATATAAACAAATCAGAAATCAACCTCAGGAATAGGCCCGAGCATCCCCAACTGGGATTGATATTCTGTCAAACACTTGGCATCAATGCAACCTATATGTTTAGGATACAAGACAAAGCATAAATGACTAAAAGAAATTATGAAACATAACTAGAAGGATCAGCTCCTTCTCCATTGAACTATTATATCATCAGTTAAGTCTTACATTCATCCATTAACCAATTACAAAGTGATCACATGAAATAACCATGACATGAACCAGACATTTAACCCTGCTTAAAACTAGCATAAAATCATATAAATATCATAGATATGAAAACCATTGAATCCACATATATGTTGGGTTGTGTTATATTCTTTCCACATCTAGCCCTAGTAATTTAACCGGGGGATTAGGGGGGGGGGGTAGAGCCCCCCACCTTCATTGCGTTGGGTGAAGAGAGAGGGTCATAGGGGGGCAACAACCCCCCTATTGGGGGGTTTGAGGGGGGTGGTATTCTCCCTCTATGAGGTCTAGGGAAACACCCCAAGAATTTCTTTTTGGACCTTATATTAGTTGGGTGGACTTACCTATGGTTTTGTGCATCGATTTTGCACATGGTTTTGGTCGCGATGGTTTTCGGTCCATGGTATTTTGTAGATCTGGTCAAGGGAACTACGGATATGATCTACTCCAGGGTTAATGGATTGGGGTTTACAAATGCTTCGACATGTATATATATGTATTGTAACATTGAAAGGAACATAATCAAAAAATCAATCTGGTAGTCCCGATTTTGGGATCCAGGGGAAAATGTTTGTGTATATTTGTTTTATGTGTTATGTTCTCGCCATTGTTTATTTTCTATTTTTTAGAATTTGTATGCAGGTAATTTTTGTATGGGGTTAAAACCTACATTTGGTATCAGAGTTGTTTTGGCTTCAAGGGGACGCCTTTGCTGCTGAGGGGTTTTACTCAGGTCAGTGGTAGACCTTGTTCAGTGGGAGATCTGTGGGAATGATTCTTGTGGTGAAAGAATATGGCGAACAGTTGAAAGATAGAGATCGAGAAATTTAATGGTCAGAGTTTTGAGTTTTTGAAACTTAAGATGGAGGATCTATTGGTGGATAAAGATTAGTGGATTGCGGTAGATCAAGGTACTAAACCAACGACAGTGTTCGATGAAGAATGGAAGAAGTTGGATCAGAAGGCAAAAAGCAAAATTCGGTTGTGTGTTTTAGATTCAGTATTGCTAAATGTATGAGGGGAAGCTACGATGAAGGCTTTGTGGGACAAGTTAGGGACTTTGTACCAATCTATGTCTCTGGTGAATAAAATGTTCCTAAGGAAAAAGCTGTATAACTTGAGGATGAAAGATGGAGACTTGGTGACAGAGCATCTGAACCCATTTAATATTGTGGTAAGCCAATTATTATCTATTTATATTAAAATTTCAGATGAAGATAAGTGCATCAGTTTGTTGCGTTCTCTACCAGATTCATGGGATAGTCTGGTTGTTGCAATAGGTAGCAATGCAACTGCCTTGTAGTATGATGAAATAGTCTCATCCTTGCTGATAGATGATATGAGATGGAAAAATATGGAGAACCAGAATGGTGATGCCTTTTCTATACGAGGACAATCCCAGAACAAAAACAAAAATAATTTCTTGAGTGGGAGATCTAAATTTAGAGGTAGTTCTAAATGTGCAGGAAAACCTGTAAAGGTGTGATGGAAATGTGGAAAGGAAGGGTACTACAAAAGAGACCGTAAATCTAAAGCTCATGAGAAAGGAAATGGATCTAATGATGCTCCTTTTGTAGAGGCGAAAACCACCTAAGATGAAGGTGGGGATGTGTACTTTGCTTCTTCTTCAAGTACACATGTAGATCATAAGGCATGGTTGATTGACTCAGGTGCATCCTTTCACTTCAGTCCCAATAGAGAGTGGTTCTGCGAGTATGAGAAATATGATGGTGGTGATGTCTTCTTAGGGGATGAGAGGAAGGCTAGAATCATTGGTAGCGGAAACGTCAAGTTGAAGTTGCAAGGTGGAAGGATTAGAACACCTTCAGGTGTTCTATATATTCCTACATTAGCCAGAAATCTGATTTCTGTAAGCAAGCTGGATGATGCAAGTGTAACAACAGTGTTCGAGAAAGATACCTACAAGATGGTTTAGAGAGCACTGGTATTGATGTGGGGAGTTTGGATTGGAACACTTTATAGGCTGCAAGGTAGCACTGTTATCGATGGTGCAACAGTTCTGTGGTTCCTAAAAGTGGAGCAGAAAATATAGTGGTCTCTGGAGAAAAGACCATGTTATAGCATCAAAGAATTGGACATATTGGAGAGAAGGGCCTTTGAATACTTCATGGTAAAGGTATGGTAGAAGGTATGTCTAATAGCTCTCTAGATTTTGATTTCTGTGAAAATTGTGTAGATGGGAAGCATAATCGGGTGAGTTTTCCCTCTAATGGTAAGAGTGCAAAACAAATATTAGAGCTTGTGCACAGTGATGTGTTTGGACCTATTTCGGTTCCATCACTGGGTAAGTCTGTGTACTATGTATAATTTATAAATGGTTTCTGAAGGAATACATGGATATATTTCCTAAAGAATAAATCTAAAGTCTTTGATAGGTTTAAATAATTTAAGGCTCTGGTCGAAAATCAGGCAGAGAAGAAGATAAAGGTGCTAAGGACAAAGAATGATTGGGAGTTTTGCAAGAAGTAATTTGAAGAGTTTTGTAAGAAGTGTGGTATAACACATTAGTAGACTAATCCATAGACATATGAGAAAAATGGAGTTGCAGAAAGAATGAGCAAGGCATTGATGGAAAGGGCAAGAATCATTCCTAGTGGTGTTAGGTTAGGACAAGAATTTTAGGCAGAGGTAGTGGAGACTGCATGTTACCTGGTTAACATATCACCTTCATCAGCGTTGGAGGATAAGACTCCACAAGAGGTAAGAAACCCTCTCTTTCATATCCAAGGGTATTTGGATGTGATGCATATGTACATGTTGCAAAGGAGAAAATAACAAAGTTGGATAGTAAATCTGAAAAGTGCATCTTTATTGGGTATAAGGATGGTTTAAAAGGTTATAAGATTTGGAACACAGTAACAAGGAAGGTTGTGTACAGCTGAGATGTGATGTTTAGAGAGGTGAAAGATGTCATTAAACATGAAGTCCTACCAAAGGAACCTAAGAAGATAGAGTTTGAGATAAAGGAGGAAGAATGTGACTCTATAGTAGAAGAAGAATTAGAAAATGAAGAGCCACAAACTCTGGTTTTGAGAAGATCAGTTCGAGAAAGAAGGCAGCCACAAAGGTATAGTCCACCTGCTTTCTGTTCAAAATTTTCTTTATCCATTACTGATGATGATCCCATAACTGTGAAGGAAGCAGTAGATTTAGAGGATGGAAAACTCTTGAAAGAGGCCATGGTTGATGAAATGGCATCTTTGCATAAAAATGAGGCTTGGAATCTGGTGGAGTTGTCGACTGGAAGGAAACCCATTGGCAGAAAATGGGTGTTCAAGAAGAATATGAATGCAGAAGGAAAGGTGGAGAAATACAAATCTTGGTTGGTAGCAAAAGGTTATTCCCAGGTGCCGAGAATTGATTTTAGTGATATCTTTTCTCCTGTTGCCAAGGTAACTTCTATTAGATTACTTTTATCTGTTGTTGCTACTTTTGATTTTGAGGTAGAACAGATGGATGTGAAGACAACATTTCTTCACGGGGATCTAGAACAAGAGATCTACTTGAAGCAACCTGAAGGCCTTGCAGTGAAGGGTAATAGAGAACTGGTATGCAAGTTAAAAAAGTCTATGTATGGGTTAAAATAGTCACCAAGGATTTGGTATGAAAAATTTGATACATTTATAGAGGGACTTGGCTTCACTAGAAGCAAAGAAAATCACTGTGTATATTCTAAATTAATTGGTGACCCTGTTATTTATCTGGTCTTGTATGTGGATGATATGTTGCTGGTTGGAAATGAAAAAGAAATTATCCAGGATTTGAAGACCCAATTGTCCTCCAAATTCGACATGAAAGATCTTGGTGCTACAAACTATATTTTGGGCATGGAGATCAAATGAGATTAGGCAAAGAGGAAGCTCTAGTTAAACCAGAGGAAGTATGTTGAGACAATACTGCAAAGTTTTAATATGCATGATAGTAAACCGTTGAAGTTTCCTATTCCTGTAGGTTTAAATTTATCTGCTGAACAATGTCCCAAGACACAAGAAGAGGAAGAGAACATGCCCCATGTTCCATATGCAAGTGCAGTCGCTAGCCTGATGTATGCGATGGTCTATACTAGATTAGACATTGTACAAGCAGTGGGAGTATTGAGCAGGTTTGTGTCAAAACCAGGGAAGGATCATTGGAAAAGAGTGAAGCGGGTTTTCAGGTATTTGCGTTGCACTAGTGATTATGGTTTGTGCTACCAAGGAAGACTAGGATTAGACAGATTTTTGGACATCCATGGCTTTATTGACACAAATTGGGCTGGAGATCTGGATCAGAGAAGATCTACAAGTGGGTATGTGTTTAACCTATTTGGAGGTGCATTTAGTTGGATGGGTAAGAGACAATCTGTAGTGGCATTGTCAACTACAAAGATAGAATACATGGTAGCCACTCATGCCAGAAAGGAAGCAATTTGGTTGCAGAGATTGTGTTCAAGTATGGGGTTAGTAAACTGAGCTATAAGGACAGACTGTGACAGCCAAAGTGAAATTTTCTTGGCAAATAACCCTGCTTATCATTCAAAGACAAAGAAAATTGATGTTCAGTATCACTTTGTGAGGGATATCGTAGAAGAAAAAAAGGTGTTGCTGGTAAAGGTGGACACTTTGAAGAATACTGCAGAAGCATTGACAAAATATGTGAGCTCTGTGAAGTTCTCTTGGTGTAGAGAAATAATGGGTGTTTTAGGATTGGATCAATGACTAAGCTCTCCTGTGGAAAGAAAAAAATAGTGGGAGAATGTTGGGTTGTGTTATATTTTTTCCACGACTAGCCCCAGTAGTCTAATCGGGGGTTCATAGGCAGGGCGTTAGCCCCCCTCTATGAAGTCTGAGACAGTGCCCCAGGAAATGTTTGTTTGGACCTTATATTAGGTGGGCAGACCTACCTATGATTTGGTGCATGGATTTTGCACATGGTTTTGGGCGCAATGGTTTTAGGTCGATGGTATTTTGTAGATCCAGTCAAGTGAACTATGATTATGATCTAATCCAGTGTTAATGGATTGGGGTTTATGGATGCTTCAACATGTATATATATGTATTGTAACATTAAAAGGAACATAATGGAAAAATCATTATGGTAGTGTTGGTTTTGGGATCGAGGGGAAAATCTCTATGTATATTTGTTTTATGTGTTATGCTCTCGCCATTGTATATTTTCTATTTTTTAGAATTTCTATGTAGGTAATTTCTGTACGTGGTTAAAACCTACAATATAAACCAGTGCAAAAGTAAGAGAACTTATCTTTTATTAATCATAGGCAAATTTGACCAGGGCCGGGATTTCCACGTACCACCTGAGCATAGACATGGCTGAACCAAATCTCTCTTTCAGCGAGTCACCCCATTGCCATATTCCAAGAATGAAAGTGGAATCTCATAGAACAACCAATCCAAGAAGAACCAAGGGAATCCAGAGGTTAAACCACCTCCAGCCTCACCAAACTGTGATCACACCAAAACAGGTGCTCCGATCACAACCAAACCAAACTTGGAATTCCATTCGGAATCCATCACTATCCTTAAGGAATTCTCTGTGTCCTTGTCTCTATGTCTTTACCACAATCCAATCCCGGATCACTAGGCCCAAAATCGAGACCAATTTCTCAAGGGTTACTACAATCTAAACTCATATCATTGGGCCCTAAACCGAGAATTATCCCTCGGGCTTGCCGTGTATCTCATGAAAACCGGTCAAGGGATTCCTAGGCCTTTGGGAATGAACCTTGAGACCAACTCCGCCACGGATTCTGAAATCCATATCGCAAACCAAATCTCAAAAACTCAAAGAAACATCCCAAGACCATGGCATCTGAAAAAGGGGAAGGCTAGGCTGAAAACCACTATCATAACCCGTCAAAACCATACCACCAACAACAAGAGAACCATACACCAACATGCAAAGCCATGCATGTCCAAACCAGCTAGGAAATCACACATGTAAAAGGTTACCTGCAACTATTCCAACTGAAGTTGTTTGATCCTACTTTCCTTTCCTTGATCCTTGGTTTCCTTCCTTTCCCTTTGATTTCTTTTCCTTCCTTGATCCAAAACTAGAGTGCTCCAAGAAAACTATAAATGACCAAGAGTGAGAGAGAGAGAGAGAGAGAGAGAGGGAATAATGAGAGAACTTCAAACTTGAATTGACAAAAGGTTACTAATTGATCCTCAAAAGCCTTTTTATTAATGAGGCATATATTTTCTTCATTTTCCATTATTTTCCTTCAATTTCCTCCTCACATGCAACTTGTGACCTTTCACCTTACTTTTCTCCTAATTTCCTTTATTCTCATAAATAAATGTGCCTAAAATGCCTTTTTGCCTTTTAATTCATATTCCTTTGCCATTTCCAATTTGCTTAGCCAAAAACACACATTCAGTGATGTCCACTAGTATATATTTTCCCAACATTCAGCTTGGAATAAGTGTCCCTTAACTGTGGTCTTATATTTTTCCTTTATTAATTTTTATGACATGAAATTTTCACCAGGGCTATTACATGCCTCTTCCCACACTTCTTACCAATTCATACAAAATATGATCACACTATTAAGAGACCTTGAGTTCTACATAGCCGTAGCCACTAAAGTCACCCTTAAATAAAAAAATCGCATATCCTGCCTGCCTTAGGCACACGCATGGCTCAAGCCACAACCTACTGCACATGTGTCATACTGTTCTACCCACAGGTCACTTTGTTCTACATGCGCTACCCCTAAACTGTTCTTTCACAACTTTGCACTTCACACTCCTTTTGAAATGATGCGAGCTAGCAAGGTTGGTTGATGTTCTTGGTCTAATTCCTCTCCTCCAATATATAACTGATTAACCCTCACCAATTTATTTGAGCCGACGTGTTATACTTTATTGAACTGACTTTACATCTATCATGGGCACCCTTGCTGCTCAACACGCCCCTCAGGTCGACCTTCTAGGAGTTGTATGGGCACCCCTTTCCAGGAGGGCATGCCTCTTTCCCACACCTCGCCTCTTTCTTCACATGTACATTACATCTATTGGTCGCTCCCTTACTTTGCACATCTCATTGCTACTATTGATTTATCCCATGCTTTGTACGTCACTCCATGCTATCTCTCATTCAATGCTTTCCTATCATGACTCAGCTATGTCACCCTCACTTGGGCACCCCATGGTGCAGGCCACTACAACTTGCACAGGTCCACCAACTTGGTCACTGCTATAAGTCTTGTGGGTAGGTGCTCTCCATCTTGGTTCGGTTAAACACACCCTCTATGCCTAACTTTGGTTTTTTTCCTCTCCACATGCTTGTGTGTGGTGACGAGTGCCTGTTGGCCTTAGTGCCAACTCAAAGCCCTGGCATCCTCCACCACTTTAAAAATGTTGTCACCCTTGGCAACACCATCCCAACAAACTCCACCGCAAATATTAAATGTCACAAAGTGTCACCAGCTTCAATGTCAACTGTCCCTGCTACATGAACTCCCCTGCTCTCATGATATGAACCTTCATCAAGGGTCATGAATCCATGCTTCTCAATCCGTGGTTATCAGCCACAACTCATCGCAATCCTTCACATTG
Source organism: Pinus taeda (assembly GCA_000404065.3). Classification (NCBI taxonomy): domain Eukaryota; kingdom Viridiplantae; phylum Streptophyta; class Pinopsida; order Pinales; family Pinaceae; genus Pinus; species Pinus taeda. Next base: position 104,577 of record APFE031474899.1, read on the forward strand.
CATCATCTCATGGAATACTGCTTCCTCCAACTCGAACACATGATATGGTCACAACTCATATCATGCTAATCCATCATGTATCATCATTATGTGAACCGCTACTGCCATACTCCAACTTAACTCCAACATAACTCAACGCATTGAGCTCCCCCATTTCTCAAAATAGTTAGGTGATTAGTCTAACTATCATGACCAAATCATGAGAATGCACCTCCTCATGCCATCGTCGATTTTTTCTTTATCACTTCGTCACATTTTCCAACTTCGATCAAGAACTCTTCCCATATCCATTCATCAGTCCTCCAACCAATGCTCATCATGCCATACCCAAGTCCATGAATAAATCTTCAGATCATATGTAATATGCTTCCCATCATTGTTATCATCCATGAGTTATATTTGGTGATATACCAACAACCACATCCATCCAAACATCACTTCCTTCTACTGTGATATCTCTTCTCCAAATCCCCCTTTGTTATGGTGGTGAAACACCTCCTCCTCATCAAGGCACTGCACTCACCCATCTCCTAAGGTCTAGTGCATGGAAAGGGCTAATAAGTCCCCTAACTGACTCTGAGCCATCCATGTGTTTGATTGATGCTGCGTCCTCAAGTAGTTCTACACAACAACAACCTCTTCCTTCATACATCCAATATTGACTCAAGCCTTTCTTTCATTAACTAAAAATCATAGACTCTCATAGTTTATGTACAATAATCCACTATGGCTACCGAACTCCTACTTACATACTTACCTCCTTCGCTTGCCTTAGAAGAAGCACTCAAGCCTCGTCTCTCTTCAAAATTTATTTGGTGAAGACTTACAGTAGAAGTCACATCCTTCTTCTTTGCGATGGGTGGAGCCATTCCTCCACCTCCAACCTTCTTCTCTTTTATGGATCATGCAACAAAGTCGATCGTTCTCTTCTCCTTTGTTACTTGAGTCAAACATCCAACCTCCTATTGTTCCACATGTTCATCCTTCACATTTGGGTCTATCTTATACAAATTCATCGAATAAACCCTTGGAAGATACCCCAAGTGACTCTTCCTTGTCATTGAAACCATCATGGTTTTCCCACCAGCTGTAATCAAGAGTATGTCTTGGTCCACCATTGTATGGCTTGTTTTGCTACTAAGGAGTCTTTCCCCAAGAACATAGCATGATCATCCATCTCGATCACCTATAGATCCAACTTTACAAAACCATGAACCAACCTCCACCTGCATATCTATTAGAATACCTATCACAACCTTCATGTTTGAGTTAATATCTTTGAAATAACTTAGCTCCCTTTCTATTTCAGCTTTCAAATTCAAATATTTCACTGCCTTCTTGCTAAAGAAACTGTTCATATCTCCTGTAACATTCAATGCAACAAAATTTCTTCCACACACAATCACCTACACAAAACTCAATCCTAAAGCATCTTCATCTTGCACAAGTCTTGTTTTGCATTTTACTTTTGCAACCTTCTTCATTATTTCCTTATTAGAATTGTCTTTCACCCCATGTATTGACCTGACCATCCAGTTGAGGTATGCTACTTCCCCTTTCAACACACTTGATAAATTCGAACCTAGTCTAGATCGAATGGTATTCGTTCCATCAAGCTCATCCTCCTTCACATGCTGCCTAATCACACGTACTTGGCACACATCATTTTATTCAATTTGGTGTACTCCAATCATTTGCAAATAATTATTCATTGCTCGATACCAAGATCCAAGTATGTAAATGTATTCAATCTCATCTTCTTCTAAAAAAATGTGATCTTCTTTGCAATCAAGAAAGTCCCTCCTGATTCCTTCCTCAAGTTCCTTGACTTCACCCTGTAACTTGGCTTGTTCCTCTCTTATTTGAACTCAATCTAGGATGCGTTCTTGACGTCTACAGTTTCCTTGTAGTAGTTCTTCATCAAGTCCTTCAAGTTCAAAACAGTCCTTATGGAAAGTGTTCATGCCCCTTCACAAATCCACTATTTCATCCTTGATGTAGTTAATTGCTCGCACTCCTACACAAATTCTTCATAGCATTGTTTCCCTTTAACCTTCCAAAAATCTGCCATCCCTATGACTTTTTGAACAACCCTTATGTCTAGTATGAGTCTATTTAGCCTCACTCATCCCCCTTAGTGTGCCTCTATCTAACCTGAACTTCAATACTTCTACACATTCAACTTGGCCCTGAATTTGCTGCCTTACCCTTCCCAAACTATGTCTCACTGCGACCAACTACTTTCCCAGTTCCTTTGAAACAAGTTTCAATACCATTTGTCACGGCTCCACGATAGTGGTGTCTTAAGTCCAGCATAGGCTCTATGCGGCATCGAGATAACTCTTTCGTTTCAACGCTAATAAAGATTTTGGACTATGCCTACAATCCAACACTTAGCCAAATTTCGTTTAAGTGTTCCTATACTTCATTAATGCAACAAAATTATCATACATTGAGTTCAACTATCTTCTTTATCATTTATTTCATAAAATATGAGACATCCAATAAGAAAAAATAAAAGTGTATGCACAATTTTATGAAGGGAGGGGAAACTCCAAAAACAAGTTCATGCAAAATACTTCAAAATATAATCAAAGTGTATTTACAAGTTCACGAAAGTCTGACAGTTCCCTAGTTGCACTAGAAATTCGTCCACCCAATTCTATCAAAATTGTGCAACTACTGCCTACATTGTTGGCCCAGTTGTCTAGCTCTATCCACACTATCAAGTTGTGCCACATCTACTCACACTTCCTTCCAATTCATGCAGTCCCTTTTGACACTATTAAGAAACCCCGAGTTCTACAGAGACATAACTATAGAAGTTACCATTAAACATAAAAATCGGCTTTCCTACTCGCCTTGGGTGGGTGCATGGCCCAGGCCGCTATGTACCACATGTGGGTTGCACTGTTCTGCCCACGGGTAACCCTAGTCTACACATGCTACCCTTGAAGTATTCGTTCACCACTTCGCACTTCGCACTCCTTCTGAAATGGTGCAAATTGCGTTGGTTGCTTGATGCCCTTGGTCAACTTTCTCTTCCCCAATATATATCTGATCGAACCTCACTAATATACTTGAGCCGACGTGTTATACATGGTTGAGCCAATATACATTTATCGTGGGTGCCCATAATGGTGATCAGGTGATCAATTTGTTGCTTGAAAATTAAAGTTCCCAGAACTTGTTGAAACCGGTGCCAAATCAAAGTGTCCATTGTTTTGAATCCAACAACGTTCATTTCACCTCAATCTGACACTGGGAGCTCAACTTATTGTTCGTTGACTGTTTTCCCAAACAGGTAAAAAAATTGCAAGTGATAGACTGATTGTGCATTTTTTGGGCTAATGGCATGCTACCACATGGCCACTCAAGATTGGTCAAAAAATCATGGAATCTGATTGGTTCAAATTTTATATTATTATTTTTAATGACGAACTTTGTTTGTATGGGCTCCAATGGTTGGAAGCCATGTGAGCCAATGAATGGCTTCCACATGGCCTCCTCGTGGCATTATAAAATTTCTTTATGGGAGAGCTGGCCTCTAGGGAAGCGAACAAAAGACCTACCACCTAGCAGAAACAAGTTATACCACTACATGATCGTGTTGGGACTTAACCAATATAGTCCCTGACTTATATTTAAAATGGTGCGTAATTCACATTTGGGGGAAGGGGCCAGAGCTAAGCCTTAACCCCTGACCACCCCACACTAGAAGATCATGGGAGGGGAGCCAAGGGCTAGGGCTTAGCCTCGATCCACAGTCCCGATACCCACAACATTAGAATGCCACTAGACCAAGGTTCAAATAACCTGGCGCTAACATGTCGGAGTGGGGTGGACATAAGGACTTAGCCCTTGGTCACCCAACCATTTATGTGACCACAACGTGGAGATTAAGGTGCTAGGCTTTGGCCCTTGCCACATTCACATTACATTGCCATATAACTGAAGTGGAGGTAGCAGAGGGTGGCAACCCCTAGGCACGCGCAATGGGGGCCAACCCCAAGCCATATGGGCCCTCACATGACTGAGTCCTCAAGCTTTTGGGTGCGCGCAATTTTATGCCCTAGCCTCAGGTTTCGAGGGCCCCAACATGTCCAAGTTCTAGTTTTGTTGGGGGATGACCGACGGGGGCGAGCGGTTGGCCCCAACCCCTGGGTACATGGCCCACGTAAGATTCCAATTTTCTGCATTTTACGGGTTAAAGGACATTTAAAGTGTCTGACAATTTTGTCCATTAGGTGTGATTGTAGGCTAGTTTTAGGCATCGATTTTGGGTTTGTGGGGCTCAATCTAGATTTAGGTCAAATTGTAGGATGGATAATAGTGAAGTTCATGAGAGAGCTTGGAAGCTCATAATTTTCTGAGTTTTTATCCAAATTGAGCTCAAAAATATGCTTCTTAGGGGTTTTTTGATGTTCAGAATCCATTGGTAACCTCTAATTTATGATTTTAGCACATCTACATGGTATTTGTGTATGTTTGAGAGTAAATGTGTGTGGATCATTCAAGGTTTGGAAGTAGTTCTGTGAGTTATTTGGTCATGGAGAAGACCTTTTAGGGTTATTATCACTTCTAGAAGGCTACTGCAGTAGCTGTAACCAACAAGGTTCAACTAAGGTTTAACTTATCTTATCATGAAGTTTTTATTATATGTTTCAATGTGGAATTGAAGCATGAACATGATGCTTTTCACTAATTTTAGTTGAAGTAAGTCATCTTTGAAGGATATGTTTTGAAGGTGCTACTATTGTGAGAGTTCTTTGTAGGAGAACATTACCTTGTAGGGGTAATAGCCACTTATTTACCTGCAACAAATGTTTATGTACTTCATTTTGATACTAAATATATGAGTGGTCTAGTCATTTTGACAGGCTTGGAGATGTAGCCTAGGAGGGGTGAACTTTGTCAAAAAGCCTTTGTCTTGCTCTTCTTTATGACTTCATGGATTATTTGTGTTATTTTCATTATGTTCAGTTACATATGAAGACTAATTCACGTTTGAAGAGATATTAAATAAACTTGTTGTTTGAAGACCCATCTTTTAACCTTGCAAAGCATTGATACAATCCTAAGTTTTGTTTTATTTCATTTTAGAAAAGAGGAAGAAATCATCTAATCCAATTTCAGATCAACTTGGTATCAGAGCATCAGTTGAACAGGTTGCAAGATGAGCAGCAAAAGGAATCTCCAAGAGCTAGAGGAGCAGAATTTGGCTCTTTAGATGGAGAACATAGAATTGAGAAGGATGTTGGAGATAGATGAAGAGCAGAAGAGATACATGCGCTTTATATTGTACCAGGTTCTTGATGAGAAAATTACAGAAATATCTACTCCTGCACCATTAAGGGAAACCTCTAGAATGAGGCCAGTGTCTAGTCATGGTTCAAACACCTTCAAGAAACACACCATATTCCAGTAGATAAGAGTGGATGGCTAGAGTTGTCTACAAGTTGACCATCATCATCGTCATCAAAATATGACAAGATGAATGAAAATTTAAGGAGGTAATTAGTATCTCAAGTTCCAATCCTTCTATTTTCATGCATACCAACTCTTTTGCAATGTTCAAGCAACATACCATGGGAATATGTATGAATTTTATTTCCAAGATGAGATATGAAGGTGGAGGTCTTGGCAAAAATGATCAAGGTATTACCAATTTGATTAAGGTTGAGGAAAGACCGAAATATAGGGGATTGGGATATAGCTAAAAGGAGTTTGGAGAATTCTCCGAACAACTTGAGGTACATCAAACATCTAAGCATGAGATGTTACCACCTTGTGACAATTGTCGAAGCTGCAACTCTAGAGACAGGTATAACTCTCAAGAGTGTTTTCCAATACATGTAAATTTTGAATACTCATGGAATTAATATCCTTGTACATTTTGTGATGCTTTTGGCCATTGCGTGGTTTTATGTGAGCATTATATGATAATGGATAAACGAATGAACCAAAATTTGGGCACCAAGCATAATGAATTTCTTTGGCATGAGAGAACTTCTATCAGCAAACAAGAAGGAGTTTTTTTGTGCTCAATGCAAAATGCATGGACATGACACTGAAGGATGTTGGAAGTTGCATCCAGAACTTCGTGTAAAGAAAGGTAAAGAGATTATGCTACATAATGCAAGGGAAACAAAAAGTGGCAAAGAGGACTCCATAATCCTAAGAAACCTTCAAGACAAGAAGATGCAAGAAGAGAACCCACAAGACCAGGAGAGGCAAACTTTGGGTAGACTTATTGTAAAGTTGTTTTGTAAAATTTTGTAAACCATTGTTATCTTACCTGATTAGGTACGTTTATAAAGTGAAAATTATTGTCACTATGTTCAACAAGTAGATTTTTTCATTGATACATGTATTGACTTGTTATAAGTCCACATGTTCAAGGACTTTTGTGAATGTACAAGATTGTCATTCAAAGTTGTCTACAAATTGTCATATGTTCAATGATATAAGAATTTGATTTGAAACTTGTGTGAATTGAATATTTGTTTTTAAGATTGTATAAGATGACTATGTATTGTAGGCAAGGGTCAAACATATGATGGAAAATTTTGCACTAGTGTACTTTTCATGTACAAGCTCAACTTGAAAACATTAAGCAAATTTATTTTATTGATGATTTCCAAGATGGAGTCAAGTTTATCTTCAAATATTTGAAATTCAAGATGAAGTGTTTTTGGAGTCGTGCAAAGATGAGCTTCAAGAGAGTGTTTAGATTCCATTCATTGGTATTTTGTTCCTGCAACAATGATAAGAATGTTGGCTCAATTCTTAATAGGACAACAATCTTCCTCAGGATGACAAGTGAAGTGCATTGATTGGGGCTTGAAGGGCACCAATTGAAAATTTTGTAGTTTGGATTGAGTTTTTAGTGTTTCTGAGTTCTAGCCTCTTTATATTGAATAGGGAAGTAAAATTTTGGAGTCCAAAAGTTCCTAGTGGGAAGGTGTTATCAGGTGATCAATATATTGCTCGAAAATGAAAGTTCCCTAAACTTGTTGAAACTAGTGCCAAATCGAAGTATTCGTCGTTTTGAATCCAAGGACATTCATTTCACCTCAATCCAACATCGAGAGCTCAAGTTATCACCCGTTGACCTTTTTCCCAAACAAGCAAAAACATTTGCAGGTGATAGGCTGACTGTGCAATTTTGGGCCAATGGCATGCTCCCATTTAGCCACCCCAGATTGGTCCAAAAATACTGGAACCTAATTGGTTCAACTTTTAAATTAATATTTTTAATGGTTAAGTATGTTTGTATGGGCTCCAATGGTTAGAAGCCACATGGGACAATGAATGGTTTCCACGTGGACCAATTAATGATTGCTACGTGGCGTCCTCGTGGCATTATAAAATTTGTTTATGGGTGAACAAGCCTCCAAGGAGTCGAACATATGACCTACTGCCTAGCAGCGATGGGCTATACAAGTACACCATCACGTTGGGGCTTAACACATATAGTACTCGACTTAAATTTAAAATGGTGCGCAATTCGCATTTGGGGAAAGGGGCTAGGGCTAAGTCCTAGCCCCCGGCCACCCCACATCATAGGACCATGGCGGGGGATCCAAGGGCTAGGGCTTAGCCTCGACACACTGTCCCGAAACCCACGACATTACAACACCACCAGACCAAGGTTCAAATAACCCGATGCTTACAAGTTGGAGCGGGGCAGAGTTAATGTCTTAGCCCTTGGTCACCCTACCATTCATGTGACCACAACATGGGGATTAAGGTCTCAGTCTAGAAGGCACTAGGCTTTGGCCTTAACCACTGTCACATGTCATTGGCATATAATCACAACAAAAGTAGCGGAGGGGGCCAACCCCTAGGCATGCGTAGCGAGGGCCAGCCCCTAGGCATGTGCAGTGGGTTCCGACCCTGAGGCATATGGGCCCTCACATGATCGAGTCCTCAAGATTTTGGGCGTGAATGATTTTAGGCCCTATTTCTAGGTTTCGAGGTCTCCAATGCACCATGACATGTCCAAGTGTCAGTTTTGTTGGGGTTCAGCCAACGGGAGTAGGTGGTTAGCCCAAACAACTCGGCGCATGACCCCCATACGACCACAATTTTCAGAATTTTGGGGGTTAGAGGACATTGAAAGTGTCTGAAAATTTTCCCACCGGGTCTGATTGTAGGCCAGTTTTGTGCGCTGGTTCCGGGTTTGGGGTGCTCAAGTGAGGTTTAGGTCGAATTGTAGGATGGATAACAGTGAAGTTCATGAGAGAGCTTGGAAGCTCATAACGTTTTGAGTTTTTATCTAAATTGAGCTCGGAAAGAGGCTACTTAGGGGTTTTTGGATGTTGTGAATCCATTGGTAACCTCTAATTTATGATTTGAGCACATGTACAAGGCCTTTTTGCAGGTTTGAGACTAAAGGTGTATGGATCAGTCAAGATTTGGAAGCAGTTCTAGAAGGTATTTAGGCAGGGAGAAAAACTTGTAGGGGTCTTCTCACTTCCAAAAGGCTACTGCAACAGCTAAAACCAAGAGGGTTAAGCTTAAGTTCAAATTCTCTTATCATGAAGTTTTGATTATATATTTCAATGTGGAATTGAAGCATGCACATGATGTTTTTAGCTCATTTTAGTTGAAGTAAGTCATCTTTGAAGGAGATGTTTTCAAATTACTATTGTTGTGAGAGTTCTTTGTAGGAGAACATTACCCTGTAGGGGTAATAGCCACTTATTTACATCCAAATTTTTTTTATGTAGTTCATTTTGATATTGAATATATGAGTGGGATAGTTATGTTGACAGGGCCGAAGATGTAGCCCATGAGGGGTGAACTCCGTCAACAAACCTTTTTCTTGCTCTTCTTTATGCCTTCATGGATTATGTGTGTTATGTTCATTATGTTCAGTTACATATGAAGATTAATTCATGTTTGAAGAGACATTCAATAAACGTGTTGTCTCAAGACCCATTTTTTCACCTTGCAAAGCATTGACACAATCGTAAGTTTTGTTTTATTTGATTTTGGAAAAGAGGAAGAAACCACATAATCCAGTTTCAGATCAATCGGTGGGCATGCCCCTTGGGCCAACTTGCTAGGAGTTAGGCAGGTGCCCCTTGCCAGGTAAGCATGCCTCTTTCCCACGCCTCGCCTCTTCCTTCGCTTACACATTACATCCATTAGTCGCTCCCTTACTTCGCATGTCTCATCACTGTAGTTGGCATGTCCCTTGCTCCAGACATCGTGCCACACTATTGCTCGTTCAACGCTTGCTAGTCACGAGTGAGTCGTGTTGCCCTTGCGAGGGCACCCCATGGTACATGTGCGCCAATGGTGCGGGACGCTACAACGTGCATGGGTCCACCAACTTGGTTGCCACTATAAGTCATGTGGGAAGGCGCTCTCCAATTCAGTTGCTTTTTTATGCTTGAATTCGCTTTTTCACCTCTCCACATGCTCGTGGATAGTCACGAGCACCCGTTGTCCATAGTGCCAACTCAAAGCCCTAAAAATATTGGTTCCTGACTCTTATTTTTTCTCTGTTTAACATCATTATGTCATAACATCTAGTTATGTGTGGTGCTTGTTTTACTTCCAACTTCCTTAGTGCATTGAAATAAAGTAACACACTTTTTCCATATAATGGAAAGCATTTACCTTCACTTTATTTTACTCTTTTGTTCCTATATACATTATATTGTTCAAGGTTAGCACGTCCAAAACATATATTCATTTAAATCGTGCTATTATAGTATCCACCAATATCCATTAGATTAAATCGTTATAACTTGATAACGGGGAAGCATAATTTCAAGCATGTATTGTGACTACCTGAAAATTTTCATAGCATTGTCTCATCCTTAGCAAGGCAACACACATCTATGTGTTTGTAGAACATTTGTGTAAGCTTGGGCCCTGCGTTAAACACATGCTCAAAATTTCAAACATGTACTATTCTTTATCTGTTAACTGATTATGTTGCTCGAAAGGACTTGTCTATTGTTCCCCATATCTCTTGGTTGCAGCTGAAAGCTCTATTTCCTCCATTTCCACTGAAACCTTGTAAAGACACCGCAGAGAATTGTAAATGTATGGTGTGTTGACTTTGTAATTGCAAACATACCACATAGAATTTTAAATTGCAAGATACTGTTGCTCCACTACACATGCCAATTTGCAATAGGTTCATGAAATACACACATCGATTTTCGTTCTTGAACATTGATTAACATGGCGAAATAACTATGATGAAATAAAAATTGCAAACACGTGTCCTTTTTCGATAGGGTTTGAACCTACAACGAAGGTCAGTGGGAAAATATATTTTTGGTGTAAATATATTTTATTAGATTAGGGTTTTATCCTCTTCGCTAAAATCCCAACCTGCACGCTCTTGGTTCGAAACCTTCAGTGACATAGGACTCTTTCGATAGTCTGGCCTTTTGTTTGTAGATTGATAATTTAGCTGAGATTTGTTGAATCTATTAGTGCTGTGTGACGGAGTGCTTGGAAGTTGGATTTTTAGGTATAAAGTAATTTCTGGATTTGTTGAGATTATTGTTGCTAGTGAAGTGGCTTGAATTTAGAGTTTTATGAAAAATATATTTATCTAATATGAACTCTATACCGCTTGAATTTAGAGTTTTCTGAAAAATATATTTATCTAATATGAACTCTATACCAAATACTTGCTTTTGGAAAAAAATAAATCATTAGAATTTTATATTTTTAAATATATTACATTAGAGAAGAATACCATAGGAAAAATCATGA